>CP136867.1:26190397-26722897 GCA_033000465.1 Sciaenops ocellatus
TATGTTTCCCCAACGGACAACTAATCTCCGCAGACTAACATGCTGCTTTATTCTGAGAACTTCACTAGTGGCCTTGGCAAACATATGATTTAGGCTTTATGATAACAACAGAATACATGCAGCAGTCAAAATCCTCGGGGGATTTGACGCACACACATATTTATCTGCGCGTACACAATCCAACAAGATTCGGTGTCACTGTTTGATAGACAGAGCACACCTGCAGAAGTAGCAATATCTTCTCTGCTCACCTAGATGCAAAGGGCAACACAAAACAATGTAAAACTTTCTGCCTTTCATTCTCTCCTGTTAAACATTCATGACAGGACGACCAAAATAATTTGTACAATGAGGCTGGAAGCATTAAATATTCAGGGCCTTGACTTTTCAGGTCAGTTGATCTTTTGGAGAGTGAGTTGGAAAAAGAGGCCATAGAAGGAGAGAGTAAGAAGAGAGAGGGTTATGTTGTGAGGAGCTTCTGCTCCCATGCTTTGCATTTGACGCTTTGCCCAGTTTGTTACTTTGAATTAGCCTGCTCTTTTGTCTTCCCAGCATGTCACATTCAATCAGACAGAGCACCAAATAGGACAGGAGGGCTGCCGGGTTCGCTGGATACATAACCAGGTTGGGAGACAATTATCCAGCTCCAGTGCTGGTGGCTTGGGAGTTGGCACCTCAGCACTACCTTGATAAGAAGACATGGTGGCTCCCTAGTCACCCACTGTTGGAGGAGGTCCTGGCACTACGGCATATATTAACGTCCCTCCGACGTCTCCTCATGGGCTGCAACACAAAGGCCCCGTTCCTTTCATCTGCTGCCTTTCGTTAGTGTGATCCTGGCGGGAGCGCTTCAACCCTCCATCCCTTTGATCGGGTCACAGAGGTTCTTCACGAGCAAATGTTGTGGCCACTCACAATTTTTTTTACTTGCCTTTGGCACTAAATATTTTGGTTTTAGTTCAGATGTAAATATTTCAAATATTGCCAAAATGTTACAGCCTTGTTGTAGAAAAGTACAAAATAATGAACGGTTTATAAACAGTACTTTATGTCCTTTAAAATAAAATATTACATGTATTCCACCTCTTAAGCATCTGCACTCCTAGTCAGTGTGACAACAGTTATTGTCATAATATAAACCTGTCAATGACTATTCAGGTCATTCTTTCAGATAAAGCTAACTATCATTCTGCACCCACACAGCATCTTTACATCATTTCATGGATGATTTAATGGAAGGTTGATATGGAACCTTAACATCAATGGTAACTTAATAAAAATAGCATTATTGGTGAACACATTGTGCACATTTTTAGAAACAGGAAAAAGATTTGTACATGACAAAACACAAAAGACAATAAAGGAGACACTTAGGCTCTTGTGTAACATTTATATTTAGTGATTATTTGTCTGACAAGATTTAAAACTAAGTATGTCCTTTTGAAGGAGATTATTTCCTAGTATTTCTGACCAGAATGTCAATAGGAGACAATCCACTATTTTAATTAGTGCCATCCTTTAAATCACATACTTGCATCTCCAACAGACACCATCATCGGTTGTGAAGAAAATTAAAGTGATCAAGGACAGATTTGTTATTGAACTAGTTAATTAAGAGCAGCGGCTGCGGTGGTCAGTTCTGACAAAAGGTTGCAGATTGGATTAAAAGTGATGTGCATTTTAACATTGGGGATGATATATGCAGACAAGATGAACACTACCTGATCTCCCAATCAATTTGCGAGGAGTTGATCAAGTCTTAATTGAGTTGTCTTTTTAAAGCCTCTGGGAGTTGTCTTATTAATTCTGCTCACTAATGCACATGGCCTAGAGGTAAGAGGATAGCTTAAAGGTGCTGTCATGTTAAACATGCATACTTTTCTATTACAGGTGATACTTACTGATACCATTGTTTTTTACTTTGTACTTTAAGTCTGTGGCAACATCTTTAAGTAACATTGTAGAGAGAAATGTAACAAAATTAACGCAAGAATAAATGAAATTTGTTCAAAATATTTCCAGACCAAAAGAAAGGAAAAAAGGAAGAAGAAACAGACAAAAGACTGAAGACAAAAAGTGACTTAAAATAATCATTTTCACGTGGTTCCCATTAACCTCCCCAGTATAAATAAAAAAACAATCTTCACCTTGGTGTTCATTAGCGAGACACAGGTGGAGCTCCTTCACTGTGGCTCGGTCCATAGCAGCCTGGACTCGCAGCATGTCCAGCTCCTCCTCCAGTCCGGCTCTGCAGTCACAAACATAATAAACTTTTCTTTACGCAGCTCTTACATCGAATCTATCCTTCTTAAAATATGAATGGAATAACAAATAGAAATATAAAACCCCTCCAAACACAAGCATTGTACAGTATAATGAGTATCTTTTTAAATCTCCACAAATATCTCTCCGGATTCCACTGTGGACTCATTTCTTGTAGAAACTTTTATTACACATTTTAACTTGAATCTTGAATGCACTGGCTTTCTCTTCCCAGCAGAAAAGACGACACGGTGAAGAAATCAACTAATTAAAATGCTTTTTAATTCATCTGGAAATCAAAGTGACAAGCAACATGAAACGCCTAGGTAGGAAAGTACAGTGTGCGTCTGTGTGTGTGTGTGTGTGTGTGTGTGTGTGTGAGAGTGTGTGTAACAGACAAACAGACTGGAAAGTGTGCACAATTACCTCTCTGCAATTAGCTTGATTCCTGCTAAAGGCTAATTACGTGGAGCCATGCTCGAGACTTTGCACTTTCAAGTTATTATTAGGACCCCAACTGAAGTCTACTGAGGATACACACAAGCCCGCTGAGACAACCACACCTGAAACACACACCTAATTTCCCTCCCCTCTGCTCCACAGATTCAGAGAGAAACAGTAGAAACAAGCTCCTGCTACTGTAGTGGCATTCTTCCCTCAGTTAACCTCATTACAACAGTAGGTCTTCCTTCTGATTGACTTCTTAAGGCATGCAGTACATATACATGATACACTCTGAAGTGTTTGAGGAGTAACAGGGCATTTGTGGCTATGGTGAACTATGATGAGCATAATGGCAATTAACTCAAACCTGTTTCAACCAATCTAATTTTGCTAGATCAACCAAGAGATTTTTCCATACATGTGCCAAGAAAATGACTTGGGAAAAGTTATCGCCATAGCACAGGGAAGGAAAGTAATTAGCTTTTTAGCCCACACAGTCCAGTAGAGGCTTGGTCTAATGGCTGACCGCAGCTTAAATAAGTACACAAATGACTCTCCCTGAGGGGGGTGAGGAAGCAGATGGATATGTGTCGCTCCTCTATAGATTTTCGTCCATAAATGAACTCAAGTCGATGAGGCACCAGCATTGCCTTATGTGTCCTGGCTGTTAATGGGACAAATGAGCTGAAATATGCAGTATGTGGAGGAAGCCTGTTCCATCTCATGTTTCTCTTTTATGCCTTTTCGGATACTGATGGTATTGACGCTAAACCAAAGTTCATATGCAAAACATTCAATTTTGTTGAAGGATAAGCATACTTTCTTGGATGGAGAAGGGATTAAATTGCAGATGGAGTTCACTGGCCAGAGGCCTCCAGTTTCACATCATAACAATGTAGAGATGGAAGACTATTGCATCCTTATTCAGTAACACTCAGTCGCTGCTGTGTGTGCACCAGACTGCCTTGGACAGGGAATTAGCAGAGCTAGGGATGTTACAATAGCAATAATACAGATGCGGTGACTTGATTTCAATATTTGTCACAGTAACATGGTGAAAGTAAAAATAGTAAAAATAAATATACTGAAACTTTGGTTTGTATTTTAGAATTCTGTTAGACCTGCTTTGCTAAGGTTTTGTAAAGTTGCATGATATGAGTCACGATGTTACAGACTTTGTTTTGTGTCAAAACATATTTGGAATCATCGCATCTGTCAACACATTTGGTTAATTTTGGTTAATGGTGGAAAATTCTCATTTAATTACACTATTGAATACCACCACATCTGTACAACCTTTTCTCTTTTCCTGACATGTTAAGACAAATTTCAAAACTATGATTTCATTTTCGACTGCACAAAACTGTCTTCTTGAATGGTGTTGGCTTCAGTCTCCCCTTATACAGTCTCACTTCTCACACTTTGTTTCCTTGTGTGAGTACATCATTTGATAAACAGATGCTCACTATTTTTAGCCTACTGGCGTCCTGATGATGGGGAAAGAGTATCTTTGAGAATTCGTGAGGATGTTTAGGCAGCACTGCAAGGCTGCTGTGGCTTTTAGCTAATCCCAACCTGAAGGAGGTATGTTTTAGATCTGCATCACATTATAGCCAACTGCACTGACACAATTCCAGACCCTTTCCCTATGTTAGGCTGCCTCGAGTTACCTGCAATTTATCTGAAGTGAAACCACATTTTCCTGTCATATCCAAGCTATCACAGTGAACAAAAGGTTCTTTACAGTTGTACCTCCTCCAAAGTAGTTCAAATCTTTTTTAAAAATCTGGACGATGAAGCAAATGAAGCTAGCCGGACAATTTTCAATTCCCTCTCAACTTGCCCACTTCACCTAAGGTAGAATAACGCTCAGCAGGCATGAAAGCAAAAAAAGTTTCTTGGCAGAAACCAAACTAAAGGCAACAGACAGGTGTTATGTTTGGTAATGATGTGGTCTGCAATGTAAGCCTTTGTCTCACGCCGCTCTTTTGGCCCCGTTTTTGAAAACATTTTTTCTCTCGTGCAGCGCTAGAACTTCAGCCCTGAGCTATCCTCTCCTTGTCATTTGATCTTGTCTCTACCTGTGTTGTACCTAACACAGCTTAGAGCACAAACTGCCAGCCTCCATCCACATGGGTGTACAACACAACATCATCTGCAGCCATTGTGCTTTCTCATGCCAGCCTCCTCTTAGTTTCATGCTCGGCACATAAAAATACACAGGAAGAGCAGGGAATAGGGTGAGAAAGCGAAAACACCTCTAGCATTTTTATCGCTGGGGAAAGCATCTTGTTTTTGGGGGGTGTGGGGGGGATTCCCCTATGGTTAAACTCAGGCCAGAGGGCTGTTCATTCATGGAGGGAGTTTGGGTGGATAAGCCACTGCTGTCAGCAGAAATGGTGACTGGTGGAGTTTACATGGCTCAGTGCTGTATTTCTGCTGCAGGCGATGCAGCGGCAGCAGCAACAGTGAGTCTTTAAGAGTTAGGTTCTCCATCCGCAGGCCACTGATACGAGAGGTAAATGGGGATTCATGTAAAAAAACACTGGTGGAAACAACCTAGGATGTCCACAACATTCCCTGTTCAAGAGGCTTGTTGATGCCGCTAGGTATCCTAATATGAAATAACGCAATATCATAATGTTGTATTTATTAAACATGAGGAAGAGAAAGACATTTGTATAAGTAAATACTTGTGCAGTCAATGACTATTTGAATATGCTAGGAAATCAGCACACTGCTTTCTCTACTGGAAGTATGAATTGTATTTCTGAGGTTTGCTTCTTTGAAATAACTGTGTTCTTTATGCTCTAATTTTATCTTGTTATGAGACTACTGTAGCCAAGATGTGATGGTGCATTGAAGCTTGCATTATAATTAATAACTAAGTGTGAACCAAGTTTTTTTTTTTTACACAATAATTAATTTACCAAATAATTAATGAAGGAAAAACCTTAGTTGTCTGATTTAAAAACATGCATAAAACATCATGTTTGTGTGTGTGTGTGTGTGTCTGTGTGTGTGTGTGTAAGAGCAAATGTGTCCCTCCTCCAACTAAGCCCTGGTCCGGGGGGCAAAAGACTCTCATTACTTCTAATACCTTTTAGCAAATCAAGATGAAACGAAAAGAAATAGAGGAATATGCGGAACATCAGGGTAAACTTTATTAAACTTAATTAGAGTCAACGTCGCTTACCGGGGAGGTTCACGTCCATAATGGTCACTCTCTACAGAGGAGCTCTCACTGCTGCAGTGCAAATGATCTCAAAGGCTTTTTTCCCCCAGTAATCGCTAGCTAATTTATGCTTTGATGTCGTCTGAGTATAGCATCTTAAAATCTGAGGGCGCACTGCATGTGTTTATTCTGTTTATGGGGCCTAAATAATCCCTGCCTCTTTTCACCAACAGACCTTTAACAACAATTAACAAGCATGGACATGGAGTGCTGCAGACAGATGCATAATGAGGCAGATAGAATGATCCCACTGCGAATTTTCTATCCCACCCTGTCTGTAGTTGCTCGCCAGCCAAGTACTACAACGGCAAGGAAATCTCAATCAACAATCATCCTTGGTGTCAATTAGTTTATTATTCTGTGCCCTTTTGCCTTAAAACACTCCAGCATGCATCTGAGAGATATACTAAACTGATCTAAATGTTCTTCTTGTCAGACTTTATCTGTGCATAATTACATGATTATAGAAAGTACAGGCTATTTTTGTTGTAGGAACGTATGCTGACTTAATAATGAAAGCAACAGGGCAATCATTACTATCAAGAAGAGAAGAGATGAAAGTATGACACGACTAGCAGCAATACACTAAGTGCTTTAGACAAATTTAACTTGTTTACACATTTTGAAATCCACATGAACCTCTGCGTTCACCTTCGATAACTAAATTCCTGTCATCGGGTTTTTAAGTGACAAAAAAAGAGTTTGTACAAGTAAAACTTCTTGAATAAGCTGACTGTTTTTTGTTTTTGTTTTTTTTTAATCTGCACAAATGTACGTGACACTGTCATCGAATCTTCCCATTAAGTTTCTTTACCACTTCCAGGGCGGTCCTTGTAAAGTAATGTAAAAACAGCTCAGCGGCTGAAAAACAGAATGGAACCACTGATGCTTAACCACGTAGAATGTTAAAATTGACTGAGCCCAGTAATGCTCACTGATTCCAAACTGCCTTAGGCACGTACGTCAGCACAGGAACAGTTGGAACCTTCATCTTTCCACAGCCAAGCGGTGGCACACAAGCTTTGGATCACTGTGTGCAATGCATACGTGTTGTCTGGAATGATGTAAAAAGTTGTCAACGAAAAAGCAATTTGTTGCTTACTGCCTCCTTAGTAAAAAAAAAAAAAAAAAAAAAGAGTAGATAAACAGACCAGTTTCACCTTCTTACTCAACCTCTAATACAAGTGCAGAGATTAGAGGGGGGCCTGTGCTTCATAACCTTCTCTTAACACTGTGGGGACCCACTGTGCAGGAGTTATTCCAGCAATATTCATTCTGGGAAATGGTCATTTGGGCCTCAAGACAGTGTTTTACAAGTGCTGTTATTTGAGGAGGTGATAGGAAGCATCTGTGCACAATATCATGACAATGAGGAAGAGTGAATGAGAGACAAATGGAGAGTTTAAACAGAGACTCTCCTCTGAAGCCCGCCACTAGGCATTTAAGCTTTATAAGGGGCCTTTATTTGGCCCTAAATTCTTCAGCTGCCAGGAGTTAATTAGCCATTAGTGGATAATTTCAAACACTTATCTAGCATAACCTTCACAAGCACAATCATTATAATACGGTCAACGGAACAACAGGCTGCAACTGCTTGCCCCAAGAGTTTATCTGGCAGTTATGCTTCCACAAACTCTTGTTGTTGTAGCACTATGAAGCACACACTTTTGCCTCTCAACAGAAATTTGCATTGCAGGGAAGTAAGACTGTTTGTTTAAGCTGGCTTCGTCTATAGTCCCAACAACCCTATCTGCTCATTCTTGCTCCTTCTCACAACAGGTATGGAAGAAGGCAAGGAGTGGAATAAAGATGGCCATTATGCTTTCGCTTAGTTTAACACACTGAACTTTGGGTGTGTGCAGATGTGTGTCCTGGAACGGAGAGTTTTTCTAAAGCACAAGTTTATAGACCCCGGCCAAGTTTACTTTGCACCAGCCACCCGGGTAAGGAGGGGCCCTGGGGGCGGGAACGGAGGAGATGAGGTGGAGCTGGTCAGGGGCACATGAAGGGGATCAACACTAACCCCAGAGGACAGGCCAGTTATACAGCCAGGAAAGAGGCCAGCCGCTCTCCATCCCTCGTGGTTTCCCTCACAGGTCAGTTCCAAGGACCCTGCGTGTTCACTGTAGCCCGCTTGCCCCCCCCACACCCCACCCCCAGACCATCCAGTGCTCCACTCTGCTCAGCTCCAGTCGTGGCCGGGCAGGCAGGCAGGCGGATGGACATCCCTTAACAGGCTGCATCGGCGGCACTAGGGCTGCTAGCCTGTAATTAGCTCGGACAGCTCAGGCTTGGAGAGAGGCAGCCGGGCTATATCATAATGAGCTCAGCTGGGATTAGGAGGACAGGGCAGGGGGTGAGCAGAGGGGAAAGCGGTAAGGGGGGTGGGGGGCAAGTACCAGAATTCTGGCCTCAGTCTACTGCAGCATCACAGAGGGCCGGAGGGAGGCAACTGGGAAGACGAGTAGGAAGAGGGGAAGAGGAGGGTACAGAGGCGTAGGATAGAGGAGAGAAGAGGTGAGGAGAGGTGAAGGCTAGGGGAGATAGGAGAGAGGAAGCCTATGGCTTTAGGCCAAGCTTTGTGTAGCATCATAGAGGGTCAGTGTTAGTGGTGCGGTTACAGGGGCTTCTCTAGATCAAACAAGACAATGGCTATACTACACCCAGAGACAGACTAAAAGACAAAGACAGGAGGAAAGAAAGACAGAAAGAGAGAAGGAAAAACTGAGAAAGAAAGAACAAAATTAAATGAAAAGTACCTCTGGCAGAAAAGTCACAGTGTGATTAAAACAGTCACTAAACTCAAGGTCAAAATTTGAGATAATAACACGACTACAACTTACATACTTACTATAAGTATGTAAGGTATCTTATTGACACTTAATAACTCTAGCAACAGGACAACCGTTTGGCATAAATATTCCATTAAAAATGCAATTATTTCACAAAGACACAGCCAGGGATTCTGATAATGTGATTTTACTTCCTGCACTTTTCTGTGTGAATTTTTGGGCAGCCAATTTTACAAATGAGCACAGAGTCTAATGATCATGCTTTGGCCCCTGCTGGCTGGTAATGATGTGGAGGGCTAGGTGGACGCTGTGAAGTTGGGAAGGGCACACTCACAATTTTAACACCCCAAAACAAGAAGGGACAGTGGGAGTGTGTGTGTCGGTATGTGTGTGTACACGTGTAAGAGAGACGGTTTTGAACATGTCCGGCGCTGGTATTATTTCAGCCTGGCGAGTTTGACAGCAGGTGACTTACTTTTCAATGGAGAGCTTCCTGCTGAGGTTTTTCAAGTAGGCCAGCTCATTCCACACTGCATCACTGTTCTCTTGTCTTAGCTGCCACGGTTCTGCACGCTGCATCCTTCCACCTGGCCTGCACACACACACACACAATATATATGAAGAAATAAGTGCAAATGTAGAGGCAAACAAAGGCACACACATAAACTGAACAGATAGCCTCACTTATGACACACACTCACATGGAAACATACTAACAAGGGAAAATGTTTGGTACTGTATGTTACCTTGCTGCCTCTAGCCAATTCACGTGGGGTAACAAGGCCCCTTAGTCTCCCTCTGTTTTTATTATTCAGCCATCTTTAGCAGTATTCAAATGAGCAGCCTTGACTTTGACATTTCAGTGGCAAATCATGTACACACGTATGCATGTTTGTTAAAGCCCAGGGCACTGCCCGTGTGGCAGGGCGGCGGACCATTCCCTGTGTGCCATGCAAATGTAAATAATGGCAAAAAACACACTCGCAAACAAGGTCATTCAAATGTCTACACCTCACTTATGAATACTTAATGACACTTTGTGCTCAGTGGCTGCCCCCTCCATTGAACTTCTCCTTCAACTCACACACACATGCACAGACACACACTGTCCCTACTGCCCCCAAACTGCATCCCTGCACACAACCAACCCATCAATCAGTTTTATCCCAACACATTCGATTCCAATTAGCCTTTAATTTGCAAAAGAAAATGGCTTTTAGTGAGAAATCCACAGATTGCAAAAGTAGCAGATGAGAAGAGAATAGCATTTGTGTCACACGCACATACACCGACACACATACTACAGGTTCTCATTTTTACTCAATCAATGAAGTAAAGGTGTGGAAATGGATTGTGAGGGTCACTGCTATAGCGGAGGGCTCCTTTTCCCGTGGTCATTATTGGCTATGTAGACACAGCCACACTACGCTAATACTAGTTAAACCCTGGTGCCTGGGAGTTGGAGGCTACTAAGGAACGGCAAATGTTTTCATTTAATACTGCTAATGCCCCTGTGAGCAATTTGGAGCCCTTGAACTTATTCGTAGTGTATGTGTGTATATGTGTGCTATCTGCGGCTTGAGTTAGTTTCCCAGAGTGCAAAGCTACTTAACGGATAATCTCACTGTATAGTCACAGAGATTGATACACTTTTACTCATTCTCCTGCAAGCACACAGTGAATTCAGCCTTAATCTTAACACTGTATGGATCTGTAGAAGTACATTATATTTTACCCACAGCTCTGTTTGAAGTGTCTCTGTGATTTTTTAGGTACGTAGAGTATGAACTGCATTCCTTATGAAAGGTGTATGAAGCTTTATTAAGTCACGGTAAAGCTTTATACATTTTAATTTGTTTACAGTGGGCCTAAAAGCTGTTGAACATGGAGCCATGAGAGAGCTATCTTCTTCAGGCCTCAGTGCTTCCTCCCCTATGGTATCCTAGTTTCCATTATTAAGCAGGAGGAAATAGAGAGAACTTTTCCACGCCGCTGCGGCTAATTGCTCTGATTCAGGGGGAATCTGTTTATGGGCGCAACTTTGATCAGAGTACGGATGCTTTAATAACGTTTAATTTTATTTGCTCACCCCCATCATCCCCAGTCTGATTAAAAAACTTTTTCCCTTCCCTAATATAAATACGAAGTTGGCTTTTTTCTCCCTCTCCTTCATGCCATTTTGGGAAAATATGGTGGTAATGGTGAATGGCAGGGTGGTTTCACCGGGACTGGCCAACTGCTCACTGCCTGCATGCTGATGAGCCAACGGACCCTTCGTCTACTTTGTGATAGGCTGGCAGATCTATCCTGGGCGGGACTGGCTATCACACACACTGGTGACGTCACTCGGCAGCTTGCTGTACAGCAACCAATTGTCTAATTCCATACCTTATTCTGCTGATGAGAGGTGAAGATTGATATGAGCATAACTAAAATTTGGAAGGTATAGAGAACATATTGTTCGTGCCTAACATTAATATATTATATTTGATGTATACTGTGTATGCATGTAAGTACAGGCATATGTGTGTGGCAGGTAAGGAGTGAGACTCATTGCAGTCTTATCTTTGTGGTCCTGCACACAAAATGGGAACAAACAACGACCCCCCGCATCTTCCCAAAAAGGCAACAACACAGCATGGAAGCTGCAGGGAAATCCCTAACAAGCTCGAAATGCAATGAGACTCGACGCCTATCCCCACTGACTTGTTAGGGCCCTGATTTCCAAGCACTAATGGGAGTATTTAAGTCATTTTCTATTGTCTCTCATTCAGGCTGGCATTACCCCAGTGGGTTTAACAGCTATTTAAGGATGGGGCTTAATGCCAAATGAATGCCAGGATCATAACATTGAGTGACTGGCTGGTGCCATGGAGGGCTCTGACTGAAAAGGGCAAAGCTGCCTATTGCATCAATATTTATGTCAAATCAGTCATGAAATACAGATACACTGACACTGATACTACAAAATTATTATCATGGACTTGTAGGTCATTTTAGCTCTTTTCTTGTAACCAGAACCCTGCTTGTCTTTTTGAATAAACACGTTTTCTTCTCACAAAATCAAGGTCTTTGACAAAAGTGCATCACCAGACACGACATTTCTTTGATAACCTGCTAAAATGTATAACAGCGGCACAAGTGGTGTTGACTCTGAGAGCTTTCTCTCTCTACATCTCTCTGTCTTTGTTCCCACTGTCTCAGACACATACTGTTGAGCCGCGCTGAGCTGACATGAGCCGAGTCGAGCCTAGCGCTGAACACACTCTCTCTCACTCACTCCACTTTCACACGGGCTCACATTGCACTGCTGTTTTCTTTAATTAACCCAGAGAGAAAACAGCTGACGGGGTCAACACTTTGCTCCTGCGTGGCCACCAAACATATGCACCTTTACTTACACTTTAAAATGGACTGAATGATGCTGTTGAAGAGAAGAAACAGAGACAGAAAAAAACTGGGAAAAGATTGGGGGAGACAATGGAGAGAACAAGACCCTTATATTAATGACATTTTCCAGCACATTTCCCGCTTTGTGCAAAATCCTGCGGTTTCTGGTGAAGATAACAGGTCGAAGCAGGAAACGTCTCTCCCCCCACCTCCTCCCTCCACAGGCCTTCTCAAACACCTTGCACCCCCCAGGACCAGACACCTCCAGCCTCTGGCTCTCACATCCTAATGAACGCGGAGGGAGAAGAGACGCAGAAGTGCACACACACTTGGCACAAAACGGCCCAAATTGACTGGGCTTAAAACCTCTGAGCTTTTCAAAGGCAAAGGAAGGAATTTTTCCCACTTTCCCAAATCCAGCACTTAGGTCTTGTCAGACAACATGTGGAGAGCAATGAGGCCCTAAGACGATCTGTGAGTGGTTTCAGAGGGTTGTAGAATTTCACAAGGGTTTTAACACAAAGGCAAGTTGAGTTATATGCTTTGAAATGTCTCTTACTGACTGCTGCTGGGTGGAACTTGATCCAAGTTATTTTATGTATGCACAGATCATCTGTGTTTTATAAATCCAATCTTGTGCATCGTGTGAGAGTACAATATTTATTTTGTCATGTTGTTCTAGTATGTTGTGTGCTAAGAGTTGGTTACAGTGTACTCACAAGCCACTTGATTTCTCCATCTCTTTCAGCTGGTCTCTGACTGTCTTGTAGTTGGTCTGAATCAGGCACAGGCGTTCACGGCGTTTATCATGAGCTCTTCTCAGCTCCTCATTCTCCTCCATCTGTAAGGCACAGTGACAAGATTTTTTCTTCCCCACCAAAAAGTTGTACATGTCAAATGAAACATAACTTAATTGAAAAAAGGAGCTAGCTTCATGTACACTGGCACAGCAGTGTGGCAGGGAAGTTGAGAGAAGCCCCTCGCCGTCTACATATTTAAACTGGTCTACAGCTGAAACACCTTTGCCTGTCAGAAACCAGCAGGTTCAGATTCTTTGCCTTCCTCCCTGACAAGTGCTCTCACTGGGCAACTTGAGACATCATTAAAGGACGGCATTTACATGACGAGTCAATGGGGCCACAGAACAGCAAGCAGACATACATACAGTCTTTAACCAGTAAGGAAAGTCATTCACTGGAGTTACCAACTGATGACCAGCACGTGTTGTGTTGTAGGGGGTTGTAGTGGTGGGTTTGTTGCTGACACTGTTGTTGACAGCTATTAAAACACAGCGAGATTGGGCTCCAGCTTTAAAGAAGGAGTAAGGGAAGACAACATATAGATTTTTCTTGTCAGGGGCACCGCTCCTCCCCATCACACTGACCTTAACAGCGAGGGCGATGGAGAAAACACTTTCAACAGGCAGGACAAACAGAGGTGGAAAGAGAGCAAAGGAGAAAGAAAGGAAGCTGATGAAAACAGAGGAAAGAGAAAGAGAGAGAGAGAAGTGAGAAATTAGAAAGAGAAGAAAGAGAGAGAGCAAAGCAAAAGAGAAAGTGAAAGGAAGAGTGCAGGACAGGTTTCTGCTTGAGTGGCCAGGGCTAGGGAGAGTTGTCGAGTGCTTTCTGAAGGGAAGGAGCTTGTTTACTGCTGATATGACACGGCTGCCCTGCAGAGAGGGAAATGCGAGCCCTCAGCCCTGTTATTATTAACAAGGACAAAGAGAACAGACAGAGCACACAAACATGCACCGGACACACAACGGGTGTGCGTCCGTGCACACACACTCACACACGCACAATGCACATTCACATTGTCAATGTGACAAGTATGGATTTTCCCTAGTGCGGATTATTCACAGAGGACATCTGCAAGACATCCTCGGCCCCTTCAAGCTGCCCCCAACCTCTCAAAAACACGGCTCTAATGAAAGGGGCCAGACCAGGGCAGTGTTAACTGGTGGAACTAGGAGCTGGGGGAGGACACAGTTGAGGCTGGCTGATGGAGGTGGTGGGGAGGGGGGCAGGATGGAGCAAGTGGCAGGGCATTAGCCACATCATGGCTTCCCAGGCTCCTTATAGAGTTTCCCCTGGGCAGCGCAGCTCTGGTCATCAGGCCACAGACCCTTGCCCACCGATCAATACACCCCCTTACTCAGCCAGCATACACATCTGTGGACGTTCTCAAGCTGAAAAATAATTACACAGCAACAGCTACTGTTTACTTGAAAGTGTGCGGAAGAAAAAAAACAAAAAACAAAAGGCCATTATTATGAGAATTGTTTGTTTGTCTGCTGCTGTTAGCTGCTAAGGTCAACATGTCAATGGTACTGGCTGGCGTACCCAATTTGAAAGGCATTCTATCGGAAAGAATTGGATAGGATCAACTGGAGAACAACGGACTGGACACAGTGAAGTACTGTACTGTAAGATGCTGGAGGTGAGGTCTCAACTGTAGCTGGTAGTAGAGAGCATGTTGCACAATGCCAGATCCAAGCACTAAATCATACTCTGAACTAATGCCTTCATTAATGTGGTCGCAGATTTGAGTTGCCAATCACGGCCTTTCTGTGCATACCTTTGCTAAATGCCCCTCAACTGGCAGACACGTAAATGGCACCATTAACTAAGACAGTCATGCGTGTCGTCTGAATGTACGTTGAGTATTACCGTCTGACTAGGTGTCTGCCGGTGATGTAATTCAGACACTTCAGATCTGACAAGAAAATGATGCCTAATGTGTTCCTGAGATTGTGTTCAAAGGGAGATGACCTCTGCATAATCACTCACTCACTGGTCAGCCTGAAAGATGGAAAGGATAAAGAAAGGCAAAGGAGGACAGCTTTAGGAGAAAGCCCAAATAAAAAACAGACAATGCTAGTGGAAAATATCCTCTGCTGACATAAAATAAAAGAGTTAAAGTCCAATTTTGAGATCTTAAAAGAAACATACGAGAGAGGTGAAAAGAAGTGTATTTTGCTTGCAGTGAATTTGACAGAGAGAGGGGAAAAAGACATGGGAATGAAGAATAGTGCGAGAAAGACGTCATAGAGCATGTGAAGGTTAAAAGACCAATAAACCTGATTCGTTTAAGGGAAAAAACCTTGCTGCATCCACTTTCACCAGCACAACTCCTCTCCTGCTGCTTCACTGCCTACGCACGCTCTGATTGTGTGCACACACATAGGTGTGTGTGTGTGTGTGTTTGTGTGAAAGACACTGTAAGAGAAGGTCATGGAGGAGGCAGTCGCAGCACTAGTGCAATTGAACCCTTCGGAGACTGTAACTGTTACAGTGCTGCAGACCTTCCTTACAAACCCAACAGCTGATAGCAGCAATCATATGTAAGATAGTGGCCAGAGCAACAAGCAGCTCCATTAGTCCCGTCTACTGCCCCACACTATCAGCTGGACGCCACCATGCCATTGAATGTGGCCTATTCAGCAAAGAATATCTTTAAGTAGTTCAAAGTCATGGGCAGTCAATAGCTACTTGCATGTGGGGGAAGTACAGAGAGAGAAGATAAAGACAGAAAAGGAAAAAATAAAAAAATAAAAGGATATACAGTGAACAAAGAAAAAGAGCTGGAGATAAGTAATGTAGATAAAAATGAATGGATATTATGTGTATTCATCGATGTTAGCTGGTTACCTTCAATTTCAACAGCTCCTCAAGGTCTTGTATCCTCTTTTCTGCTCCTCTTCCCCTCCCACTCCCCAATTCGACACTGCTGGCTGGGGACAGAGACCTGGACCGCTGCACAGGTGCACCCTGGGACAGGTAAGCCAGAAAGCACTGGGGTGAGAACTTGAGCACATTTCACACACACAAACACACAGGCATAAACCCATGCAACAATTAACATCTGTAGAAACACTGAGAGAATGCCAATAATGGAATTATCCATGTTCACTCCATTCCCCTCTCACCTTGAGTAAAACACGCACATTGTCTTCTTCGGTACACACATATGCACACACAAACGAACGTGCTACCAGAGGAATAAAGCAAGCTGGAGCAGCAGTCCGCAGAAGCTGAAGGGAGGAGGTTCAGTTTTGTGTGTGTGTATGTGTGTGTTTGGAAGCGGGAGTTGCAAGCTGAGAGCGGCAAAGGTTTCTCCCTGCGACTGGCTAATGAGTATGTTCATTTCCATTTACATTGTTTCTTTGACAATAATGATGTCCCATTAGGGGAGACTAAAGGGGCTATAGATTCCAGAATGTGCTGGGCTTCATTACAAGAGGTGGGCAGGGAGGCCGCTCTAATTGCTCTACTAGGGGCCTCCAGGTTACACTTGATAGGACAACTGGAAGAGCCGCCGATTAGGAGTGTGTGGGGGGGGGGATGTTTGCTAGCCAGCCTCTTCTGTAGAAATAAATAAAGAAGTGGAGAAGTGCTGGGGCCGCACTGTAGAAAAGCAGTGGGAACAATATGCTAGTGGAATATGAATATGAGAGGATATGAGGCCCCCTGCGGTGCCAGGCAGGGCTGACCAGATGGCAGGCTAAAATATGCAATGCGACTAAACGTACAACAGTCCTTGGGCTGGAGTGGGTGAGGAGTAGAGGAGGTGGTGGAAGTAAAGAGGTTTATAATATCATGGTGGATCAATAAGCCCCCTCTCTTAAAAAAATGTGTATGGATGCGTGTTACAAGCTTTGTTATCTATTACAGTTGTATAACTTTAGATTTCAGACCTGATTTGGCGACACCTGTGGGTACTGGCAGAAACAGCAATGCATTTTAATAATACAGGTCCCAGTGCTGTATCAAGTTCTGGGGGCAGCAGAAGGGCCTGCTCAGCAGAGCAAGAGCAGTTTATATATTTGTTTGCAGTGCAGCCAAACAAACTTTTTAAAAGTTGTTTAAGACTAAAGAGTCTGCCACACCAAGTCTAAGTATCTTTACCAATAAATGCCATGGGTGTGGGTACATAATTTGAATCCTGAATGGTGAACTCCAGCAGTAACAATGAAAATTACAAAGATAATTAGTTAATGCAAATGCTGTACTTTTAACAGCAATGAAAAACTCTGGCCAAAAATGTGGTTTGATATGACATATTTATGTTACTTGTCTAGTGGCAACATGTTTATTCTCATTTTATGATCACAGCTTGCATATTTGTAAAATCATTTGTGAGTATGCTAGTGTGATAGTGGGAATGTGCCCTTGGGCGGCAGTTGACTCCAGTGACCTGGGGTGCCCAGCTCTGCTATCATGCCTGCATGGGTGCCAACCATGTGTTCTAACTCAGCCTTAATGACTCTATGCAACTAATTAGCAGATTGATCTGCATATTCCTGAAGAGTGGCAGGCCAACTGGCTTAGTCTGTATGTGCAAGGGGGGAAACAGAGAGGCCAAAAGGGGAATCCAAATCCACTCCAATCCCTAGACTTAAAAGTAAAGATGACCAACTATGAATTTAAATAGATTTTAAAGTAGAAGGATTTATTTAACAACAAGCTGAATTTTCCACTGTTACTGTTCCTCTGTATGTGACAACCAGAGGCGATAAACTGCTGTGTGTTTTGTCTAGTCCAGAGAAAGATGACATGGCGACACTGACAAATGACTGAGATTTGCTGCAGATGTTCTCTCTGGTCCAGTTGGACGCCTGTCTGCTGCAGGTTCAGAAGACACATGAATGCCTTCTGTTTGTGTGGGAAGTTCTATGTTGTGACATTGTTGTTAATGTTCCACAAGACAGGCTTGAAAGATAAAAAACAGAACATGAGGCAAAAGAAAGATGTACCCGCTGTCTACCTCAGCTCGGCAGCTGGTTGGCGGCCGCGACCTGACCTGTACATCGCACCCTGTAATGGCTCTGTAAACATGAGAGTGCAATGCAGATGGAGGGGAGGAGGGCATACAGTAGGAGGGAAATGAGGAGAGAGGCCTGTATCTAAACAGAGTCTGTATGCAAGCATGAGTAAAACTCTTATTTACTGAGGGGTCAGTGTCACTGCCTGTAAAGCAAAGAAGAAACATTTCATCCACTGCCTCCCTCCTCCCTTCACCTCTCCTCCACCCCTCTCTCCATCTCCCAGAGAGAGGGGTCACTGTCATCAATGGGCTTCTTTATGATTGCAGCAGCGTGTCATGTGTGCATCTGGTGCTCTCAAAGCTGAACTTGTTCAGGTTCCCGGGTGAATAGGAATGTTGTGCACATGCACATAAGTGCAGGATAAGGCACAGTCATACAGAGATAGACATATATCGCCATGTAAACACACTGATGCACAAATAAACACAAAGCAAATGCAAGCCGTCTGATAAAAGGGAGCATAAAAAAATCAACAACTCACAAGAACTGTAACCCAAGAACTGAAAGTTGCAGGTAAACAACACGGTATGGTGCAGCTCCTTTAAGAAATCCAGCTCACAAATACAATACCTGTGTGAAAGTGACACTGTCTAAACTTTTTGTAAGGTTTTGGTTCAAAGCTTTTGGTTACCATGCTGACCCCACTTCTCTGAGAGCTGAGTGAGGTGTCTAAATATAGGAAGCACCTTCTGCCATGACCAATCACAGAAGTTCCATTACCACCTAGAGAAAGACCAATGGCTTGAATTGCACAGGATGGCCCATCTCCCTTCACAGCGACCCGTGGCCCCGACATGGTATTCCCAAGTGTATTTCTTCCACATACCCCAACATACACGACTAGAGCAGTGCTGTCGGATACCTCACTCAGTTCTCTTTCAGCCTCACTTGGTATCTCACTATGAGAGATGTTGTCCATTCCTGATTTGCATACTCTGAAGCTCTAACATAACATCCTGGTCCAGGAAAGTCCAAACCACACACTCTCCCCATTGGATAATACACAACTACAATGAAACCACACTAAGGACTGAGAGCACCAACGAAGATATCAACCATCAATCATTGGTTTGCCAGAGCTAAAGAGCAAAGCAACCATACTGATGGAGTAGTCTACATCAAACAGGAGTATGGGGAAGTAATACGTCATACACATGTTGACCAAGTTTGTACAATTACTCTCATTGCCAGTTGGAGGACACAAAAGTTCTGCACTGCAGGTTTAAGTCTAAACACTCCAGGGGATCAAAAGTCAACCCTGAGAGTGCCTCCAAAACAATGGACAAGTTCCAAAAAGAAAAGTTTACATGCAGTCTGCAGCCAGCAGAATAAACCTTAACTTCTCACATACTAAACCCAAAAAGCAAATCACTGGAAGTGTGGGTGATAAATCTGACAGTGCGTCTGTGACACGAGTCCAGTGCACAGTAGCAGCCAGGGCTGACTGCGAAGCAGCTGCACTAGTTGTTCCATCGATGGCCTGCTGGGCCAGTACAGGTAGCCTTAGACTTAAGGATAGCCACAGCTCCCTCACTCTGATTAATACCGGAGCTCTGAGGCTGAGCAGAAGGAATGCGTACAGCAACACGTACGACCATGGATGAGCTGGTGCATCCATTCCCAGCTGCACCTCATCTGTAAAAAGTCATCTGACAAGAAGGCAGAATATTTCCATCATATAAATCCCACTTTTTCTCCTTGTCATCTTGTAACATGGGCCAGTTGGTAGTCCACCTGGCTGCCGCCCACTTGCACACCTAGTGCAGGTCGACCTCACAGGGAAGGCTGAGCATCCCCACTTTTGGGGCTGCCAGGCTGTGACACCTGAACACTTGAACCTTATCATCATCATAGTTGTCACTGCTGAGAAAATCCATATTAACATCAGTTTCATCTTCCTCTCCACTGCCAGAGTCGAGGAGCTGACTGAACAGAGAGAGAGCAGAGGGCTCAGAGTTGGTTCTTCTACTATTCTCCTCAGCAATCACTTTGTAGCAAATTGTGAGCCGTGTGACCTGCTCGTCACCTCAGCCAATAATCACAGTTCACTTTAGGCACTTACTGAAAGAGGTGCTCTGTCCTAGGCGGTGGTGGTGGTGGGCTGCACAGAAGGCTCATTTCAACAGCTTTTGACCTTGTAAATTGGTATTATTGTTTAAATGGAGTGTAATGAAGCAGAACAGGTTTATGGTTCCTTTGGAACATAGTCATATTTGGATATTAAGCAGCCAACAGCGACAACTGCTCAAAATGTTCAGGTTATTAATAACATTAAGGTTCAACATGATTTATGAAGCTGATATGATGGTTACTTTCCTAACGCTAATGAACCTTTACAACAACTCTTGAGTCCAAATCAAATATTGGCTGATGAACATGCCGCTGTGCCACATGGCTGGTGGCTGGTTGAGTGGAGAGTTCACTCCTATTGTAGCAGCCTTATAAAGACTGCTTCGTAATCATCACCCAGGAAATAAAATAAAGACGAAACTAAAGAGTGAATCTAAAATCATATGTTAAATATTAATTTTATTGTGTTAATTATGTGTAATTTAATCATAGTCTCATTCAATTTAAAGCTTTTCCCTTGTCAATCCTACTCCATATTTCATTTTTCATTTGTGTTGTACACATTTTATTACTGAATAAAATAAAAAATATTGATCCCAACAAATATTAAACAAATATATTTTTTAGTTATAACTACAATATCACATCAAGTGAAGCTCAGGCCTGTCGAGGTAGGCCAGGGACACTCAATTTCTGATGTTTTGTGTCATCTGTGAAAGAGTGCCTACTGTTTGATACACAAGCTCTAGTAGTAAGAGTGACTAAGTGTCCTATTAATGCAACTTTTTGCTACCTATATGCATTTTATACTCACAGAAGGAATGAGGAGGGTGTTCAAAATGCTGAATCCTAAAAAAGTGATCTAACTGTAGGTTATCTTAGTTGACAGACAATTTTGATGGATTAATTTAAGTTGGTGTCTATTGAAAAAGACTGCATGTGCACACTGTGCTAGACACACAGATTTAAACATTTATGAATCCGATTATGATTCATGTTTTTATTCAGCTAAAAGAGGTATCAAAAATGTATTGTGTACTAAAATTTGTATTATAATTTAAAGTATCAGCAACAGGATCAAAACTGGCACATTTCTTAATAATTAATAGTAGGTGCATAATAACAACGTATTTGTGTGTGTGTGTGTGTGTGTGTGTGTGTGTGTGTGTGTGTGTGTGTGTCCTAGGGCAAACACAGCACAGCCTCCAGAACAAGGAAGCACATCAAATGATGTCAATACTGTTTATTTATTTTGTACAAAATAATTACATTACATTTATAAACTGCCAGAACAGAAGCACTTCCACTGAAGCTATAATGAGGACAGCTGTATGAATCAAACAATGTGTCTCCAGGCCAGCTTTAGAGTGAGTGAGGCCATCTAGAAACATGTCCTGCCAAACTTATGAGCGGAATACTGAGAAGATCAAAAGCTTCTTTCTTGTTCATAATGTACTGCTGAAGCGGTAAATTAGCCAGTGCCTGGGCCCAAGGCATGCGTGAAACCAGCAGCACACGTCGGCCTGGTCACAGTAGGAGGGGCATCTGTGTGTGTGTGTGTGTGTGTGTGTGTGTGTGTGTGTGTGTGTGTGTGTGTGCGTGTGTGTGTTGGGGAGTTCAGGACAAAGGTTGGCAGAGGCAGGGTCTGATAAATCACATGATTCTCAACAGACCATTTCCCTTCGCTATGGCTTTGATCTAATCTGAGCGAAGTGGTAACGGATAAGTGTGGGCATGTTAGCTGCTCACCCACATGCTGTCTTTGTCATAATTGGCAGTAGTGTGTGCTAACCTACCTGTTGTCTTCTGACGGAACTGGTAGATCTGCGTTGAAGGGTCTTATCCTCTGGCCTAGGATCTGAGTCTTGGGTGGAGGCCCAGTCAGAACCAGGGCTAGACCTCTGGGCTGCAGTGTCAACCTGCTCTGACACCGCTGCCTGTAAGAAAAGACAGACAGTGCATCTGTGTTTGTATTTGTGAGTGAGAAACAGAGAGAGCGCAAGACAGGCTTATAGGTGAAGAGAAAAGTGACAAAAAATGTGAATCAAAAGTTATAAAGACTTGGCTTGCTTGACAGTATGTCCAAACTGACTTAACAGTAATTTGACAGTCAGATTAGTGTATATATGTTCATCATGTGTCAGATTCAACAGGATAATGTTCTCATCTACGAAGGAAAAATAATGATCCATAATCTGTGACATGTCACATTTGACATGCTTAACCAAGCAACAGTATATAGACAAAAAGATGTCAGATTCATAGGCAGTGTTTATTGTTCCCAGTTTTTATTGCCCGTTAACCATGATTAAAAAAACAAAAACAGAAAATAAACAAAAAAGGGAAATAATTTGCTTGAAAAGCATTTTCGAGGACTGTGGGGGCGTGTCCACTGAATGCGCTGAAGCGACTGAAACGTGTTAGATGAGTTCAGAAAATGACATGACTAACTTTGAAACACTCTGAGCGAGATGACTTTATCTTTATCTCTCTGCTAGAGGTGTAGGGGTATGCTCAGGGTGGCCTCAGCGTGTCATCGAGCCACCCTTTAGGACCGCCCACAAAATCCTGGACTGAAAACTGGTGAAAAACTGTTTTAACCTCTAACTCCACATTTCAGTAATATATCGTTCAAAGTCTTTTCACGTTTTCAGCAACTATTGCTGAAAGAAATTTGAAAGAAATCTCTGAATTGCCCTTACACAGACTTTAAACAGCTTCATTTTTTCCCCTGCAATCAATCAAAAAAAGCTATAGTAAATGCTAACCCCTTGAAACTGAAGATCAAGCAAGCGTCTTTGTATACTTTATACTTTTCTGTTATGATTACAAATTACAGTGTACACGGAGAAATCTAGGCAAGGCGGAGGTACTAGTTTGTGCAGTGACAGTCATTGCAAAGGACCATAATGCAATGCTGTCATAAGCACACAGTGTTCTGAGGAAGAGATGAGCCACAATCAGTGAGCAACCAAGCAGCCTATATGTCACCTTTGATTCAATCAACAGCAGTAAATAAATTCAGGGTAATGTAGAAAGGTTCAATAGACAAACTCTTGCATACTGGATGTCCACATGACACTTTCAGATGCTGAAGTCAATAACCAGATGCGTCATGTGGCAGCAGGACAGCCATCTACCATCTCCAGCATTGTGGTGTGTGTGCTATCATGGCGCATCTATTTATCAGTGTCTATTTGTTAGTGTGAAGCAGCATCTGCACACCTCAGGACGCAGCGGGGACTACCAAAACAAACTGAAAGGGACAAGGATAAAGCAGAGGGCCCACCCACAGAGGAATAGTTTATGATGCACATACACCCACTAATGCATACACTCACATGTGTAAATTACCATAATGCAACCATACAAGTATTGATTTTATAATGTCCATGCCACTTAAATATGAAACTCTATCTGCACACATTTGCTGCTGCTGTTAATAACAGTTCATATAGCCATTTATGGATATCTGTGTGTACGGAAAGAATGGCTTCAAGGGCCAGGATATATTCTGTTTTAGAGACACGTACACTCTATAGTCAAAGTGCATGTACAGTATATATACTTTGTATTAGCTTTGTTGGTGCTTGAGTCCTTTATCTTGACACTAACACTCACCCACATACCTCTTGACTCCATCACCTTTGCATATATTCTCACCTTTCTTTTCTTAAATCCTGAATACGAAGGTGTGAAACACTAAAAAAAACAAACAGCGTCACCTGCTGCTATCAACAACACTTCTCCTCAACACATCAAATCAAAGCCTTTTGACAAACAGAGGCCTTCACAACTGTGCTGTACTTGGAGGCCAGGTAGTGAAGAAAACCGCACAGGATGTCATCACCTTTTTTCCAACGAGTCCTGATTGCATTATCAGAAACCTGGCATCTGGGCGTGACCTTGTTAACTGCCAGGGTAATCAACTTTAACCAAAGGGGAGGAGAGGGGATGATAAATTATTAGTGAGGAAGATTTTGTTCATGTTTTATTAAATTGGCCTGTCAAAGGGGGTTGGTCAAATTATCTGGGGCCTCGTTTATTGGAGGCCGGCCATATTGGCGCATCTGTTACAATTATTTATAATTTCTAGGCAGTCAGGAGGACGGACTGGGTTTTTCGGCATCAGCCACATAAAGCAATTTAGAAATTAACTGATGTGGGAGTGTCTGAGTTTTTCTCCTCTCACAATCTTTCTAATCCCCATCCTGATTTTCATCCAGCACAAAACAGAAAAAACAGGCAAACCGTGAGACAGTAAAGGAGCAAAGATGTAAAAGGGAAAAAATAAACATATTACGAGCAGCTCATTGAAAGCAATAGGCAGGGAGAGCGGATGTGATTGAAAGAGAAGAAGAGCGCATGCAGGTGCAGTGAAAAAAAAAGAGCAAGAGATTGTGGGGAGGCTGAGGGTGGGAGGGGAGGAAAAAAAAAGAGAAAAGCCGGTCTTGGTAATTACTGAACACGATTAGGTTCTTGGGGGAACTTGTCTGGCACTCGCAGCCCTCGCTGGTGAGGATGCGGCAGGCAGGACCATATGGAGGGAGGCTTGTGATTGTGCTCCCTGAAGCTCGTGACCCGTCTGCTGCCGAGCCCTTGAGCTGAATGTGAAATGAGACTTGCCAGGCCTAATGTTCTACACATGCACCATTTATGCCACAAAACAAATCTGATCACTGTTAATTATGTAGCAGCTATAATCAGGAGGGGCCCTGCCCCCCCCCCCCCCCCACACACACACACACACACACACACACACACACACACACACACACACACACACACACACACAAATCTACATGCATAAGCAAATACATAATCACACAATCACATTTCACACACATCTGTGGAGGGACAGCATTCATGGAAGTGATTGGCTAGGCTTCAGAAGTGAAGGCCAGAAGGTGCATGCCCGCCCACCAGGCCAGGTGCACTTTATATTCAAGATGGTGATTCTTTAAAGAATGTATGCGTGCATTTATGTATGAGCATGTGTTAACTGATAGTCCAGTGAAGAGGGACTTTACAGGAGGACAGCACACAGTGAGTAGGATGTAGGATGTATGTTTTTGTGTGCATGTACACAGCCCTGAGTCCTCCCACACTGTCTGTTTGACCTGAGTGTGTGTGCTTGAACGAGTGAGCGCACGTATCTGCAGCGGCACATGGCTGTGCTTCATTAATGAGGCGAGCTGTGCTGCACAGAGGTTCTCATCTAATGAGAGCAGTTGAGCTGGTAAAACACACCACTGGAGTCCATGTCATTAGTATGTCTCTGGCCCTGGACATGGCCCAGCTCCAAACACACGCACATAAACAAACTCATGTTGACAACGGTATTTACTGATAACACACTCAGCATATGTGAGATAAGCGTTCGACAACAATAGCATTGTCATAAAATATTTGGCAGAGTATGATTTGAAGTATTATTTTCATGCTGAACCTTTACACAATGTTTCCACATGGAAGGGATAGCTTAAGAGAGGCGGCACATACAAATACAAGCAGCAGGTTGTACTAAATTTTAACATACGCTTAGAGAGGTCGTGACAGTTACAGGAGTGACATTCCAGACGGGAAAAACTGAAGACTCGTCAAAACAAGATCCATGTGAAAGACAATTCAAAAATATCTGACATATACAAGCTCTCCATCACATTCGCCTGAACGTCAGCACAGAAGATTAAAAGTTCTCTCAATCTTTACATTGCTCCAAGGTGCACTAAAAGGTCATAGACACTAAGGAGCTGAGTTATATACAGTACATATAAACACATAAGAGTACCCTGTGGCTGATGCCATTCTGTTTGTTGAGCTCTTGCTTGAAAATCTCATTTCAATGTTTCTTTGTAGCATTTATGGTTTTCGCTCGATGGTGGCCATTAATGATGATGATCAAAAGAAACGCCTCACCTAAGCAAAACATGACCCAGGCAAAGAGGTGGGTGTATTTATTTGCGTATGTGTGTGTGTGTGTGTGTGTGTAACTAGCACTTTAATTATACATCTAAAAGCGTTTAGATTGGCTAACATAAATAACAAGCCAGAAGCAGATGTTAAAAACCATCTCGACCAGCTGAGGGAGATGCACCATGTGGGCTTCTCTCAATTTATTAAAAAAAAAAAAAAAAAAAAAAAAAAGGGAGGAGAAAAAAAGTCTGGCCATTTGGGAAATGTTCAGGAAATGCTCCAGGTTCAGTCTTTAAAACACATATGAGGGACTATAATGTGTTAACAACAATTTGTGTATCTTACGCTAAAAGCATAATAATGTGGGTGTAACACTATTTTGAAAGTGAGATGATGATATAAGTGCATGATTCCTCCATTCTTTAAGGAAAGCTGTACGAGAATTAGTTTATTTCATAGTGAGAAAACAGAGATTTACACTTGTCATAGTAGAGAAAGCATGTGTGTTACTAATAACATCATGATGGCTCTGTTCTGTTCAATCGTCCCAGTGCGACAGTGAGCCAGCATGCACAATACCAGGACCCTGAAACTGAAGCAGCTAAATGGAATTCAGTCATCATTATTTTAATTATTTAGATATGTGCTTTTTGTACTGTGAAAGTCAAACTGTCCTCTGTGCGGAAGGCCTTTTATACATTAGAAAAGTTTCAGTAAATTTTTAAAAGATGCAGGCACTTCTCTTATATTTATATGAAACTTTTCTGGAGCGAATGATTATGCCTGATTTTCCCTTTCCAATGCTGATGAGAGATTATCCAGTGCTTTGAATGACTGCCCACACAATTAACAACTTACCACTCATTTACAGTGGTGAAGGTTCCAGAAAGCCTGAGGTCTGCTATGGATTCTAATGTTGGTCTTTAATCACAGCACAGCTCTGACAATAGCCAAACACTAGACAACTATAAATACAACATTGTAGTTAGGGAGATAGTTGTAAGTGATTAAATGTTCACTCTCGCTAGTTTTTTGTCCACTAATGAGGGCTCTTCTCTGCCTCTAGATTGTGATGGTGACTACCCAACCTGGCAACCCAAACTTCCCCAACCTGGCAGTTTGTCCAGGCTGCATATCATGGTGCATGGGGGTCACCCAGGTGCCTGACGATCGGCCAGGCCCTACAGCCAGAAGATCGGGGCATGAGGCCATTACCAGACTGACATTGTGGAGATATCTCACTGTTTTAAGTACAAACACAAACACACACACACACACACACACACACACACACACACACACACACACACAATACAGAAATTCCTGAAAATACAGTGCAACGAATGCTGAAGCAATTAGTCGACTTGTTGACCGATGAATTTGATGTTATTTATGAGGTAAAAACAATAAACACACTTCAATTTGCTTCCATTCTTTGTTATTAATTTAATTAAAATGAATATTTTTGACATGTTAATATTAGTGTCACCAACAAACTGTGATGGGCTTTTTCCATTTTCTCAGGCATTTTTTTTTTACACTAAATGATGAAACATAAACATAATCAACTATAATTGATAATAATAAGGATTGTTCATTCATAGGCACAAGAATTATTTTTTATGTGTGCTTTATTATGTGAAATATTACTGTTATAAAAAAGAAAAGCAACATAAAATTTTCAACTCAGTCCTATGCAGCTTAAATTGGTATAAAAGAGTATCTAAATAACATAGTATGATACAACAAGGCAGAACTATTTGGGGCCCAAAATGAGTCACAGAGCAGTTTTTATTGGGTCACCTACTGGTAGAATAAAATGCACAACATTGCCATGATATGTGAATTCACTTTCCAAATAAAATAGGAGAAGAGAACACTCTCCTCTTAATTAGAAAAATTGAATTAGAGGGCTTACCATATGCTCATAGAACTGGAGTTTCTTCAAATAAATTCTGCTTTTTGCTACACTGGTCTATTGAGCCCTAATAAGAATAAGCGGTTACAGAAAATGGATGGATGGATGGATGGATGGATGGTCTATTCAGCTCAGATGCTGTGTGCGGGGCTGTTTATGGTGAGAAACTTAAGATTCATTCAGATTTTAAATTCATAGATTGTTCTGTTCTTTATCAGTACTTTAAAAATGTAGACGTTTTGGCAATTCATGATGTATTTTTGTAGGTTTGTGCCAAAAAGTTTGAGTGGATATAGTGGAAATAGTTAAGTGGATTAATTAATTTGTTGTAAACTATTAAACTAAGAAGCAATTATTCCAATTAATCCTCCATGTAAATTAAATATCTTCACCTTTGGGGAAAAGCGCTCAACATTTTCACAATTATCTAAAGGGACGTGTTCTGGACCAAACAGCTAATCAATTAATCAAGAAAATGATCGACAGATAATGAAAATAATCATTAGCTGCTGCCCTACAAGACATCGTTCATCTATAAGCCTTGGGTAAGTCTTGTTAAGGTTCCTGTAAAGCGTTAACTTGACATAAGACAGAATAGAACAGACAGTCAATCTTGGTGCACAGCATGGAAGTATAACACACAATGGGTGTTATTCCTCTCACCCACCCTCCTCCTTTATCCACGCTCCCCCCTCAAAACCACGGCGGGAGGGGTGTTCAAAGCCGTCGCTCTGGTCCGTATTCAAATGAGCGCTGCGTCTCCCCCCTGTGCTCCCGTTGCGATCAGCACTTTGATCACCTCCAATGGTAACTTCCACCAAAACATTTAAAATTAAAATCAAATCTGCCTTAACAACCAGAGCATTAGAATTTAACAGGTGTTCGGGAGGAAGTTGTTACAGAATTTGTGATTATGTGCTCGGATACACACACCTTTAGTCAAACACGCACCCACGCAGACACACACGTACACACATACGCACAACCTGTCAGTGAAATTACAGAGTGGGAAACAGAAAGCCCTCCTGACTGAGTGCTATACCTTGGGATACCTGATCTGTTCACTTTGATGTCAGTAGGTAAGAAAGTTAAAGAAACAAATCAGCCAGACAGCAGCTACATGTGTTCAGTAAACAAAAGTTAATATTAATTCTTAGCATAGGTTATATAAAGGGTATTTTTGTAATTATATCTCAACCCTAGATATGTGTGATCAGTTTTTTTCATTTAGACCTAGACGGGAGGAGCATGGGGTAGAGTGCATGTTCAGTGTGATAAAATAAACATACTGTAGATATATAGACACACTCACATACCCTGTTCAAACATGCATGGATGTATGCATGCATGCATGCCCGCACTACACACACAGCACTAACTGCATCTTCTCTAAATGTAGTATTAATTACTGGGGGAACACTGCAGTACTGTATTTAATTACTGACTAAATGATCCATTTATATTTCACCGCTGGTTAAATTAACAGGGTTAAGTGAGACAGGGCGATTGTAACTCACTTAACATTTGAGCTGATATCTTTTAACTTCCACAGTCCGGGGGCAGCGCTGTCAGAAAATATCAACCAATCAAATTAAACAATTACAGTCTGCGGAGGCACAGAAATTACTCAACTGCTGCGAAAATATTATCTTCCGCGGCTAAATCAGCTACAGAGTTGTTTTATCTGCAACAGGACGTTGTTTGAACTGAAGCAAAAGTCAGACTGCAGAACAGACTGAAACACGATGGAATGAGTGTGTGTGGCTGAAAGGTATACAGATACAGATACCTGTTCTATTCTCAGCCCAGTGACACTCTTTGACACTGTGTGGTCTGAGAAACACCTATCACCATATCATTAGGAGTTGTTAAAGGCCACTTAAGATGTGGCTGCAGCATTAACTTACAAGAGCCTCTATTGCCTTGGGGTAACAGTTCAAAGGTAGAGAGCTAAAGCCAAACCCCTGCTGACTAACAGATGTAGAACTGTAACGCCAACATCATCTTCAAGAACATTACATGGGCTCCAATTAAATCACCTCTCTCCACCTCCTTATATATATATATATATATAGCTATCTGACCTGAGTATTTTAAAAGGACTTCCAGGTACATGGGTGGGAGGATAGAAAGAAGATATATAAACTAAGTAAGTCAGAGAGCACACGTGTCCAAGACAGAGAGCTAGAGAAGATCAGACAGCTGACATGAAAGACACTGGTGCAAAGAGAGATGGATAGATCAAGGATGAAGCAGAGCGATATTAAAAGAGTGAATCTCTGTTAAAGACCATCACCACAGGCCATGCTGGGGCTTGTCAGTTATTACTGTGCCTACTAATCAACCTACACACTGCTGGTTGGATACAAGACAGATGATTGAGAGATGTATCATAATATAATGTGTGTATTATGTAAGGAAACGTATAGCTACATTATAACAATATACATTTTGCTGTATATACCCACACAAATGGACATAAAAAGCTCAACAACTTCTTCAGCGGAAAAGGCATCATAGAAAAACACTTCTTAGCCTGGAGTTGCAATGCACTTGATAAACTTTAGAAAGAGTTGTGCGGGGAGATGGTGAAGAATGAGAACAGTGGTTACCTTAAAGTTGGTTTGTCTGTTTGGGGAGGGGTAGAGGGCTGTGTGCTGAGCCTGCTGTTGCTGCTGCTGCTGCTGCAGTTGTATTTGTTCCTGCTGTTGCTGTAGCTGGGCCTGGAGTTGCAGGATGTGTTGGTCTTTCTGAGCCAGCAGGCTATTGAGCTCCTGGTGACTCTGACGGAGGTTGGCCTCACTAGACGTGAGGGCCTGGTAGCACTGACTCAACTCCTTGTACAGCTGTTGACAAACACAAATAGGAAATATGAGGGCAGGAGGGGAGCAGAAGAGGCATGGGAACTGGTCAAGTCAACCAGAGATGGGATTTCACTTGGAGGAATATGAGACAAAAATCACTCATGAGATTGGGTGAAATGAAGACTGACATATGCTTTCATGTGGGGATGTTTACTTATTTCCATAGTAATATTAAAGACATATGCTAAGATCATCAATGTAAGGATGAAAAGAAGGATAAAAGACAAAAAAGATAATATGAAATGAGGCCAAAACATTTCCTTTAAGTTCAGATTTTATGACTAATAATTGCCTAAAATCTCTCCTTATCCCCTTCTCTGTGTAGTGCTGTGTATAGCCCAATGGTACAGTCATCAGAGAGAGGGATGGTAGGTTGAGAACCCATTCACAGTAACAGGATACAGTGAGAAAAGTCCTTCTTTTCTGGCGCTAGTCAAATAATTGTAGGTTATAGCTAGCTTGGAAATAAATCACCACAGCGGGTGAGGCCCAAGAGGAGTGCAACAAAGTGGTAATAATAATGAGTTTGAGGTTTGGCATGTGTGTGTATGTGTGAGTAGTACCCTCTGATAGGAGGTGGTGTCAGCAGTATGTGCCTCTTCTTGGTTCCTCAGGACTTTCTGTGTATCTAGGTTGAGTCCTTCCAGTTGCTTGATCAGATGGTTCTGCTCTGCAGCGTGTTCTGTACTCTGTCTGTACAGGGTCTGCACTTCTGCACATTCACAACTACACACACATGCAACATGTGATACAAATATATGATATTAAAAAATGACTTACGATGTTAAACCAATAATAATGACACATTTATTGGACCTTTCTTTTGCTGACAGTGTCTAAATGTCCCTCATCATAGCAACATCAACATCACCGTTTGTTTCTGAAAGTTGTTTTGTGTCCCGCAGAATTACCAGAAAGTCCTCCTCTAACTTATAAGGACATCTTTAATCACCTAGCTAGCTGGTCTCCAGCCCCGCTGTGACTGACACGTCAGAGTGCCTCTGGCATTAAAACAGAAAAGTAGTTAAAAAAGGTTGAGATTACCACTAAGACTCCGACGGTTCTCACAGTTTTTATCATATCGACTAAAGCTTAGCCAAAGCCTGCCCCGTTTCCCTTTTCTCCCTCTTTTAAAGCACATCCACTATGCAGGGCTTATCAAGTGGCTTTAGGTGAGCCAGTGTGGAAGAAACCTGTGTCACCCACAAGCCTCACAGCATAGAGAGCAATATATTAACTGCTGCACACCCCAGCACACGTAAAGGGATATATACGTACATGTCTACACAGGACAGATGCATACTACCTTTAACTAATGAAATTCTCCAAAAATATCACCTGGTTGTTACAAGAAAACAGACACTGAAGTGTACTGGGCAATGCATCAGTTGGTAGCGCTCACCGAAGTTGACTGAGTTGCCCCTCTTTTGTTGCCATCTCCCTCTCCTTGGCAGAAAGCTGGGCTGCGAGACTGTTACTGTGGCTCTGCATGGTAGACAACTCTTGCCAGGCATTGTGTAACTCCTCCTCCAACTTCTGGTGTAAAAAAGTAACAACACACTTTCAGACACATTCACAATGAATGCCACCTGAAAACAGTTGGAAGCAGTGATGGCACTGATGATGATCTAAGATGGTCAAAATACAGCTACTACTTAACTACTTATACATGTAACTATATTGATTGTGCATTGGGCTGTAAGCACTGTCAAAACACTTCTGAGTGCACAGCAGTACTGTGGCTGAACAGATCCAGTGGAGACACTGGCATAGGACTGCAGCTGCTGCTATTGTGCTGCTTTCGCTGTAAAGCAGGTGTAGACAAGGCGTTAGTGACAGCTTTTCCTTAATAAGAAGAAAGCAGTCAAGAATGGCAGGTTGCATGACATTAAAACACACAAAGGTGCGCAAAACTTGACAGTTTAAATGTAATTATAAACAGTGTTTCACTGGGCCAGAATTAAACATATGCAAAATTAATTAGTCATCATCAATTACAAGTAAGGACATAAAAAGATGCCATAACATGTAGAGAACACACGGATGTAAACAACTTTTGAACAGACTGTTTGTGTTGCTTTCTTAAGTGAATAATAAGTGAACATAATGCAGAGGATCACTAAATTTGTATTCGCTTTAGAGCTATCACATTGTCAGGTATTTCATTTTGTCTAACCCTGTTTAGTTAAATACAGTAGGTGTACCTTATCTACTCATGCACTGGATTAAATGATACATTCCTGAACAAATTTTTGCCATGTCAAACAAATTGGCAAGATGTATCCACCGCACACCCCATATTCTCCATCTCCATCTTTCAAATCAATGTATGATAGAAAATATGAGGAACAGGTGGAGTGTCTTAGGCTGTGATGGATGTGCATAGTCTAGTTGCTGGGCTTCATCCAGTCCAAGTGTAATTACTCTGCAGCCCTGACTTATTCAAGAGTTTCTGTCTGACTCTGTTGGACTAGAGTAGCTATGTGTTTCATAACGATTAGTCTATAAGGAAGGGGAAAGAACGTGAGGTTCCTCTGCTGCTCATGTCCTGAGACTCTAGTATTGGCAGGCAGCTGATTTCTGTAAGGGGATGGCAAGCGGCGGCAGGTTGAATCGTGAATGAAAAGTCTTCAAGGACTGTGATTGTGATTTGATTGGTTGAATGTTTAAAGAGCAACGCTTCTGTCACAGTCTAATCACTGTATTTCACATGTCCACACAGATGGGAAGTATTGATTCATAATGATGACTGGGCCAGATTCTGACAATTACCTGCTTGTATTTGGGGAGAAATAATGACAGAAAACTCACAACAACTAGAAACTCTTAGTACCCACACATGCAACTGACTTCACAAAAGCTCAATTCATTTTTTTACCCCAACCAAGGAAGATCTGTCTCCTCCATGTTGAATCATAATTTTCCTTTCCTTTGAATATAGTCCCTGCATATTTAAATTGTGTGCTTTGCTACAGAGATCTTTTTATATTCGCATGCTGAGGAGGAAAGGGTATGAGGGATCAGAGAGTTCAAGGTGTGCAGAAGAAAGGGAAATGTAGAGGACGGGGCCCTTCCTTTACAACTTTGTGTTTGGGTGTGTGTGCGTGTCTGAACGGACTTGTCCCCGTGTTCATACTTTGACTCTGGCCTGGGCAGCATCCCTCTGGTCTCGTTGGCTGTTGGCCTGCCTCTCTTTCTCCTCCAGGTCAGCTCTCAGGGCGGCGCAGCGGGAAGTTAATCCCTCTTTCTCCTCCTCTAGAGCCCGCACCACCTGCCGCTCCTCCTCCTCTTTCCTCCTGCACTCCGTCTTCATTTCCTGGATAAGAGAGGTGTGTGTGTAAGGAGGAGAGTAGGGGGTCGTGAGGGCCAAATAAACAACGGCGACGGAAGGAAAGGAATAAAAAAAGGAGGGATTCAAACTGAGAAAATGAAAAAGGAAAGCTGGAGAAATACAAAAAGAGAAGCAACCCATGGGGTTGAGGCTGAGATGAATATGTAAACTGCGGACCAGCCTTGCTGCGGGAGCCCCCTGCATGGGCCGCTGATTGGCCAAGGTCACCTGTGCTGTATGACTGGGCCCACGCGGCCAGATGTTGGCTGGTATGAGCTGAGCCGTGCCGCAAGAGCTGGGCTCATGCAGGTACAGGGGCCAGTCTGTCAGCTTTAATGACAGGCTCCTAATGAGAATGGTGTTTGCAGCAAGACCCATTAGACTCAACCTAGGTCTCCTTTGATGCTGTCCCCCACAATTTCTCGCCATGAGACCTCACCAAGACTGTGTAAGGACCATTCCTTTATCAATTAATCATAGCCGGGTCCCATCTAAGCATAATTAGGGAGAAGCCACACCATCACACGCACAGTTTTCACTTTCCCCCACTGAAGCAGTCATTAAGTATTTATCTGCAAGTTAACAACCTGCTTTCCTTTCTCTCCATCTTTTTCTCTCTCACACACACATACACTTTCCAGCTGTTAAGTATTCTCTGTTGTCAGTAGCAAGAGAGAAACCTAAAAGCAAGAAAGGCTGAGACAGAGTAAAGGTGAAAAGTGAGAGAAGAAGACACAAAGAAATAGAGATTTTGTTCAAGAGGGCCGACCAATCCTCTTTCTCTTCTAAATGATTCAAACGCCTGTGGCTATAGCGACGGGGGACTTGTCGTGTTCAGTGCCACACAGAAGAGAGACTTTTCGACTCTGAGACCCAGACTGCCACAGAAAATTTGTTCCACCAACCTTAAGTTCCTGACTCTTATTGACCAGTTGTTCACGCAGAGCTGTCAGCTCCTTCTTCATTAAGGCGCTCTCCTCACCCACTGTAGTCCTCCTCTGTACCAAGTTGTTAATCTCCTGCTGCTGCCCTGTCACTTTCTGTGGCAGACAGCAAGACGGAAGAAAAGACGCAAAGTGACACAGACAGAGAGAAAGAAAGAGAGCCACAGGTTACATTATGCATTTACAACTCACAACTGGATTGTGTCCTGTCCACAGTCTGAAAAACAAAACCACCAATTTTACCCAGCATCAATGATCAGTGAAAATCATTGATTTTTTTTTACCCTTGAGAAAACTGCAACCAACCACTCGATTATTTTCATTAATTCTTCTGATTATTTTTGCAATTATCGTTGCATCTGTAAGGCATCAGAAATGAAAAACGCCCATCACAATTTCCTTGAGCCCAAGGTGACATCAATACATGTCTTGTTTACAACATGAATAATAATATAATTAATGCATGAACCCATAACCAAGATGTATAGTTTACAAAAAAAAAAAAAAGAACATTCCCACATTTGAGAACCAGGAACCATCAAACATTTTTCCATTTCTGTTTGAAAAATTATTTAAAACCAATAATTGCTTATCAAAACAGTTTCCGATACATTTTCTGACAACTGACATATAGATTAATCCACTGATCGCTCCAAATAGAAAGCAACCACACACACACACACTCAACTATTAAGATCAAACTGATACTGAAAATCTACCACGAGTCATAAAATATCACAAAGCTTCGTGATGATCATTTTAATGATTCTCCAAACCAGTGGCCAACAGAAATGGTACAATGATTTTAATGACCACCCACTTTTTGATGCTGGTATATGTTCATGTTTTTTGGCAGCTTTTGTGGCCTAAGTAGGAGGAGGCTGGCCTCTTAACACTGCATCAGCTGGGGTTTGGCATTGGCTGGTAATCCACAGCCTTCTGTGGGTACACCCTCCTCTCAAATAACACACTGCTCTGGGATGCAATTAATTGCCATGTTGAGGGAAAAATCGCTCAGATATATCCAGATAGTGGATTTAGCGTTCCTCGCTACTCCTAGCTCGGCGTGCTAAGAACAGAGGGGCTTTAATAGAGATTTATACTAGAGAGCAGAAAATAAATTCAAACGTTGATAATGAGGTAGGCAAGAACAATTTGAACCCCAGTAGTGCTCAATTGATAGAAAAATGAAAAAAAGAGGGGGTTCCGCCAAGTTAAGAGGTCTAGGACAGAAAGATTAGCATTTGAAAATTCCCAGTGCAGTTCAAAAATGAAAGCTAATTATGTTACAAAAATGGAAAAGAGTAGCGAGGGATCGGGAAAATAAAGAGAAAGATGTGGAATAATAATAAAAAAAATAAATAAAAAAAAACAAGAAAAGGAAGAAAAAAAAAACATTATCAAAGTTGGAGACTGGAGATCCTGTGTGGACTCAGTGGACCATCACATCTCCAAAAAAAAAAAAGAGAGAGGAAAAACCAATTAATCACTATTTGGGTATGTATGGCTCAAGACTGCGGATGGGATGATGACTGTCAGAGGGCCGGATGACACAGCACAGAGCTCAGTGCTCTTAATGAGATTTTCAAATAGCCCACAAGTTTCATTATGGACAGTTTAAAGAGGAGAACGAGACACTTTCTAAATACACAGAAAGGAGAAGCATGTAAGTATGAAAATGGAAGAATTCATTAACAACATTTATTGACTTTTCTGTGAAAGTTTATTTGGGTTTATACTTTTACACATAGTTTGAAACTAATTTGGAGTATGTTTAATGCATGAATATATTTATCACTCAATTATACAACTCTCCAATAAAATGGGCCGCTTTCCTCTATTCACCCGGTGACTTCGCCATTTTTATTTTTACTACACTGCAGCTGTGGAAGTGGTGAGCCTAAATGTTTGACACACTGGAGGAAATGGTAAATTTGTACAGAACAGATTAAGAATGTGTGGCTACTTATGTAATTAGCCCTGATAAGTTATCCGCCCGCCAGCTACTAATAACAGTTACATTATTGCAGATCAATAAAATTTTCAGTTCACCCAAGCCTTGTTAAACTCAAGCAGACTTCTCTGAGATGTAATAATATTTAGGATTTTTTTGAGTGGACCCTTCTGGAAAATAAAATCTCTGGGAAAATCTTGGTCAATGTAAAAAAGGAAAGTATTTCATTTCTAAAGAGGCATTTACAATCAATCAAAATGAATTTTCTTGTGCGTAATATGCTACAGCAGGCCTTTCTTATAGAGAGAATATAAATAGGCCACACTTACCTTTTACTTTCATGCCGTATATTTTATTGCTATAGTGGCTGAGAACTTGGTGGATTCTTATCTTACAAATAATAATGTTCTGCAGTAACTTTGTTCTCTCATATTATATAGCAGCCTGTTCTCTTGGATTTTGTAGCATTGTCGATGCCGTCTTATCTGGAGGGCCGTACAAATACAGTTGGAGAGATCTGCTTGCAAGTTGGTTGGTTGTCATGGGTGCTAATGAATCAGTCATTATTTCTATACAATTTTTTATCCATGAGAACTTTCTGTTTTAATGATATGAGGTACATCTTTACATGTATGACGGCACTTTAGTAAACTTACAGTCCCTGTACTCATGGAATATTTCGTTCACAGTGCTCTATGTTGTCTGACTGCACTGTTACTGCCCTCTAACTAAAGGCTCAAATATTAAACTGAAGTAAAGTTTGACGTAATCACATATCTTGTGCTCCTATGAGTTACTGCTGTAAGTACTGTATCGACTAGATCAGAGTAAAGATGGCTGAGGAGGGTATAATGTAAAAAAAAAAAAAAAAAAAAAAACACTGGAAGGCTGATGACTCCATTACAGCCAGTCTCATTAGGAATGAACACGATTCTGGATGAGGGACGCTAATGAAGGAGACTGACAGATGCTTCAGTGAAGAGATGATGATTTGGAGTAAATTACATTAGTGATGTCATTATCATCAGCCATCATACCATCAAGAAATATTACTCAAGGGGTGGTGCAAGGCAGGTACGAGAGAGAGAAGAAGCTGGAGGTTTTTAGTTAAAAATACACAAGTTAATATGACATTAATTTTTAAAATACATATATTCTTTAAAGTTACACTTGACATTTAAGAATAAACATTGTTTGTGAGGATAACCTGTGAAAAAGACAAAAGATGATGCTAATTAAATAAAATCTGTGAAAAACATAAAATAAGAAAATATACAAAAGAAATACTTGTAATTAAAATGTCAGACAAGCAAGATTCAATCTGGAGATGAAGCTTAGAGAGTGTGGTTGGGAGAACGTAATGAGAAATGCCCTCACTTTGGACCTTTGGCCATGGTGTTGAGGAGGGCATTTAACTTTCAGTTGCTCCACTGGAGCTGATCATTGGCGAACAGCAACAGATTTGTAAATATGGTCAGTTTATAAAGGGATGTCAAACACAGTGTTGCCTTTTGTAAAAAGCAGAGTAGTTTATCAATATAATCGGATTATAGATCCCTACTTATTGTATTCTTATATATAAAATAAATATTTCCTGGTTGACCCCCTGAGGCAGAGACAGACATTCACTAAACAGGTCAAACTGTACTGTACCTGTTCCAGCTCCTGTATGGTGTAGTCCTTAGACTGGAGGATCTCCAACACTTTCCTGTCCTTTATCTCAGCTTTGTGCTTCTCACTAGAGTAGAAAGAAAAGAAAAATGAATAGATGCATGTCCATAGTCACCTATAGTTGAATGACACTGCAAAATATATGTTGAAAGACCAACAGATACCATGCCTATAAAAAAAAGACCCCTATCCCCTTAAAAATGTTTATTTACTGTAATGGTTTTATCACTTTAACGCAGTGGATATACAGCAGATAGAGACAAAAACAAGCAGAAATCTATATAGTACTTGAGTCAGTTTCATTAGTCTGATGTTTCAGTGTTGTCCCAGCACTTTAACAGTCTTGTAATATGTCAATTTCCTACTATCTATTCTCAAAAATTCTCAATTAGTTATAAAAGGAGAGCTTCTGCACTATCCTGCTGCTGCACCAAACTTTTCTCTCTAGCCCTCTAGCACCTCTTTTATCATAATCAACTCTTAGGGAGACAAAAACAAGGCATCAATTGGGGACCTGTTTGTTTCCACTGCTTTAGGCCACCAGGGGCCACCCATTCCCTCCACTCATCACTTGCTCCTTCTACACCTCCCATCTTTGAGGCCTTTTCTCTCGTCTCTTTGCCTCTTCTGATCAGCTCTCTCCCCTGGTAGACACTGAAATAAGTATCTGGTGTCCCTGGAGGAGCTGGAACGCAGGCTGGCCTAGCTACATCTTCTTGTATATTGGGCTGTGTTCACCATGTCCTGAGCAACCAACCAATCACTCTACAAGATCCACACAGGAAGGGGAGGGGAGGGTGAATGGCAGTTCCCAGTGGGCACCAGCGCTTGACTGGAGTCGACACAATTACCATGTCAATATCCTCCTGCGCATCAGGTGATACAATACACATACACTCTCTGGGTGCATGTTCCACCACCAGTCTCAGCGGACCAACATACTTTGATGGGTTTCCTATGGGGCTATAAAGGAACTGAAGACGATGTAGAGAAGGAATGAGAGGCACGGGTACTGAGGAACTCTCTGCAAGCTGCTGTACTGTTTTACCCCTATTAAGGGTCTACTACAATACTAACTACCTCAAAAAGTATGTGATATGCAGCCATGATAGAGAAAATATCACTCTATGATATCCTTAAAAGATTAAAAAGCAAAAAGGTAAGTATTGGATACAGTTTTTATTTATTTTTATTTATTTCAATGGCAGTTGAAACCTATTTTAGTGGGGAAAACAACCAAACCCCAGAGATATCAGCATCAAAGATCATTTGAAGTCATTTTTTACCCCCTAATAAGGAGGAATACATTTAATTTATCCAACTGTAAAAAGACCTGAACCCCTGTTCTTTTTCCGAGTTCCCATGCCACTGTGTTTGCTGTGGCTTAGCCACCCTGCAAAAAAGGTCATATACAATCTCACAATTTATCCGATAAAGACAAGTGTTTGGCAGGAGTGTTTTAACTGTCCAGAATGGGTGCGGCAGAGGAAGAGTGTTTTCATTAAAAGCGTTTCCATGGTTGAACTGCTAGACCGGGGATAAGAAGGCTTAAATCAGCATCTGCACCAGATTCCGTCGTAACCCCAGTAGAATGGCCAAGGTGCCTTAAACACCCCTTGAACGACTTTCACACATATTTCTCTTCACTTGTGAGATAAAGGAATTTTCGGCTATTGAGCCTCTCAGGTAGCAATTTGAAAGATGTATCTACTCACCGCTCAACCACCAAACTGACAGCCTGGGTCAAGTCTGGATTTGCCACTTGCAGGCGTTTCCATAGGGACCACACAAACTCCTTGTCTGCCTGTGAAAATAAAGAATTCAACGAGTCAACAGCTGTTAGTCCTAATTGAGATAAATAGCTTTTGATAAATTTGTCTCAAAATGCAGTGAGGCCTACGAGGAAAGCCACAGCACATCTCGGCTTTTCTCACTGAAAAACAAAAAAATAAATAAATAGGATGCTCAGTGACATTAGCATACGACAGAAGGGGTTGTTAATCAATAATTCAAATATCTTGTACAAAATAGTTTTTGATCTGGCCTGCCCTCTCTAATCACGCGCCTCTCTTAACAAGGATCCTCATCTCTGAGATGTGACCTTCGACTCAAGGGGAGCAAGCATTGACACTTGTCATTATGCACTATTTATGACTGGGGAGAGCTGAGATCCAAATCAAAACACAGCAGTCGAGCTTGCATTTTCTTTATTAATCAATTGCGCTCTGGATATGTTTTCCACTACAGCTCCAAAGTAACTAGCCCCAAAGAAACTCAAAACTGATGACAGAGAGAGTCATCTTCAAGTAGAAAAACCCAGCCAGCCCCTGACACATTTCCAATTCAAATTGTCTCGTTGGTTTTTCAAACATTTTTAAGCTACATTACATTTAATGAGGGACATCTAAAAACTACATTTTCTGACATTAAAAGACAGAATTATACCAAATCGACTTAATATAAAATTATCTGATAAATTATGTTCACATCATCATAAGATAAAAGTCATCCCTCCCACTGGAATCTACTGGTCTCCAATTAGTACATGAATTTTAACCCCCTTTTCAAAAGTGTCTAATCAATTATTTACTAAAATGGCAGAAGCAGACCTTGATAAGACCATGAGCTGAACATATAAAGTGAAAGGACTGTAGATGTGTGTCTGTGTATGCATCTGTGTGTAAGCGTATGTGTGGGTATACAGAGTGGGAGCAGGGTGTAGGGAGATAGAGATCTCACCAGATCAGCTCTGCAATGCAACTAACGATGGAATAAGCAGCATGGTTGACTTGAAATAGGTGGTCTCCCTCTGCCTGGCCTTTGGCTGCCATTAGCTAGTTCCACAGACAAGTGTTCAGCCAGGACCCTCATCAAAAGCTCTCCTCTGCCTTATGTGTACTTAAAGATGCAGTGAATGTGTGTTTGATGATCCCTGAATTATTAATTTTGAATCTAGCCAGTGAAACACCATGGGCTAAACATACCAGAGACAGCCACTGGAATCTAGCCACATATTAATAAAATTAGCAGGGTCTACTAGGAACATTTGCTGGCTGACAGATGAGACTCTTTGTAGTTAATGGCTGTCCTGAAGTACATCTTGCCAGAGACTTTAGACATCAATGGTATTCAAATGCAACAACTTAAATGGTACACTGCACAACTAAAGGTCCCTATTAGATAGACAGAATCACTGATGTTTTACTCCAGACAAGACCACCAAGGATGGCCTCCATGTCAGTTCAATGTAAGACAGCGACTGTCAGTCTGAAGTAAACAAAATATGACCAGTAAACTCGTAGCACTATAATGTGGTGCATTACAACTGAAAGAAGCATTTTCAGTCTAATCTAAATATCTAAAGTTGATTTTATCTGCTTGCCAAATTGTTTGGAGGACAAAAACCTACTTTGTGTGATCAATAGATAGCACTTTTATAATCATTAACTGTTATGAGGAGTTTTCTAGGCTATGGGAATATTTTCAGCACAATTCAGAAGTCACGGTGGTTGTGTTTTTTGTGGGTTGTAAGGTGACAAAACCACCATAATTATACACATTCATTTACTTACCCCAACACAGGAAATATTTAACAAAAATCATAAACTGACAGTGATTCCTTCAAACTTAGTAGTAAATTGAATATTTTAGCTGTCAATTATTTACACTTAATATACTGAATTAAAAGCAAGTGAAGAAAGTGTTCTTGTTTATTGAATTACACAGACATGGACTTGCTCCACTATACAAGTTTGTAAGACTATGAATGTATGACTACAAACTATGGAATGATGGTATCAAACTTCCTTCTAAGTAAACTCTAAAACTTTGAAAATAAACTTTATTCACAGGAGAAATAAGGTAACAGGCACACACGTGGCTACAGCCAAATAGCACCACAACAAATGCTCCTGCCCCATGTGTTAGGTGGTATCTATAGTCTAATAAAAACTCAAATGTAACACATCATCTGCTGAACCCCCACAGCTGTCTACCTACCTGTACAGCAAGGTACTGTGGATATGCAAAGTGAGAAATGCTGGGTTTAGTTCACTCATGTTATTAGGCACCACCTGGTGGTGAGTATGCAAGGACATGCCTCCCTCAATCACTGACTCACAAAGTGAAGATGAAAGGTTTCCAAATCTGCTCATGAGCAATTTCTGGACAATGTGTCTCTATTTATGTGAATAAATTGAAAAATGGGTGTCTATTTATTTAAATGTACTCCAGAAGAGGACATTTACTGCACATTAATTACTGTCTTTGTTGAGCTTTCATTAAAGTGTGGTCAGGTTATTTACAGATTTTTGCAGCTAAACAGAACCAAACAATTAAAATACACTTTATGTAATTTAGTAAAATCATCTCAAATAATAACTAACTCCCTGAAAACAGACATGATTTTCAATTTCAACTGTCCACTGCTGGTCATAAACTTCAAAACTATAATCATGAGTTCATACCTTCTGAGTTAAAGTTAGTGGAGCTGAAACAGAAACAGCTGACTAACATGCTCGTTTTGTTATATTTTCGCAGAAATCCTTTTATGATCATATATGACGAAGATACATTATGTATCACAAGTGAGTCATAGGTCTTTATCTGATCAAAAATTAATATAATGGTGATTGAGGTGAGAAATGGTTTGAACTACCCACTTTATGAAGTGAATAATTACAGTCTGAAATTCATGACAAGCAAAGCAAAAAAAAAGCTTTTTACACAGTGAACCAAGAGGTCCTGGAAACTGTAAGATGCAGTCAGACCAAATAAACCCCAAGAGTACGTGGTAGTGACTCAGCCCATGGAAATATATGATCAAGAATCTTTTTATACACAGATAAGAGCAACAGGTTCATATTCTCTTTGCTTCATCTGGCTACTGAAAAGCTTATATATATACTGCATGAGAACAAAAGTTCATGTAAGTCATGATAACAAATGACAAAGAGTGTTAACCTTGACTGTTGCATTAGTGCACAGTCAGATACTTAGATTTTACCTCAAAGTAATCTTGGTGGGACACTTGAACACCTTAAAACTTTAACCAGACTTGTCAACATGGCTGGACATTTGCAGACTGAACCTGCTGTCATCGGTTCACTCAATAAATGTCACTATTTTGGAGTCATTTCATGTTATTAGGTTTTAAGGAAGCGACCCATAACCATATGTGATTCCTATAATCCACTGTTCATACAGTAGATACCACAATCAAGCCTTTTGAGCACACATTATTACATACCTGACATTGCATTAACTCATCTGATAAACTCTTCACTTGCTCCTCCAAAACCAGGATGCGAGTGTCTGACATTTTGGGACCTGAAAAGAGAGCACAGTAACAACAACTGAGATCAGTTTGGGGCTGCTCTCATGTGATAAACAACACGTGTAGCAGCCCATAACAGTGATTGTGTGTATAGATTGTACGTTATCTTTACGCAAGCTTTGTTCGTATTTACTCGGTGTCAGTAAATACGACAGTGTTAATATGGAAACTAGTTTATTTTAGTGAACGACATGTCTTTAGCACACTCTTTAAAAGTGCACAGTTTGTCTCTTACCTGTTTCGTTGCTTAGCGATGCAGTAAAAGGCTTTACAGCCCGACAGTGCTATTGTAGTTAGCTTAGCTAAAGTTAGCCACTTAACAAACGTTCATATTTTCCGTTTCTTGTCAGCTGTTGACGTAAAGTCAGCGTCCATGACAACGTCACGGCACGTCCCAACGCCTGACTTTAATTATCCGCTGGATTAAACCGTCGTATCGTTTATTATGAAACCATAACAAACTTTCTCAGTTGAACTACGCCGTTGTCAATAACGACCGAAACGCTTTCCTCCTTTTCAAACGAACCCGCTGTTTTCCGTTTGCCGTTTATGTTTACGTCATTTTACGACGGCTACCGTTAACGTACGGCGGGACGATCCCTAACCCGAACACAGCGGTTTCTAAAAGGCGGGTCCGCGTGTCATAAGAAGTCCTCATGGTTCTCTGAAGTGGTCCCTCAACGATGATTTATATCAGGGGTCTTCAACCTTTTTCAGGCCAGGGATCCCTTGGACGAGAGACAAACAGAACAGAGACCCCCACATGTGTCACATTTTAAACCTTGTTTATAATAACTTTTCTATTTACTTTATTCACCTTTTATTTCACCTTATTAACCTATTTATGTGCTGGGTTATTAGCCTATATGTGTTTATGATTGATAAAACATTCGGGCGTAATGGAATAATTTATAAATAATATATGAATAATAATAGTTTTTGTCAAAAGTAGCTTTTTATTGCATATTAATGCTTGCGGTTTACTCAATATCGTTTTTGTTATATTTTTTAATTCTCACAAATAATTTTGGTGAAAATTGTCAATTATTATGACAAAAGGCGGACCCCCTGCAGTACCTCTGCGGACCCCTCTATGGGGTCACGGACCCCTAGTTTATATGACTTGGATACGATAATTAAGAGTGACACCATAGTTCAAACTGTTCATGCCAGTGTTTCAAATGAGATTTTCTTTCTTTTTTTTTTTTTTTTTACAGTAATCTATAGTAGTAATCTTCTTCACAGTAGGATAAGCACATAGAAGTAGAAGTATTAATTCCTGTAGGTGAAACACTAAGAAATCACTCCAAGTAATTATTTTATTTAATATATATCCATTTTTATCTTTAAAAGCACAATATATACAGTATGTACAATACAAATTGTACATGCTCAGCCTTTTAATTAAAAGTTTTTCTATGATGAGGCGTACAGTTGGCTTAATTATTTCACTGTAATCTCTATTTAAAGATTAAAAACCGTGTCACTAATGAGGACAAGGACCACAAAAAGAGAGCACACATTACACCAATTTTCTCCCTCAAAAGTCTCTACATTGGCCACCTGTCTGCTTCAGAGCTAATTTTAAGATGATTTAAGATTGGTTTATAAATCTCTTAATGGTCTTAGTAATACCTATTTATCAGACTCGCTTTTAACCTATGAACCCTCTCAGGTCTTCCGATAGTGGCCTGTTTTTATTGTGTATTATTGTTATAATGTGAATAACTTTGTATTACATTTTGTTTGTATGAAGAGAGCTATAAAAATTAAGTCTGATTTATCAAGTCTGACAAATACTATTTACTAAAACATATTTGCTGAACTTGTTTATCAAATCAGTTAGCAGAAACATACATGGTCTGATGTCATTAAACATCATCTCACTGATAAATGTCCAAGAACAGCGTCCATCCATGCTGTAGGATCCAGGGAGCTTGACATAAAATCATGATCCTGTACACTCTGGTTCACTCTAGTGAATTGCCCCGGTGGTGACTTCTTCAATCAGCCCATGTCTCCCACTGGGCTCTCATCAGGAGAACATTTTAGCTGACCAAGACCAACTCTGAGCAATAATTAAGATCTAGTCAAAACCACCATGGGTCCAATCTATTGGCTCTGAATTATAGATAACTTATATGTGAAAGAGTTCTGAATCATCGAATGCCGTGGATGGTGATGATGCTACAGTATGTGCGATGCTTTATTTGTTTTCTCAACCCACTTAATCATTTTAATGCTGCCCTTATCTCAGCATGCACAAGGTAGAGCTATAAACAGTGGCAAACTTTCCACTGAAGGGTCATGTTGATATTTATGGTCTTACGTTGACCTACCCAATCAAATTGATGAAGTATCAAACTAATTTTGATCAGTAATCTATAGTAGTTTTTTCCCCCCTGTAAGACTTTTTGACATGTTGCAGTAGTAGTACTAGAAATTACAGTAGAAATTCACTTGTTATAATTCTTTTGATTAAACACACATAGATCCGACATACACACACACATGCGCACTCTTGCATTAATTGTTGTAGAGAGCTGTTAGAGTGATGGGGCCACCATATGGTCACACTCCAAGCAGTTAGGGGTCGGGGGCCTTGCTCTAGGACATGCAGAATAATGGGTGAATATTTATTTAAAATACTAGATAAGGTCTACATTAAAAAAAGACAATGTAGCATGTTTTATTATTCTTTACACGTTTGAAAATAAATACTGTAAAATGTTAATTTATTGTTTGTCATGAATATTTGATTTCAGTTTAAGTTTTCTCTTTTATCTTCATGAGTAATAAAATATCAAAACAATTGATAAAAACATTAAAATCACTTAAAGATCTTTAACTTATTAAAGAAGTCTTTCTAGAGCACACAGTATTCTTCAAGAAAAAGATTACGTGCAATATAATATGCCCATATTTTATTTATAGACAGCCTGATAAATAAATAGTGTAATTGAAAATCAAAGGTTGAAAATATCACAACAGATCAAAATTACAGTAACTTTAATTGAAAATAGCAACACATTAATGGTAGAAAGACGTGTTATGTAGCTATTGTGCTGTTGCACACACACACTACATCGTATGAGGGTTCCCCAGTGAATGAAATTGCTGTTTTACAAGGCTATAAATCCCTGTTGTTATATCAAAGATCAACAGCCACACGAATGACGGTAAAGAGAAATGACACTGAGATATAATATTGATCTTTCGGCAGTTTATCTTTAAAATGTTGTTTTTCTTTTAATAGACACACTTATACCCTACCCCTGTTGATATTTGCCTTGTTTTATACGTTTTTAATGATCTGTTGCAAGGTCAAAGACATTATGCGCGATACATTTTGAATCTCGATTCCATAGGGGGAGCTTTGTGAACTGGTTGCTAGCAGGAGAAAATGAACAAAGACGTGTGTTTGACATCTGTTTTGCTGGTGAAACAAGACAACTCCATATTGTGTGGTTAATGTACTTAAGTGTCCAGCCTGACTTGGAGCACAGGGTGAGAGAAGAAAATGAAGAAATATGAGGACTGGCACTCGTCTTCAGCCAGACAAATGTTGGTTCATCTGCTCACTGCGTTACACACACACACACGCACACACACACACAAAGAGAAAAGATGCAATTGACTTAGCATGATTAGGCTGTTCCTTGACCCACGAACACTGCCTCTCATTAAGATCCTCATTTGCGGAACAATTTTAGAGGCAGTAGACTGGTACATAATGCGCAACATCTGCCTGCCCCCTGTTTCTTGTTCAGACACACAAACTGACACATGGTATCTATGAATAAGCCTCTCTCTCTCTCTCTCTCTCTCTCTCTCTCTCTCTCTCTCTCTCTCTCTCTCTCTCTCTCTCTCTCGTCATGAAGAAAGATCACCATCATACATCTGCAACAGTGTTGAGTGTCTGGTCCCTGCAGTTGCACCTTTTTCTTCAGGTCAAAAGTCAGATTACAAATGCATTTGTTCCAAGACAAAACCAACCACAGTTTCTCTTTGAAAGTGATTAATTAAGAGGCAGATCATATAGCAAAATACAGTCAACAGAAAGTCAAATTAAGGCAAATTTTATCTGAGGAAGCTGGTAACTAAAAAGGGATCCTCATCTAACTATCCACTCTTTCATCATCAAATGAGTATAATTTGGCCCCAGACACTTCCAGTTGCTTACATGTTCTACGCAGGCATGTTCCACCATGTTTTGACAGTGCCTGTTGCTGCTCTTTCCAACTGAAGCAGCCAGTATCTCCCTCTTTTAAGTGTTTGTTGTCTGTCCCACTAATGACAGATTAATCCAGATCTGAGAGCATTTTAGGTACATAAAAGACAGATCTCATCCAAGCACTCTTTCATATCACCAATAACATGTTTCCTGCATTTACAAAAAAAAAAAATCATTTTCACACCCTCACTTCAACCTCTGTCATTATTTGGTTACGTCTTTCATCTACGAGCTTTCATTGTCTCTATGAAACAGGTTACGAGTCAGTTTATAATTTAATCATCAAATTCAAGCTTTTTCGAGTTCTTGACTTTTTCAGTTGCATAATTAAAATGTACATTAATATAATGATTGAGTCAAATATGTTGCAGCTGAATTGACATTTGGCTCTACTTTCTTCAAAAATACACTGTTAAGACATTATTAAAAGAAATAGAGAGTGTAAATGTCTTAATCAACAGCCCACATTTGCTGTGTAAGGGAGCACTGTCACATAGAATAATACAAGCTGAGAATATCCAGCATAGGCTACCTTTAGTAAACATTATTTTGATAACACATTTAATCAACCTACCGTGGAACCAGTCTCTGTAAAGGAAATGAAGCAGGAATGAAGAATGAATCTTTAATTCAACACTTGATGATTAGCTTGTCTCCTGGCGATCATGGGAATAGTGGGTTTGTGACTGAAAAGAGACTCACCCCTCAAGATTCATACTCATCCTAAGTTTAAATGAGATCTCTGAAATTGATATCTGCTGACATAAATCATAGCTCAAAGGATATTTTCGTCGTAAGCCGATGTTATGATTTGTGGAGTGCTTGGAGAGAGATGGGGTCAAGATTAAACTCGCTCATCTGATTGCCATAATGAATAACACTTATGACACTGGTTCACATGTGGAATACCGCCGGATTTCTTTTGTTGTTTTGCTGAGATTATGTCCCCTAAACTGAATGAAATAATCTCAAATGGCACAGCATGGCTTAACTTCTTTACTGGACGCAACAGAATATGAGTGACTCAGATGTACAGCTGCAAATGTAAACCATCCCATGCTTGAAGTTGTCTTTGTGTGCCTCATGTCTCTAATTGCCCAACTGTTAAAATGTGATGGACCACCCCTTGAAACAAGACAGCTCTTGCATTGACAGTCCCAACAAGCATGCTTGTCTCACCTCTGTTCTGCCTCAGCGGAGTCACAGAGAAGTTCAAGTGCTAGGCTGCATTTAATCTACCAGGGGGAAGAAGTGACATAGAATTGTGATCATGCAAATGCACCCGTATGAAAAATTCAAGAACCAAATGACAAGCCCCGGTGTGCCGATGCTGACAGAGGAAGGAAGAAAGGCACAACATGACACTCCATGGAGAATTGTGAAAGCACGGTCTCCGCCTGCTGCCTCAGGTAAGTGGGGATATCGTCTGCATTAATGTGGCCTAGCTTTGATGCTGAGGGAGGAAAGAACCTGAGAACTGCGGGAGATGACAAAAGGTACTAAAGAGTCACAAGTCCCCATCTTTAAAGGAACATTGATTGTACAAATGCCAGTAGGGATGTCAGACCTGCACAGTGTTTAGTCGAACATCATTCCCTCTGCAGGGAAATGAGACAGGCTCCAACATGTGTGAGTTACATTAAGTCTTTGAACACAGTCACTTTGTAGCATGGCTGATGGCTCTATTTGTTAAGTGTCTGATGTTCTCTTGCTGAATGAGATTAGATAATAATAAGCTGTTATCACACTAGGGGCCTTTTGAAATTGAAATTGGCCATCACAAACCTTTGAAATTGTCCTCTGTATTAACGCTCAATTGCTGACATTTTAAAGCTTGTTTGTACACATTTCAACACAAGCGATGCCCTGACGAGGGATATTATACCTCTCATTGGAGTCTGTGGGAGAATTATCAGCCACTCTTGACCTGAATGAGCATGAGCCATCCTCATGTTGAATCCTGTGAGACCTTGGACTGCCTTACAAAACCCCAGGACAGAGAAACCATTGATTACCGCTTCTCTTCCCTCTTTTCAGCCTTTAGACATACAATATCTGTGCACCTAAATCAGACAATTCCAGCTCAAAAACCTCATCCCAACCCTCATCACAAACCTTACCATGCCATCATGTGCATTCCTGTACACATGTGACATCGCTGACTTCGCATAAGTCCCCCCACCACCCCTCACCCACATGCTGTGTGTACAAGCCTCCTTGTTCATGTCCTAACCCCTTGCCCCAATGAGATGGCGTGGACCTCTGTTTGACTCCCATCTGATGACCTTCTGGTCCTATCTTCAACAGACAAGAGCCCTCATAAAGGAGGAATTGATCCACACAAGACCCTCCTCTGAGAGGCAGTGTGTCTATGTGTGTGTGTGTGTGTATCATTGATGCCACGAGGGCCACACTCACTCACGGCTCACCCAACTAGTGTGCCATCCGAACCCTGGTTAGCCCCAACAGGATCTGTGGGAACAAGGAGTCAGGCTATTTCCCCTGGGCTCTTTGCTCGAGAGCTTGTCCTTTGCTTGGTGAAAGGGTAAATTAAGGTGGTGAGGTTGTATTTAAGTTCATATTTCCCTTGAGTATGAGAGAGGAGACCAAGGACATGGGACATTGATCGCACTGAGTAAATGTCGTCCAGTTGAAAAACAGCTTTTAGATGAGAAAAGTATTTGTCTTATTTCTAACACCTTTGCTTCCCTCTGTATGAGTTGGGAGAAAATTAAACCAAGTAATTGAAATATAAAATTATCTGAGCAAAATTTCTCTTTAGTGCGGCTCATTAAATCTTTTCATCCTTTTATGACCAAACATTTGATGCCTAAAATGATCAGGATGTTTGCCTTTTACATTTTCCTTTGTGGAGTTATTTGCTCATCCAAATTGAGAGCTGAAGGATAGAGGATGTTGTAACAGATTGTAAGGAACATATATGGACACAAAAGTTATCTAATAGAAAATATCAACAATGTGTGACATTAATCTGACATGAGAAATGTCCCATCACAATCAGAAATAAAACAATCTCCTGATTGGTAAAGAGAAAAAGGCTTTTAAAAACCCTTTGGGGTTCACGCCTATGGTCAGACTGACCTTTCTGGACTTGTCCGCGCTTTAGTCGGAGGAACTTAATGAACACGAGGACCTCTGTGGATTTGATGGATCCATGAGTGCCGTGCAGCAGCTGATGGCCTTCCCAGGAGGTGGAACACTTCAGTAGCAGGTTCAATAGCTCATTATCAGTGGTCCCGCTGGATAATTAGTGAACAGCGGGATCCTGTCACAGGGACAAATAAACATATACTCTCCTTCTCTATCAAGCTGCTTTTACTGCTTACTTGTACAGTACATGTTTAATTGCACATCAGTAGTACACTATAGAGGCCATTTGACACTGAATTTTTTTGAGACTGGTACCAATATTAGCACATTTCATGGTCAAAACAGTAAAAAAAAATGAACACGTTTATTGTGGTGTGTTTGTCTGTCTGTGTTTGAGAGTCTGAACACAATATGTACAAACTTGCCAGTGCTCTCTGGTGGACAAACTGGACCGGACATGTGGAGGTAATGTTTCTAACTCTGTGTCTCTACAGGCTGCGTAGTGAAAGCAATCCTTCAGTTCAACAGCAGCAGCTTCAGTCCTCTATCAGTGTCTATGCAGGATGTGTTTAACCACAGTTATGCTGTATGGTCACCCAGGTTTTGGCAGGGGTCAGAGCCCAATACACAGTCACTGTGGTTATGACACAAACATAGAAATAGACTAAAATTTAATTTAATTGATAAAGTGGCTGAAACACATCCAGAGGTAATGATGTAAACAAGCATATTTTTGGCATTCTTTTACTGGAATTTCTCTTTGGCCAACAAATGCACTGATGTGTCTGAAATGAGCAAATATTGCCCAATTATAGGGGTGTTGTTTAGCTCAGTTGGTAGAGCAGCTGCCCCATGTATGAAAGCTCAGTCTTTGCCGCTGCAGCTCAGGGTTCAAATCCAACCTGTGGCTCTTTCCCACATGTCATTCCCCATCTCTCTTTCCCCACATTCCTGTCACTCTTCCGCTGTCTCTATCAAAAATAAAAGCTTGAAAAAGGCCAAAAAAATATCTAAAATAGCATATATTTATAAAAAAAAAAAAAATTGCCCAATTATTGGGTCCAGTACGCAATGCCAAACTCCATTTAGTTGAAAGTATTCATTAGTTTCATCTGACAAAATTAAAAAATTATGACATCTGTGCCATAATCTAAAGCGTTTACACATATATAAGTGTGACCCTGATGTCAAAAGCTAAATGCATGTCAGCATGTTGGAGCTTCACAGATGAGAAGGTCATTAGACTGGCAACACTTATCACAATGTCTAAATGTCACAGAGTTGGGTCACTGCTGGTACTGTATGTCCCCGTGACCCTGTCTCCTAGAAATTACATTTAAATATTAAACTAACTTTTTATATTTTAGCCATAAAAGGTTTTAGGGAACCTTAATTGCTGCCTCAGTGATGTTCAATATCAACATTTGCATTATAGGAAGTGCTGCATTTCCCCCACAGTAAGCAGGTCATTGGTTGATCTATGACATCATGTATGCTTCCTGTGTGGTGAGGCAGCAAAAGCATTTTTGTTAAGGTAAAGATCATGGTTGAAATATTAACAAGGCAAACATGTTGTTTCTCATGCTTTAACTCAGTGCTGGCCGTTCAGTGAAGATCAGGATCTTTCCATAACCTTAACCAAATGTACGTAAACATAACTATAAAAACAGTAAATTATGCTTTAGTTGCTATGAACTGATATTGTACGACGAGAGAATCTTGTAGGAGAAATAAATATGTCAAAAGATTTTGCAGGTATGATTTGCACAAACAGTTTGCAGCTTAGCATTTCCTCATTTTTTGATTAAAAAAGTTTCTTTTAAATTAATTTTCTGCTGTTGATAACTATAAATGTATTTTCTATGAGCCAGAGTTAAGCCCTTACACATACTACCCTGTACCTGAGCTAAGATCTATGTCTTTGTCTATGTCAGGACAATTGTATCCAAATCAACTTTAACAACAACAAAAACTGATGGGATAATGGCCCCTGCTCATGTCGCCCACCCAGCCATACAGAACTGTTGAAACATTTATGAACTAAAGCGATAGCTAGAAGCTTAAAACATAGTATAGCTATCCACCCATCCACTGTCATAACTATCCTATCACTCATCTTGGGTTTGTCATAACAGAGATTTTTTCATATGATAGTTTGGCAACATGCTAACAGCAATAAAAAAAGGTCATGTTTTGCTTTTGATGTGCATTATTCTGCACCTCCCGGTGTCTATATGGTTAATTAACACTGCTGAATAAAAAAACACTCTGTCAAATTAAAGCAGCTTCAAAGCATCTTAAGTCGACACAAAAAGATTCAAACACCATTTTTTTTCTGGACAATCCTTTAAAGGCTTTTTTTTTTGTTTTGTTGCTCACATAAGTGTGTAATATCTCATTTAATTAGCAATGTAAGCCCTCTGACAAACAGGCATATGGTCCTCGCTCTCCCACGGCCTTGGCCAAGGAATGAATATGCATATCCTGGGACCTCAGTAGCTTGTTACCCTGGAATGAATTCTACACAAGCCTAATCCCTGATCTATTATTTACCCCTTGACCAAACATGCAAGTGGGGCTTCCAGACGCTTGACTTGATAGAAATGACTGCCCTGGGATTCAGCTGCCTCTCTCACCCCAGTGGAGGAGCCAGGCTGAGGCAGGCAGTCACTCTGAGGAGCTCGGTATGTCTCTCTTTCTGCTCCACTCTATCCTCACACACACACACACACACACACACACACACAAACACGCGCGTGCACGGACACACGCGTATACACACACACACACGCACACACATCCCTCCCTCCTTCAACTCTTCACTCTTGAGATGTCTCAGTCAAATGTTGAGCAAATCCTCATAAAAACAAGTGCACAATGAAACTTTAATGAGCGCGCCCACTTCTGAGGGATCTGAGGGACACAACTTAGGAAATCAGTGTCACATCCCAGCAGTACACAGAGAAACCAGAAGCTATTTCCTATTGCCTAAAACAAGCGTGTGTGTATGTGTGTGTGTATATGAGTGCGTGTGCGCGCATGAAGCATGCGTGAACTGCACTCGCGAGGTCAGAGAAAGTGAAAAAAAAAAGTGCAAGTCTGCTTAAATGAAATGCAGCCTTCAAAAGTTAATAAGAGTGTTTAAAAGATGGCAGAAAATTCAGAAACATTTGTATTTATTTTGTGTTATTTTTCTGCCTGTTTGGCCACATTTGATTGATTTTCTTAGAGGTGATACAGTTTAAAATACATAGATTATAATCTGTGCGAAAAATACAGATTATTTTAACTGCAATATATCTGCACCAAACACACACAGTGAGAAAAAATATCACAGAATCATTGCTGCTTTTCATCACGAGCTGTAATGCGCGTCTCTTTGCCGATTTCTTATCTTGGAGCTGAGGGTTTTTTCTTTTTTTTTGCACATTTTTGTCGCACAAAGATTTGACTCTTCCTCCTGACACAACATCGTTAATCAACTCATCGGGCACAGAAAGCCTCTGGACGCACAGTCACTCGGGTTACAGTCACACACGGCGTGTAAAACACTGGTCTGAATTCACCCAACAGAACACAGCAGCCACCTTCTCTCCAGCCCCGGACCGTCCGCAGCTCTCCTCGGCGCACTGCGCTGACTCTGCAGAAGGAAATCATCGGGGGAGTGTTAAGAAGGCGTTTTTTTTTTTAGCGTTTTTCTCAAGGTAGGCCAAGCAGTTACAACCCAAGCTTCTGGTTGTCAGCTATCCCTACTGTCTCCTTTGACTTGTTCAGTTTACGGTTTGGGAAAAGAAGAAGGGACCGAGTGTCGTGGTCGCGCGTTCCTCTCCGTGAGACCGACGCGTTTCCAAACGTCTTGACGCGCGTTTTTTCTTAGTGAGGCAGCAACAGAGGATCTCGGGATAAAAAAGTGAGTGACTGTTTTCCCGTGTTGTACCTAAAACTGTCATAAACGACGATGATAAGTTTATGAAAGGAACAACCCGACAGCGAATCACCTCAGACAGCGTGCAGTATTGAAGAGGAGAAAGTTCCCCACTTGAGGGCGAAATCAGACTTTTTTGAGGACGCCAAGTTTGAAAAGTGCCAGGAGCCCCGGGGTCTGTCAGATACAACATGCAGCGATGGTAAATATAAAATCTCTGCTTGTGCTTACTTAAGTTATCCAGATCAAACACACCACTGCTATAAATTATGAGAATTGGTAACTTTTTCTTTCACAACTTCTGCTGCCGGTTTGTCATCTGAACTCATCAGAGCAGATAAAAAGTTAGCCAAGACTTCCTGAGTAACTTTTTCATTTTTTAGTGGTCCACACTTGTTTTTCATTCACATGAGTCATCCGTTAGATTTGTTCATATGCCTGCTTTTAAAAGAAAATGAATTTCTTCTGCTTGTGTTGATGCTTTTCTTTGTTTTCTGTTCCATCTTTGTCTTACAAAATCAATACTAATCATTGTAGCATTTGTGAGCATATTAAGGCCTTAATCAGAAATGAGAGACAGAATCTGTGACATCCGAAGTAAGTTAGTAAATTGTTACTTCACTTAATATAATTTTATAGTTTCCGTCATGCGTTGAAAGTCTTACTCAATTCTCTGCTCCCTATAGACAAATTAAGAACTTTTACTTGACGCCTTTAGGGGCAAATCGTTCACTCACACAGTGTAAAGGTCTGTTTAATTGTTTACATGGTTTTTACGTCGTGAGGCACTCATACTACCTGTAGATTTGGGCCTTCACATTTACAAACTCATACTAAGCAGCGAATGCTATAATTCAATACAATTTAGTGCAACAGCAAGAGAGCAAATACATATAAACGAGCCTGATAAAAAAAGTGTAATGGGTGTTTGCTTAAATAAATGTGAGCAGACTTCATAGCTGCCAGCAACATTTCTTCAGTTATTTTTCAGGCCTAAAATCCCTCTGCTGAAAATCCTGCTTCACCTTTCTGCAGAATTCCTTCTTGTGGGGCATGCTATTTTTTTTTCCTTGCAACGTTTTATTGATTTCTTGAAATATTTGCTGTCTTGTTTCAGTTCATTTTTGGACTGTCTGTGGAAGTCTTTATCAGAACTACAGTGTGTTTGCCTGCATTATATGTCAATGCAAACAAAAGCTTTAGGTAATTTAAATTGTTGCTTTTAACAATGTTAGTAATTGGAGCTGAACAACACTGCAATCTGACAGCGTCAGTGATTTTTCGCCACCTTACCTCACTTCGCTACAGTACCTCTAAAGGGGAAAACCCATGGCCAACGTATGACAGTGAAACACAAGCAAAAGTACACAGAGGCATTTCATGTCAGCGTAAGACATTTCAGCGTGGACATATCCGAATGCTTCGGGAGACAGGGAAGAAGGAGGGAGAGGGGTAGAAAAAGAGAAACAGTGAGAGAGAGATTGAGATGAATGGCCTCACTTAAAAGCACCACAAAAGTACCTTCACACTTTCATCAGCGAGATGTGTGTGAGATTAATGTCTAGCACAGTATTTTGGCCTGGCCTGAGTGTGTCAGGGATGTTTCATGAGCCTGAGCTGGTGCTGCAACTACAGTGAAGAATGCCAATTTACATTCCTGAAGTGTCATTTCATTACTTTTATCTCCATGCTGCTTTCTCTCTGCCAGACCGGTCAAGGATCTGTACAATTCAAATTTTCTTTACCACACCAGTTACACATGTTAAGATGCTGGTATTCCTTTTTATCTGTGTGTTTCTGCCTCTCTTGCGTGTGTCAGATAATTATAGACTTATTACGTACTCCGAGTTATTGGCAGAGAATAAGTGCAGATGTGTTGCTGCAGGAAAACCACCGAAATATATATTTTGAGAAAGACAACAACTCCACATAAAATAATGGGAGAAATGTCGGGGTAAATGTCCTCGTTAGGCACTGAGTAGATTCCCTGGTTCGTCCTACAGTGCTGCTACGTGAGGTTAAAGAAAAAGTTAAAGTTGTCAGCGAGGCTGCAGCTAGGTCGTGATTCCTCTGGGTCTGTGGGAATCAAAGAGGGGAGAGTGTGTGAGTGTGTGTGTGTGTGGGGTGGGAGTCACTGGTTAGTCGGTTCAATAATCTGCTGGACAGGTAGGCCTGTGACGCCCCCCTTAGAGAGGCTGCTAATGAAGAGAAAGGCTGCTTAGTGGTGCTCTGCTCTGACCCCACCAACCCTCCCTGTCCCCCCTGCTGGCTTCTTCTGATTACTGCTCACATCGAGAACTCTTTCCTCCTCTTCTCCCTCTACTCCATCCTCTCTATTTGCTCTGGCTTTCTTAGTTTCTCACTCCCTGCCTCTTCATTTGAAAAGAATGGGTGCTAAGTGTGTAAAGTGTGATCTTTTGATAACTCATTTGGTACATTTATATATTTTCTGCTCTGAGTTCTTGCTTCTTTTTATTTGTGCACTTGATTAATCTGGAGAGATAATCACTATTTGACCTTCCTACATATTTTCTGTGCAATTTCAGTCATGATGAAGCTGCACTCTAACGTTAAGATGTGTGCTTTCACCTGGCTAACAGGTATAGACGATCAGCAAAGCTGAGAGGGCAGTTCACTTATCTCTCCCCTCCTCTGCAGATGATACTCATCAACGTTACTGCAGTGTTTTTTGTTCTTGCTGTGTTTTATTTATCCAGGAGTGGGTCATTGCTCTAACACTATGGCTCTGCTCCTCCATCTGTCCTCAGCCCCAATAATCTCTTGAGTGACTTGATAGTGTGTCTTGGCAGTGACAGAAAAGGTAATATTTTGAAAGAGGGGAGTGGGGTCATATACCTAGTGGTGGCTTGAGATGAAAATCTTTGAACAAGACACTGTAACCGAAGCTGCAGGCTTTAGCGACTAAACAGAGACACTGTGAAATGTTAAAACAAATTGGATCGCGGGACTCCTAATTTAATAAGGAGCACAGTGTGAGACATACTTGATTTAAAACAATATACATATAGAAGACATAATTACATTTTTGTACCTCCGCACACAAAGTAAGAAACTAAATCTTCACACACTTACACTCACAAAAACTCTCCAATTTCTTTTGAATACATTATGAAATTTAGTCTGTGTTCCTGTGAAGTTTAAAAAAAAGAGAAATAAATAACAGAAGGTAATGAATAGGGTTAACAGCTGTTATGACATGAGCATTTAAGATGTGTTTAGTCTTGTACTATCACGCAGACTGATATCTCTAAGAGTTTTTTTATCTGCTAAATGATAGTATTGTCTTGGTGGTGAGAAGGTAGATCACACTTGGAGATGGCAAGTTAATCAGATTAAAATCAGACTCGGTGCTACAAGCTGTGTTTAAACTGTAAGCTGATACTTGTACTTACATGTGTTCAATTTTTTTGAGCCATTTTTTTCCCCCTACAAGCTTCATTTCACATGCTAATCCAAACACTATCGTATTCCTTAAGGAAGGAATCAGGAAAACTTTGGTCTTAGTACATGAACACACCCAGTGTGTGCAGAAGCCACACACTCCCTCACTCTTTATTTGTTTAAAGTGAGAAATGATAGAACACATTTTGCACAACTCAGCCTTTAGAAATACACCCCTGCTGCATTTTTCTGTCTTCCTAGACACAGTCGTGATTCTTACATTTGCAGCTGTAATTTGGGGTGGCCTTAATTAATTCTGTCTAGAACTAATTACTGGCAACCGTGTAAAATAAACACTTCAGTGTCACTGGGTGGCAACTGTCCGATCGGTAGGGAAATTACATTTCACTTGTAATCCATACGTTCTTCAGCGGGGCAAGAATATAATTCATGTCGACGCTATAGAAATACCAGAGACGCTGGACCTGCGTAACGAACAGGAGTATAGTTGTAACCGAATGGCTCAGTTGGGAGGTATAGGGTTATGTGGTATAATTTATATTTTATAGCTCCCTCCTGCACTGACTGCACTCCAGAATAAAGTTGTTCGATTTTGTTCCATGAACAGTGAGTGAGAAAATCTGGGATTTCACTTGTGATGGAAACTCCAGACACCACTTTGTTCCTTGCTTTCTTCTTGTATTTTTTATTTTCCTGTTGAGTCTCATTTCTTGCTTTCAGATAAAAAGACACCAAACTGCTCCTGTTACCATACATAGTATATATGTGGATGTTTGTTTATTTGACCGTGTGCATTTTTTTTCTTCTTTTTTTTTTTTTTTTTTTTTTTTTTTTGTGGGTGTGTGCGATAGTGGCCCATGCCCAGTGACTCAAAAGGCATGGAAAGATCTCCTCAGGCTATACAGAGTGATTTGATTAAAGGAGAATAATTTGCCCTAAAGGTGTCTTTTCTGTTCTCTCCAAAAAAGCTAGTGGAAGAAATCTGATATGACAAGATAAGTGGTGGCTCATGAAAAATTCCTGAGGACTGAGACGTAGCACGTTGACTTTGGAATTATTGCCCTGAGTGTTTAGTTCCTCGCAAGTAACTGTGCCTGACAATGTTATTTTTACCTGAATAGCCTTTGAAATGATTCTTTGGGATCCCAGTCCAGATTTCTCTAATTTAAAACCTGTTTATGTTCTGTCCAAAGAAAGGACAAAGTAAACTCCACACTTCATTCCAGACATTTTCCTCTTCAGGCTACTTTAAGACTATGCCAAAGTGCTCTAATGGTATGGCACTACATATACCACAGTACCGGTTCAATAAGAAAAATATTCATTGTGGCTTGAACAACCATAACAGTAGTTTTGAATGTTGTATTATACGCAGGCTTCATACCTTTAACAGGGTCTATTGTCTTGATCTTTTACTTGGCTTGGTTGCAGTTTCCACCTTCTTTCAGCAACTAAAGTGAGATGATTGCTTGCTATCAAGTATGGCCTTGTTTCCTGATGCAATGCTCCCCTTCCTCCCCTAGTGGTAATGGTGGCAGGGGAAATGTACCAGGTAGATGTTGTAGGCAATGATGTTTGCTTGTGAATAGGACTCTGCAGGCTGGGCTCCCAACTTTTGTTCCATCGCTCCTGCAGTGGTTTGCACCTTTGTCCACCCCTCTTCTAACAAAGATTGCGTCAGTCTCTCTATACCTCTGTCCAGCTCTTTACACTGTCCTGACTCAGTATATTGGATGGTATTGGATGTTGGATGGTTTTGCGCTGGCAATGTTGAAGTTCTAAGGAATCAGTGTGGGTTGACCTCCTTGCAGATCTCAAACAGGAGATGTTGTGCAAAGGCCACTGGGTGAAACAGAGACTTGGTCAGAGATGGATGATGTGAGGGCATTCAAGCTGGCTTGGTTACGCTGCAGGATCCTTGAATGCTCACTCCACTAAGAGTATGTATACTCTGAAGCCCCCCTTCACTGGATTGTCAATGAAGATGTATGCGCACCAGTCTTGTTTACACCTTTTCCTTTTGTTCACTTCTAATTGGGAACTGACTGGTTTGTGTACAACTGTTTTGAAGCCTCATGTTTGGCATTATGAACACTGCCATCTTGGTTTACTGGAGCCAGAAGTTACCATATTTGGATGAGACTGGTGAGCTGACTGGTAACGTATTGCGAGTTGGGTTTTCAACTAGTTTTGAAGCAATAAAAACTGAATCTTGATTTGCGTTCAATCAAGTCTGCTTAATTTTACAATTCTGATGAGTTGTTGTGCTAGACTGTCGCTAAGAATGACTTCTATACCCCGCTTTATCATCTATTTTACTGTAAGTGGACCATAATTTATGAAATGAACATCATCCTATATGGGAGAGGACTTAAAACTAGTGATTGAGACCATAAACTCATTAGGACACAGTTTACTGGGGTAATAAATCAAGAGAGAAGTAGGTTCATTTTTCCATGTGTTACCATGTGTCTCTGTGAGTTGCTGCCTTTGTGAATACTGAATACCTTGGTCATTTAAACAGTCAGTACCAGGAAGTGTTGGGGAGTCTGTCCTGAATGCATTACATGAAAATTTCATTATGCTACTTCACAGGAGTGATTTGGCAAGCTTATAAAACCCATTAGGTGCACTCGATGTATGCTCATAGAACAAGGGTTACAGTGTGTTACCTTTATTTTATCTCTTTTAAATCGCATACTCTTGACATTACTGCTTACAATTTCTTAAAGCATGCCATACATTTTTAGGTTGTTTTTCTGCCTTCCAGTCAGCCATGAGTCATTTCAGTAATTTCAGAGGGTTCAAAGTATGTTGGGATAAGTTGTCGATTAGAGTGAACATTTTATTGCCTGTGTTATGTTGCTGCTACAAAAAAGATGCTTACTTTACTCCAGTATGCAAGATTTGAGTGTTGGCTGCACTCCCCATCGCACTTTGGTAGGAAGTACTGCCAGGGTTAAATAAGTGAACATGGGGACACTCATGTGACTCCATAAATGTATCACACTTGAGTAATGCAATGCTAGCTTTAATAAAATAAACATAAGATGACATTGTGTATTTAGTTGATTACATGTGTCCCATTGGACAAACCTTTTTCCAATGTGTGGATTAGCAAAAGTGAACAGATGTTCTTTGAAGGCACTTCCAGAGCAGCTCTGCAAAATCTTCTTGGAGGACAAATTTATGGTATGTACTGTAGATTTAATGTTTTTACATTTGATTTTGATATGACATAATAGACAGGGAGCAGCAGAGTCGTATTCTTATTTTTATGTAAATTGTATTCAGTGTTAAACTTATGTTGAATATGTTTCTATTCAACAAGTCTTTTGTTGGTCTTTTCCATACTATACAAGGTCACAGTCAGAAAGGCAGCAGACAGAGGCTTAATTAAGAGGAACATTTCTATCACTCAAGATGTATTCAAGTGCTCATTGAGTAGGTCTTTTTCTGTTTGACACTTCTAGTGTTCTTAAATTAAGTTACAGCCTTTACCTGTGACATTTAAAGTTGTATTCAAGTTGTGATTTCTTGTCAAACACAAAAGGTATCTGTTTGGACTTTTGAAGAACTATACAGTTAATAAATCATATTTTGATTTAATGTTTAAGCTGCATGTTTTTTGTACTTTCTAACTTACAGCATGTGTACACACGATGTGTTTCAGATGCATTCTTTCAGTTGTCCATCTCACTCGCATCTGAACTAACAGACACACTCCCATTTTAATCAATACAGCTGTCTGTCGTTTTACTTGCACTATACATGCATAAATGCGACCCAAAGTGTATTTTCATGCTTCAAGTAGATTTTGTTCCATTTCACGTGCAAAACTACAGTTGGGCCCTGAGCGCTGCCAAAACACGGGTGACCTATACTCAATACTATGCCTGATCGCATCCTGTGTAGACACAGACGGAGGATTGAAGCTGCTGCTGCTCACGCTACGCCTCCTGTGTAAAAATTTGGGTAGCTGTACATGACACAGTAGTTATTTGGCGAATAATGTGTGGTTGTACAGTGTTAAGTCTTCCATATGTTATGGGACTTTTTAACTATTGTGGTACAGTGGTATTGTAATTTGACCACCATAACACTATATCACATTATACAGGGGTACAAATGGGTTGGCTGGGGAGAAAATGTGACCAAGTTACAGCACTGCTGCACATTCACACCTGTATGGAGCCAGCTGGCCCGTCTATTGCAGGATCAAAGAGCGCAGGACTACCAGCCCAGTACAGAAACTCCTGTTAGTCTAAATAGCCAGCTAACACGCCTGACAGACAATTATTTATAAGTTGTTGCCCCTTTTTAAAAACATTTGAACACACTTTTAAATGTTAAGAGAATACCACCTTAACGATAAAACAGCAACAGCTTATTAAATATATTTGGTCTGACTACAAACTAATCAGGTAGCTCATTAAGAGTAAATGTCCCTTCCATTAGAGATGAGAGTTTTGAGTATAATGTTATACTTCTTCTGACCACTTTTATATTTTTTTTCTGTTCCTGTACGAATGCATTAGTCAGCTGTAAAGCCCACATCTGGCTCTTATTGAGCTTTCAGGTTGGGGAGTTAGTAGTGGATAACATTAATATATGTGTTCATGTCGGTGTGTAATAACCAATGTGTAAATCCCGTATATGCCGGGTCAAGAGGGAGCAGTAGTCACCTTGGTTTTTCAAGACTTTGTCCAGGTTTTATCTGAAAATGATTCTTATATGAACATATTGATAATGTGTCTGACACACTTGTAACCTTGTAGGCTGAATGTATAATCTAACCTCTATTACCCAGTCTGTATTACTGCAGAGTTTGGACCTTTTATCCTCGTATGAATTATATTAGCCATTCTGGATATTACTTTGAAGAAATGAGTGAACTGCATTGTGTATGCGGTCAGTGAAGTTGTAAATATTTTCATGTATTCATGTGCTTACAGCATCAGTCGTTTCAGTAAATACCCCCAAAGGACGTTTGTTTATGTTCAAATAACAAAGGCTTCTACCAGCCATAGCAATTATGAGTTGTCAGTCGGTAGCAAAGGAGAAAGTTGAGTAACGTTTCCATAGAGCCGCATAGAGAGGAGGTCATGGTGGTTTCCATGGGAGACTGCCGTTTGCTTCCCGTTTCCTACCGACAGTTAAAACTGGTTTCTTTTAACCAAGACAAACCCAAACCACGATGTAAGTACTAAGTACCCATTTTAAACCAAACTATGCTCTTTCCCTAATCATAACCAAGTAGTGTTTGTGCCGAAACCTAACCAAACCTTAACCATACTGCTGTCACATCATGAAACATTTTTTTTTTTTTTTTTTTTTTTTACTTTTTTCCGACAGTGATTTGTTACGGTTTTTGAAAGGAACTTCAGAAGTCATCCTGCTGATATGGGCGTCAGATCAGAAACGCTTTCATGTGTTGTTGATATTAAAAAAAAGTCTTGGTAATGTACCAGTTGGGCAAACTTGATGCACTCACTGAGAGCCAGGAAGGTCAGCCTTTTAAGCATTTTTAAACAGTAGCAGCTATGTAGCTAAACATGGTCACTACCTGCTACCAACTAAAGATAGTGAGCATCTATGTTCGTTTTGTTTGTACTGGGTCTTGACCCCATGGTTTGGCAGGAACACACAGATTAACTCTGTAGAAGTGATTAGATGCAATCTAATAAAAACTTCCTCATTCAGTCTGATGCCATTAAATCTGACCGTGCCATTTACATATCAGTGTTTCAATCTACATCCCAATCTCAATAGGATAATCAGATTTAATTAGTTTTGCTGCATCTATTGACTGTGCTGTGCCATGCGATGCATCACCACACACCTGGATGACACGTTAGAAGTCCTACCCCGTGATTGCTGATGACAAAGTTGCTATTTACGGTGGTAATCATAGTAATTAAGCAGTCTAAGGATGATGGGATTTTGTGTGTTTGTTTGCGTCTTACTTAACTTTTCCTGTTTGAGGGAAACTTAATGCTCATAAACTGTGTGCGTAGGGCACATCTGTATGTGTGTGCGCGTCTGCATGCGTATGATTGCATCTGTGTGTGTTTTCACATGAATTTTTTTGGCTATGTGTGTGTGTGTGTTTTTGGAGCTGAGGGTTAATCTGCTGACAGGTAGTGTGTCAGGAGGGGACAGTGGCGCTTTTGAGACAGACACAAGAGACGAGTCTCTGGGAGAGGGAGAGAGAAAGAGGGCCTCTTTCATGTGACTCTGCATTCCACCAAGGCACAGGCAGGCAGAGGCACAAGACGAGACATGCGTCCCCCCTCGTCACTCCCTCTGCCTCCTCCCTCACTGCACCCACTCTCCCGCCCTCTCCTCCCCATCCAGCCTCCACCCCTCCCCTCTGCCGGTGACCTTAACATTTATCAAAGAACCCCATGCTGGAATTCCTCTTCAGCATCTGTGTCCTGGTGGGAGAGTCAGACATACACACATATACATGACTCAGACACACATAAAAGTGCACACACACATACACACACACCCTGTCGCAGACCAATCTGTTTTGAATATTGTGGCGCTGTGGAGGGGCTGTCCTTGTTGTTCTCCGAGCTGAGGAGGCTGGCCTCGAGACACTCACACACAGAGACATGGACACATGCTTGCACACACATTCTCTCCTCCTTCTTGTTTCTTTATTGTACCTCCTGTCACTTTGTCCTATTCATTTAACCTTTCATTAGAGCCAGCAGACAGCGCTGTGTGTGTCTGCACAGCTTCAGGAACAATGCCAAAAAAGCCCCACTGTCACAGTTATTAGATTCCTCTGGCCCCCTTTTACCCCGGCAACTCAATATTGAGAGGGGGAGAGTGAAGGAGGGAAGCAGGATGAGGGAGGGGAGAAAAGCGAGGAAAAAGGGGGTGCATGGCTGATGCTGCCACCCAACTCCTATGGCGAAGGATCCTCTTGACTTGTCAAGGACATGTGCCACATGTTGATAGTAGACAGGTCTCAGACAGAACAAGGACAGGAATGTTAGCCACGACGGAATAGAGTGAGACAGTGAGAAGGAGAGGACAGGCGTGGTGTGACTGTCTTGTGCTGTGGCGAGCAAGCACCCTGGAGGTGTTCGACTGAAAACACAAACAGTTTGTGGAGGAATTCTGTTTTTAATGGGTAGCCAGGAGGGGCAGCCGGGTCCCCAAGGAAGGACAGACCAGACCAGCGCCCCCTCCTCCCTCTCCCTCCCTTCTTGTCGCTCTGACTCTCTTTCTGTGTCTTCCTGCACAGCGAGCCACGTGAAGAAAATAATCGTTTTATGACCCCTGTTATGAGCGTGTGTGTGTGTGAGCTCTAAATTGACTATCAAAAATAATCCTTTGCATTTTGAATGAAGATCACATCCCATGTTATTTGATTCCTTTCACAGTTACAGCAGACAGAGTAGCATTTACATATTTAGACCAACAGGTGATGTAAAAGAACATCACTTATTTACTATTTCCTCTATAACAAATAACTCAATAGTTTACTCTATAGATATAATTAAGCTGTAATTTTAGACACTTATATATCATAATTAACACCCACTGACAGGTATGATGTCATATAACTGTAATTTACACATCCATCAAGTGTGAATATGAGCTTTGTGGGGGGTTTTATCAAGTATTGATGTAGAGACACTACTATGGACAGACTATTTTCTGTTTCATCGTGAGAATGACGTAAAGTTATCACTTATAGATCACTTATTTGGACACTTATAGAATATGGACATCTTCCGCAGGCATGTACAGTCACACTAGCTTTTCATTGAACAAAACTTCGTACAACAGAAGTGTAATGTGACGTAATAATCAGATGAAATAAGAGTTCTTTCATCCATTTTACTGACAGAAAAGTAGCAAGACAAAAGTCCTAGAAATTATGTTTATATATTTCTAAACTGTTTTCTTGTTTACGTTGTTGAAGCAAATGTAATCACTGCCTAGATAATGCTCAGAGGTGCACCAAGGTTGCAGGGAGGAGACCAGGCATGGCATCCTGAGTCCCATATGTGGTTAGGTTTAGGCACTAAAAACACTCAGGTTAAAGTTAGGAAAGATTGTGATAAACACGTATTGTCTTGTGTTTCAACTCACTGCAGACTTTTTATGTTTTAAACTAAGAACATGATCTTTCTCTAACCTTATGAAGGTCTGCAAGTGCCTAAACATAACCATAAGAAAGTTTAAGAACGCTGTAATCAACACTATTAAATTGCAAGATCGGATATTTTGTATCAGATAACATCTCAGCGACTTGCCAGATATGTTCATTAAAAACGTTTCCTTGTGATGTTTACAGAAAATGTAAACCAGCTACCTTCAAAATGTATGTGCTGTTGCAAATTAGTCATATATTTAAACAGGAGACAGGGTTGGAATAACAGATATTCGTCGTATTTCTAGTGTACTGTAATTTTTATTTAGTCTGGCTCAGGTAATACCTGGTAATATCTCCCATCTCAAGGCCTTCAAATCCACAAATTCCCTTTGCACAGCCTTCTTGCACACAGGTTTGGATGCTGAACCCAAACTAAACTTTATGTAAAATGCAAAAGGGTTTATGTAGCAAAGTATACCCATTCTTCAGGTTCATGGTTGAAATGTTTATGTGTAGGTGAAGAAACTGCTTTGATGAAAACTGTGCTGCCTCTCTGGTAACTCTGAGGAGAGCCCAGTGCAGTCCAGTGAAGCTCGGTAAAGCTGTGTTTAGGTCAGTCCAGCCCAGTCAGCAGACAGCGAACAGTGATGCTCCTCCAGTAATACATTAGCTGAAATGAATCAAAGCCTGGAGTGGAAAGGCATTGGTCACTCTGGTGGTGGTGGTTGTGGGGCGGGGGGTGGCAATGAATCGCTCACCTGTCATTAGAGATTGAACCAGGGCACACACACACACACACACACATGAACACGCACACACACACACACACACTTTCTCTGCCCTGAAGACAGGGCCAGAAACAGAGCAACAGTCTGAACCCTGACCATCAGGCAGCAGTCTTGATGAAGTCCATCTCTCACTTCTGTCACCCCTCTGCTCCGAACACTCCCTCTCTCCTCCCTCTGAGGCCACCGTTCGCTCTGTGTGACTGACTCTTTATTATCCTCATCCCGTCACTTAGTTGGAGCGGTGACCAGCAGTCTGTCTCTCTTCTGTCCTCTCTGTCATCCCCTCTTCCACCCTCTCCCTCTGCCTCGAGGCTGTCGATCCACCTGTCTGCCCCACATCTCTCTAATTCTCTGATTGGACTCTCTCTTTCCTCTCTCAGGGCTATAATTGATGGTGGTGTTATTGTGTCCATTTCTCTGGCCCTAAAGCCGTTCCTCCAGGTCAGCACTACTCTTACCATTTAAGACATGCTGGGAATGGGGTAGACAGTGAAAACCCTTTTTTGTGTCTGTGTGTGAGTGTGTTCCTGTATGTGTGCAAATGTGTGAGAGCTCTAAAAACCAGGGTTAGCCATTTACTTTGTCTGTTTAAGCAATCAATGTGTACCTGGTTGGTTTTCAAACTCTGCTTAAAAATTCAAAACAATCTTGACATTTAGTCGTGAACTATTTCGTCATTTGAATAAGGGACAATATTTCCTCAGAACTCCATGTTCCTTCTCAAGTGTAATGTTTGCCCTTGGCTGCCATAGAAATGCACACAGTGGCTTTGATTGTGTCCTTTGTTTGGAGGCTCTTTCTTGTAGCATATTTTAAACTGAATTTTGAACTATTTTGCCAAGTAATTACAAAGTGTGGCGTGAAGTAGTTTTCAAAGTATCCCAGAGAAATAAAATCTCTACCTGTTAAGAATGTTTTAATTCTAATTCTTTATTATTTTCTTACTTGTCACCTGTACAATAATCAAGGTCCCCGCGCTTAAAATTGATTTATATTTTAATTTTTTCACCTTTCATTTTATGTCAACTGAAACTAGATTTACAAGGTTAAGTATGAGTTGAACCTCAATTATTTGGTACCTGCAAATCTATTCACATTTACCCACCTGATTCCTTTTTCCATAGCTTGATTTTGTGATGTATAAGGATGCTGGAAGGACTTATCTCTTTCCGTTGACTAGGTTTCAACAACAGCGCTTTGGTAAAAGAACAGACGTAGAGTTTCTTTTATCCAATAAGCTTTTTATTTCTCTTTTTCTGTCTCTCTTTGTCGTTGTCTCTGTCTTTCTCTCTTTCTCTCTCACTCTAGCCCCCAATCCCTCCCCAGCATGGGCCTTGTATTTATTACCCTCTAAGTAATCACTTTGCTTTCTCTTTTGATAGACTGTTATTGCTCTAACTAGCCGAGGTCCCTATAGGTATTTGGAGGCTTTCCAGTTTTATTAGACAAAGGCCTCATTATTCAAGGCCAGCATTAAGACTACCATTAGATCCATTTGCCCCCTAGTCACATGTATCCAGTTGCAGCCAATTCATATTATAGCCCTGGCACACTTAGTATTTACAACACAAACATACTCATTCCCTCTTGTCAAAGTTAAATATAGATGATATTGAGAAAGCATTGCCACTTTGTGAGAGGTAGCTGTGAAGTTGTCTCTGCTTGTCTCTGCTTTGCAATAATAGAGTTTTTGCACACGTTTCATAAATAATATAGTCAACATCAATGTCTAGGAACGTGAAACTTTAAAAAAAAAAGTTAAACTTAAGTTTATATACAAACAACATTTCTGGGCATGTCATATTGCAGCGGTTGACTGCAATGCTAGAAGACACGCTGTTAACTTAAGTAATGCACTACTGACTGGAGCATGTCGTAGCCAGCATTGACACGAGACATGATTTCCCTTTATTATACATGCCTGCATAGCATTGGTTATAGACCATTGGTGATCTCTTAACAACACTGAACATTTAGTACGACCGACTGTGCGGTTACGTTTGTATTCCACGTGGAAAGTAGTAAGTTAGGCTAATTAGAGTAGCCTAGCTTTCTAGCGATTCCCACTACATGGCATGTTATTATTTGTTTTAGAGACCTACCTAAAATAAAGGAAACACATGTCAATATAACACAATAAAATTAAACAACACCACAAACAAAGCCTGAACAGTATTATCTTTATGAAGGTATGAAAGTGACAACCAAGTGGAAATACTTTTAATTTCAGTTCGACTTTGTGAGATACCCCAATACGTCAAACATCCCAGATATTAAAGTTTTAATATTATATATACGTATTAAGCAGCATGATCCCAAAAGAAACATCACAGCTGCAAATAAAAAAAAAGTTGAGAGGTCCATATGCTGAAGCTCACTCCTAAGCATCAAATAATCACCAGTTTCAGTTCAGAGCACACTGAACACATCTTGTGTTCGCTCTTTCATCGTACACACAAGTTTCTATTGTGACTTCCTCCTCGGGCTGCCAACACGCCCTCCACCCGGGGATCCAAGGCATAAACAAACAAACAGACGCACAACTTGTGGCGGAGAGGCAAAGAGATTTAAGGTGCCCCAGTTTTGATTTCTTCCATTTCTTTGTTGCAGCTTTTTAATTTCTTTGTAGCCACCTGTGTCTCCAATATGGTGTTCATCCCTCCTAATCGATGGCCCCTTATTGGGTTTCTGCGTTTGGTCAAATATCTCATCGCTCTCTGGCCCCTCAGGCAGCAGTATCCAAACTAATAAGAAATCTCCTCAAGTCTCTTGGGTTGGATCTACAGATGAAAAAAATGATTAGTGCAGAGATAGTATGTATCTGTGACCGAAACCAGATTTTCAACAAGTTTGCCAACTTAAAACTAAAGCTTCCAACAAAGAAGTTGACATGTTGACTGATCTTGAGGAGGATGTTTGCCCATGTGAACACTGAGCTGGTCTTATTTGAAAGAGTATCTTTTCTTTCTCTTTTCGGCTTTCTAAGAAGATTTCCATGCCCAAAAAACTGAACTTTTCAAAAATGCTCTTGAGAACAGACAAATCTAAAAATGCTGTGGTTGCATGGTAGTGTGCATGGCGAAAAAGTAAGCTTTTCAAAAACATTGATGTATATTTGAAGCCAGCTTTTTCTAATGTCAGTGTAGCTGATGTTTATTTTGCACGTGTAAAATAATAATTTTATTGATTGTCTAACTTCAGGAGTGCAGGAATTTTCACTCACCTTGACACCTTATAAGGTATCCACAATCAAATCACCATTTTATTCTTGTTCAGTTGTCTGACAGCGGTAACAAGATGTGAATGTGAATGAAAGTTGTGTTTGGCTATGCTGGAACACGGAATAAGTCAAGTCAATTTTATTTATGTAGCCCAAAATCACAAATTTTCCTTAACGACGAGCAGGAGGGAGGCAACAGAGCTGATGTTCAACGTCTTGACGCCAAGCAGGGTAGCCACAGTCTGTGACTCAATCTTAGCAAAATGTATTATTTGCAATATTATTATTATTATTAACAAAAGAGTTGGTTAGAAGAGAGTTAGCCATTTAACTTTCATTGTTGTTTTCCAGTTTGGACTTAATGAAAATATCCTGAAAACGTCCTTACATGTAAATGTGAATGTAGAGTAGAATCGAATAAATCTTTAACATCCCCGAGGGGCAATTTGGCTTGCAAAGTTTTCAGATTCTTTGGCTTTAGTGTGGACATGGTCTCAGACAGCTGTGTTTGCTTGTTGTGGGGATGACTCAAATTTGTTGCAGCCATCCTTTCCCAGGTGGTACTTCTGAATGTAGCCTTTTGTACCTGAAAGCATTGAGCACTTGAGATTTTGTTTGTTAACACTGGTGCAAAGTACACTTGGTATACATGATACAGCTGGATACAGTAATATTGCTAAGGCGTTGGTACATAATTTGCAGTAAAGAAATAAGCAAACATGCACATACCTATGTCCACACTGTTGTACTACATGTTAGGATGCTCACTGGCTGAAAAACATGAATGATCAGAACTACTGTACAAATCTAACCTCAACTTTTGGCATTAACCTACATTTAATCTTCTTTTTAACTCCTAAAGTGAAACTCCTTGAGAGAACCTCCTTAAAGAATGAAATCTAGCTAAAATATCTGTACTCTAAAAGCCTAAAACATTTTCTCTTGCAAAGATAGATATATAGTATATGAGCACACACACATACACAGGCTCTCAAACACACAGCAGGAAATAAGACGTCTCTTCAAAAGTGGCTGAACCTGCAAGGAGGGTCAGGGTAAGACATGGAGAGATTCATGCAGTAACGCACTACAGTTAGACACAATCTATATCTCTCCTATATATATATACATATAAACAGAGTGTGTGTTAGACAGAGAGAGAGAGTGGGAGGCGAGTGTGTGTGTGTGTGTGTGTGTGTGTGTGCGCATAGAGAAAGGGAGGCAGAGCGAAAGGAAGAGAGAGAGTGCCACTTTGGAGTAAAGCTGTCATTACTCCGGCTGGCGCACTCCCTCATAAATACTGATAATGAGATGTTTTCAGCAGCCTAATCATTTGCCAATGTAGCAGTAGGTAATGTGAGAGGAACAGTCTTTCCTCTACTTCTGTCTGGAGATGACACTTCAGATTCTATTTAGTCATTACCACAACTAATCTTAGAGTGGAACAATAGAAAAGAATAGATTTACTTGTACTGCTCTGTGGTTACTGCTGAAGCGACACAAAAAAAAAGCAAAAGGAAAAATCTCCCTCTACAGGTTTTATAGCAAAATGCAGATGTAATTTACTCTTAATTTACTTTTCCTAAGAAATTACAGCATTAGTGATTTGATCAACCCACTTTATTTAACCTTTATTTATCCTGGGACATTTTACAGAGGAACTCTCTGACACCAGTCCAACAACCGTCCGCGGTCTGTTTGACTAAATTTGCAACATGCGAGCTGTAACTAGCAACATTTTCTCTCCTGTTCATTTTTGCATGTTTTGTTTATCAAAACAAACACCAAACTTGTGACCCATGCATGAGTCCCTGTTGGACTTTTAAATTTATCTGCAATTTGCTAGCGGTAATCATTTGTGAAACAGGAAGCTGCCGCCCTCTGCAATCTACTTGTAAGCTTGCAAAACACTTATTTGAAATGAGACTCTGATCAGCTACAATTGGAGCAGTTTTGGACTGAGGGCTGAGGCCACGCTTCTCATAAATTCGGAATGGCCAATGATCTTGGGCTTCTACTGTACGGATATCCAGAAAATGGATAACTGTTCTGGAGTCCGATCAACAACTTGAAATGCCTGAATGACGAGAAAGACACATTTCACAGTTTGCATCAGATCTTCTACTGACAGTCAATGTGGTTCTTTTAACCATGACAGCCAAAATCTTTAACACCCATTAATGATAGAGGTGGCTGATCAGAAAACAGATGTTTGTATGGCATGAACCTGTTTTGTGGTTTAGGTTGAAAGATTTGTGGTTTTCACCTTTAGCTGCCTCCTCTCTTAGCAGCTCTTTGTTGTATCTACGTACCAAAACTCGAGAGGCGAATGACGATATCAGGCACATATGTCACAGAAGAAATATGCTTTTGAGACAAACCTTGAGTATCCATGTCAAAACATCGTCTCTGTAAACCCCAAGCAAAGTTGCATAACTTGTTTGTACGTGTGTGGGTCTGTGTATTTGGAACTTCTCTCTCATCATTTGTACTAACAGGTTCACTGTGTGATGTCCTAAAAGAGTTTGGGAGTTTCCCTCACCAGGACGGCCACATGAAGGACCTCAGACGCCCCCCTCTGCTCTCTTGCCCCCTGGCTCAGAATGCACAGAGATCTCTGGAGGCATACCCGGGAAAAAATAAACAAGAAAATGTCTTTGAAAAGCAGTCATTGACACTCCACTATATATATCTTTCCTATGGGCCATCACTCTAATGGATGTTCCCTAAGAAGCTCTATGAAAGCATTGTACAGCATGTCATCTTCCGCTGCCTATCTTCCACTGGCCATTAACCAGCATCCTTGATCATTTTAATAGTCCCTCCATACTGCCTCTCTCCGACTCCACAGTGATTGGACAAACACTGGTGTCCCTGGTGATATGAGAGGAATACATTGAGGAGCTATTGTGGTTTTCCATGGCCTCGCCTGTGTATTGTTTACTGGGTCTGCTTGATTGCCCTCTGTCCAAATCAGAGGGTACAGGCAGGCAGGGCAGGGGTCTACAGGGACGAACTGTGTTGTGGACTGTCCCAACGTGCTAAGAATATTCACTCAACCCATAGCTCTGAGGGGGAACCCATCCATAGCTCAGTAAACACACACATAGTGGGAGTCATACATATGTGCACCAGGGACCATATGGCTGTGCATAAATGTAGGGGTGTGTATTTGAGAGTGTGTGTGGTAGGAAGCCATGTCTGTCTCCACGTCACAGATAATTACCCCCTGTGTGACTCTGCTTTCCACAGTGGGGAAATACAGCAGACCCTCCTCATTGACAGTGGCACATAGAGCTCAGCCATGATACCAACCACATGCTGTTTAAAATGAAATACCAGCTAGATATGGGCTACATATTTTCTCTGGTCTTTGCTTGTTTTTAATTACCTTTTTTCATCTCTGACCATAGCTCTAGGTCACATATATCATTGCTAGTGGCAGCCATTTTCATAGAAATAGAAAAAAGAGCTGCATTCTCTGTTGTAATCTTCACCCACCTCTGATTTTTATCTGTTAATCCCTTGCTTAAAACTCATAATTAAGCTAATTAGACACTCTATCTTTGTGCAATTGCTCCTCATTGGCCAGATAGTAGGAATCTTCCAAGAGCAAGGTTACGTCTCTGAGTTAGAATTCGATAAATACTACAAGCCAGCACAGTCATTCATGCTTTAAATACTGACCATCTGATAATAGATGGAATTTTTCAGTTAATCTGCTGTGCAGTTTATTTTCAGACACGTGCATGTGTTTTTTGATGCTTTGTGGAATTTATGTTTCACGGTCGTGATTTCAGAGCAGGTCTGGTCCTCAAGGCTGCCTTGGCTAACCTTGCTAACCAGGAGGTTACACACGGAAGAAGCAAGAAAATTATAGTCTCAGAAAAAAAGGGTAGCATTAAAGCAAGCAATAACAACTTTCATGTTCAGCATGCTAGTTTTGCTTTATCAAAGAGGTAGTGTGGTCCTGTGGTCATTTGGATCAATGAACTCATGAAAGAGAGACTACTAAAATAAGCGTGCAAGAGCTGTCGATAACTCAGCAAGTGTTGAAATAACATGAACAAAAAGTAATGTCAAGTGGAAATCTCGGCTAATATTAGCGAGCTTTCGGAGTGGAATACAAACATAATGCATCCACTCAAATGCTGTGAGTAAGAGTGAGGCAGCTGCAATGACTCAACAGGTTGATATAACATGATCGAATAGTACTGTCAATTGAGAATCACTACTAACATTACCAAGCTAGGGTTCCACTATCTGTTCTGTGAGAACCTCTCTGACTAAATCACCGTGTTTTATTGTGAAGCTCCTGATTTATGACATTTCCCTCACCAGCTTGTACAGATCGTCCTCTGCACTCTAAACACTGTATTATTCCTCATATTAGCATAAACCCTTCTCCGGTCTGATTAATTTAAACTAAATAAAATGTTTATTTTCTATGCAGCATAAATGTACTCTCGTCATCAGTGTCAGTCCGTGTTCCATAACCAGCGTTATATGAGATTGTTAAAAAGAGGAAAAAACACCAACATTATAACAGTCAACTGTTGCCATGGGAAATGCCCACTCACAGGCCAGAAGGTTAAACACAGTTTCTCGAATATGTCCAAAAATGGTTTCTTCCTCTTTTGAAAAATACTTTGAATGTAGGCGAGGCAAAGAAAGAGAGTGACAGTTATTTTTTTCTACTTTAAAGACTAATTTTACCGTTCCTTGCCCGTGATGCTGTCATGCGGTCGTGAATTTGCAGAAGCTGAGTGAAATAAGATTTGATTATCACAGAAAGATGTTAGGAGAATTCAATCTGTATGTTTGTTTGTGCGTGTAAAAGTTTTGACCCTGTCTCTAAGGGTTGCGGTGACTTGATGTTGTTTAGACTCATCTCTCTGCCTCCTCCTCCCCCCTGGAGACCTGTCTTTGTAGCCATCCCAGCATCCTGTTCACTGCTCCGCTGCATCCATATCGCACTAATGATCATGGGAGTGGACAGCTGCTTAATGCAGTAGTGTCATCAGTGCTGTTTTCTGATAGCAGCTCCATTGCACTTGACGGGACTCAAATGTATCTGCTACACACGAGCCCCCCACATTTAGCAGATCGACTAATGTGATTTTGGAACACCTCGGTAAAGGTGTATTAGATGTGTGCCATATCACAGTTGCAGTTTATGATTACAAGACACATCACATTAGGAGTGTATGATTACAGACAGCGTTCTTATCATTTTTCACTGCTCATCATGTCAAATTTCAATCTGTGGCTCTCAATTACATTCTGAATATGTGATAAATTACTATTAGATTAAAGCAATTGGAGGAACTCTTCTGTTTAACTTTCCATAATATCATAAAAATAGGAATTCTTGACACAAATCCAGTTATTTCCCTCTTCTCCCCTCATGCTTGACATACTCATGGTTTGGTGACTACTTGGCGACCCATCACGCACTAGAGGGGTGCCCTCTTGGCCAGTAATGGTCACCTGACTGCAGTGTATGCAATTATCCAATCATGCGCTCTCTCTCTCTCTCACACTCCGCTGGAGCGCTCCTGTCCGGTGCAGCTAAAATAACAGCGGAGCAGTTGGAATAATACTACACGGTACAAGTTTCAGAACAGTGTGAAGGGAAAGGTACGCCCGCTCAAGGTGAACATGTGGGATCTTAACATTTGGCTGCTTTGTGCGTGTCTGTGTGCCAAACATTTGTGTGTTCTAAACTTAACTTTAAAGGGTCACTTCACTTAAATCACAAAAACATATCTATCTCTGGTGGTACCTATTCATACTTTTCAACAATTTGGCTTGCAGGGAGGCTAAAAACAAAGGTCACAGGAATACACTGATGATTGCACTTCAATCACCTTTGTCAACCTGTTTTTATTTACCAGACTGAGGCAACCAATCTAAGCCAGTACACAGTAAGTTGACTGAAAAGAAAGCTTCTTATCAGTCACAACTGTTTTATTTGTCCAAGTTTTGAGATATCTGTTGCCACTCCAATGCAATGTCCTTGCAGACGTAAGCAGATTTCACTGGAACAACTTGGAAAGAAAGAAGTAGTGCCATTAAAGCTACTGATGGTGTCTCCCATGAGTTATTCAGCATATCTCCTGTGGTTTGAGAAAATACATACAAAAAAAAAATCCTGTTGAGCTCCATTGTATTGAAGTGGTGGCAAAAATCTAAACGTGAAACCTTGGTAAATATAACCATCTGCATAGCTACATATCACTAGAATATGTATACATCTATACTTTTGTAATTTGGGCGAACCCATCTTTTAAATCTGTCAGAGACTAAATGAGAGCGATTATGTGTACTTATGTGAAGAGATCAGGGGATGGACCACCACAACTCCTCACTCATTTCAGATCCCTGTCTGTCTGTCTGTCTGCCTGTCTGTCTCTCCTCGTTTTCTTTTTTTTTTGGTGCCTCTATCCTTCCCTTCTTTTCTCTCTCCTTTCCTTTCTCTCTGTCTCTCCTCCCATCCTCCCTTCTTGCAGTTCATATTTCAGTTTGCTCCCAGGAGCTCGCAGGTCTGTGCCAGACGGAAATTCGCTGAGGCTGCAGGAGCCCCCTTGGAGGCCACATGGAGGAGGGACAGGAGGGGAACAATCAGGCCCAGTCCTCCCTTGCTATCCCTCCCTCTCGTTCTCTCCCTTCCCTATGTACTTTTTTCTCCCTTTCCCTCTTCTTTTTTTCTCTTTCTCCCTTACTCTCGTTTCCTCTCTCTCCCGTCTCTCTCTCTCTGTCTCCTCTGTATCCAGCCTGCCAGGCTACACAGGTCCTCAGGGTGACTTGCTCTTGGCTCAGGTCCCTCAGCTCAGAGCCCTCTCCTCTCCTCCTTCACCCACTGCTTCCCACACAGCGCCTCCTCCTCCTCCTCCTATTGCTCCTGCTTCCCCCCTCCTTTCCCTCCACTCTCCTCCTTCGTTCTCCAGCACTCTCCCCGGGGGGAAGACGGTGAGGCCATCCAGTCCTGAGCTGTCCATCAGCGAGGGTGTTTACTTGCAGCGTGACAGGCCGACACATCTGGAGCGCATATTCACTAGTGTTCACACTCTTTCTCCCTCTCACTCTTTGCCGGCCCTCTATCCCAACGCTGCCACCAGACACATTCCTCCCACTCATTTCAGGGCCCTTTGTCGTCGTTATGGCGAGCCCACCTCTAACTTTCATAAACTCACTAAAAGTACACGCAAACACACACAAGGACACACCACACACACGCAGAGATTTGTTTTCATCCATTTTTCCTCTTTCTTTCACCCCTCCAGTGGTTTTTCAGTTGCATGACAGAAATTGGAGTTAACCACCGGCAGGGGTGGGCTGAGGGGGCGGCAGAGCAGTGATGGGGATGGGGGGGACAAAAGTCAGCCTTCTCTCATCCACTCTCTCTCCCTCTTCTTTTATCTGTATCCCTATCGCTTTGCCCCGTTCCCTTTTTTTTTTTCTTCCACTTTTCAGTGAGTGCAAACTAATTACAGCAGCTCCTCTGCTTCTTTTAGGAAACCCATGACTACTGGTCTAATGAAGTGACACTCTTTCTTCATCCTGTGTCTCTCTTTTCCCCCCTTCTTGCTCACTCATCTCCCACCACCCCCTCCCAGCCTGCATCCCACCCACCCACCCTGTCTGTTTTCCCAACATTCCTGTGCTGGTGTGTGACTGTGATGGCTTGTCATCTCACAGGAATGTCCTGCTCTCCCACCTCGTCCCCCCGATTTGGCGTGAAGCATTTGCTCCTGGTTTCCGACTGCACATGTACACACACACACACACATATACACACATATACACACACTTGAAATGCTAGCTTTTAAAAAATGTGTTCATGCAGATGGTGTCCATTGGGCTGCATACCTACTCTTGGCGTGCGGCCACAACAAGCACAGCCATTCTCAGATAGTCCCCAGCTTGTTTTTCAACTGTAGAAAGTGTGCACAAAGTTATTTTATCTTATGTTGCCTGTGGTAAAAAGAACCATTTACTCTCTTTGGTAAACCCAAGGAATTCTCTTGATTACACTGATGACTAAATACGGCCTACCAGAGGAGTTTTTAAAGAAAAACATTTGTTTCATGCAGTTTTATACAGTATACGCAGAATATATCCACTTATAAAACACACAATTTGCAGCCCATAAACCAGGGTTAGGCAGCATTATCCAAAATTATTTCTGAATAGCAATATTGGCTACATGCAACACATGTTAAAGTTTTTTTTTTCCACTTAATTGAACATGGCTCCAGTTGTACAAGTATCAAATAGAAGAGACTCTACAATATGAAGCACATGTGACATTGAGACAAGTTGGAGCTTGGAGAGGGACACATAATGACTTTCCTCTCCAGTCCAGGCATGTTTTATACTCTACGGTCTACATATGGTGAGGACTTATCAGAGGTCTAATGGCACACAGAAACATGCTACACTCAATGACCCGAGGGAACACTTTCAATGGAAGGTAATAAGGGAGAATATTGTGCGTACGTTGCACTTATATGTGTGTGTGTGTGTGAGCGCACGTGACATAGTCTCCTGATTGGCATCATCCTCTGGAACACGTCTGGCTCCTTCTAGATCCGGTTGACGTCTGTGCATGTGTGTGATTATTTGTGTGTGTGTGATTATTTGTTTCTGTGAATGTGTGTGTGTGTGTATGTGTAGGAGATATCACCAGGCTCTCATGTTTATTCAGCTCAACGCCTGGATGACCAGGACTTATCCGCTGTCCTGATTACCCTGCCTGGCCTGCCACCATTAATCCTTCAGAGACCTCAGGCCCCTTAAACAGCCCTATCTTACACACACACACGCAGAAACACACACACAAAGCCACACATGCATTCTCAGTATATATATATTGAGGACACATTGTATTCCTCATATACATATAGCCTGCTCTACACTGAATAAAACCTTACTGTTTTCATTTTTCTCTCTCTTTCCTGTTTTATCAGGATTGTCCTCAGGGCAGAGTGTCTGCGTCTTTGTGTATATGTGTGTTTGTGTGTACGCTCTGTCATTTGGGCCTCCGGGAACCTTCCAGGCATCTCTCTAGGTCCCCAGTCCCTTTAATTCCCATTGAATTGTGTGTGTGTGTGTGTGAGAGAGAGAGAGACAGAAAAAATGCAGAGGGAGAAGTGATTCAGTCTAATTTGTGCCACAGTATTTTCTTTATCAGCTCTTGTAAGTCTTTGTGAAGGCCCACATAATTATATTTTATGTTGAGTAAAAATTACTGTATTGTAACTCTTTTCCCATAACAACCATATTTTTCTTAGGAGACACAAGGTTTTTCTGGTAAGGGGCCTGTTGGAGCAAACTGAGTGTGCAAGCATGTGTCTGCTATTGTGCATGTGTGTGAGTATGCATACATGTGTATTCAGGACACCAGGGTTCTTTTCAGTAATAGTCACTGGGCCAAGACATAATATTGACCATGGCTGTGTTCCCTATTCTGGTTTTGCCCATAATAAATGATGCAGATTAGAAAAGTAGAAACACATTGGGCTGATAAGTAGCCTTTGGAGCTCGCCTGCCATGCCATTGAGGAGGGAGGGAGCTCTCTTTTTTTCTCACTTTGCCTCAACTCTAAAGTATAGCGGTGACTCAAGGGCAGAGACGCTGTGTGTGTGCGTGTGTGTGAAGTTTTAACTGTGGTCTGTGTACGTTTAGAGCGAGCGGGTGGTGAGGGTGTTTGGACTCTGAAGGAATGGCGATGGTGTGTGTTGCCAAGTCCCATTTGAATATATACACAGTAGGGAACCCTCTCATTATAAACAGAAGCTCACACTCTTGTGTGTGCGTGCAAGTAAAAACACACAAGCACAAAGACACACAAAGGATGGGGACAAAACTCTGGAACTAGTACAGCTGGAATAAGAGCATGGCTAATTCATATCTTGAGGAAATCTAAGCTAAAGTTGAAAACTATGTGTGTGTGTTGGGAGGATATTTGTTTTAATGTGTCTCTGCTTGCCATTTCAAATGAAACGCCTGTTGACACTCAGTGTTGCTTTTATCTTTCACTGTTTGTCTCTTTCTACCTTTCCATCTCACTCCCTTCTTTCTCTGGTTCATTTATATTGGGAGGGACCACTTGACCACCTGAGCAGACACACACACACACACACACTCAGTGTCGACACACACTGAGTCGTCTCTTACTCCTTCCCCTCCTCTGACATCGCTCCCTCTCTCCCCTCCTGTCCCTGTCTTCTCCTTTTTCCCATAACAAATAACAGCGCAGAATTCCCCTCGCTTCTCTCCTGGGGAATTTTCATTACCGCCCAGTCCCCCTGCCCAGAAGGACTCCCCGCCTTGAACTGTTCAACAGCTGTGGTGTGGACACTCTCTTCCAAAACAGGCCCACTGTTCACAAACACCCGCCGGACTCAGGGTGGGGACTCTGTGTCAACCTCCACAGCTCCAGAGACAGAGCTTCCCTCGCATGTGGCCCACCCCAGGGCCCCCTCGCCTGGGGAGGGAGAGGCCTGACGCTGGACCCTTGCCTCTCCTTGTATTAGATTGAGAACAGCTTTCAGTGGGCCTGTGTACAGAAAAGAGAAATCACATTTTTAACAGCTTACTTTCATCATTTCTTTTCATGTTCTGTCGATAAACGCCCCCCCCAAGCAGCGATTGTCTAATCATAGCTTAGCAACCATAACTAGACACAACAAATCTGTCAAGCTTTGGATTTTATCTGCTCTAACATAAGTTGCAATAGTTGCAATGTCTGGCTAACTACCTCCCTACCAACGACATTAACCAATCTTTACTTGCTTGGCCAACAACGATTCATAACAGTCTACCTTAGTTAGTTGGCTTACAAGAATATGTTTTTGAAAAAACCCCATTTGCGACCAGGCGGCAACCTCCGTAGCTGTGAAATGAAGCCAATGCAGAAGTGCCGTTCCGTGCAGTTCCTCAAATGGCCACTTAAGGTTTATATTAAGGATTAAGTTAGGCATAGTTAACAGACACTTTGACAGAAACGTGGTTGCCGTTACAGGTGGATTGTTTGAGCACCCAGGTGTCATTCAGCCCACCTCAGGTCTACGGATGATCCACATCTTTGCCCATTTTTAGATTAGAGGTGGCAGAGGCAGGACTGCCAAGATGGCTATAATATTCTGAGGTTTACAACGGCTCTTCACAAACCTATGAGTAACGTCACAGGTACAACGCCCATGTTTTATGCAGTCTATGTTCGCGACGAGCACATCTATCTGACTTTTTGCCTGGAACATGCAGTGTAGCACTATATATAATATATGTATGTAGCCACCAAGTGCCACATACCTAAGATTCTCATTATAAAATTAAAAAGTCAGACAGCATTTATAACCAACTTGAGTTTATGATAGCGTATATAGTTAGAAATAGCTGTACAGCTGACAAGAAAAATAAGCAGTCAGATGATCAGACAGGTTATAACCAAACAAAATCTCAGAGATAGATAGATAGATAGATAGATAGATAGATAGATAGATAGATAGATAGATAGATAGAGTGTATAGCTAAATACAGCTTCTGCCCTTAGCAAGAGTAAGGCGAGGTGCTGTAATCAAAGGCGATTACTCATCGCATGCTGTGACGCCCCACAGTCAAATGCAAAGCAGCTTAAATTAAAACACACTTCATTTGAATAGATGAAAACTACATGGGAGATGAGTCGCCTTGTATCCCCGATTGGCGACACTGGTTTCCGTCTGATCAGCAGAATGTGATTTGCTGGCTGGAGGGGTTTTCATAGAGGTGGCAGTGTATTTGCTGCCTTCTCTAGAACTGTGTATGTGTATGTGTGTGTGTGTGTGTGTGTGTGTGTGTGTGTGTGTGTGAAGCTCCTATCTCAACTCTTCTTTGGAATAAGTTAGGAACACTTGGCAGCAATGACAGTGGAAGTCCCCAGCACTTGGCCACAGCACTGTGTGTGTGTCTATGTCTGTGCATGTAGGAAACGGCCCATTTGAATGTACTGGAGCAGAGATGGGATCAGTGTGTGGGAGGTATTTTGTTCATATACCAAAAATGAGATTATTAAGGAGCAGACAATGCTTGACCACAGAAACACAGCATGTTCCCATGTTACATCAGTGTCACAGGTCATTTGTGTCCTTTTAAGGGATAGTTGGAAATTCAGCCATTGTTTTACTACTTCTCTTCTCAGTCAAAACTAACTGAAGCTTTAAGAAACATTATTTCTATTCCATTGTTCAACTTACTCCACAAAATACACTACAAAAACATTCAAAGATCACACATAGCATCACAACTTTAATGATTTTTTATATATTTTGGAGCTGTGAAGGGACGCTCCCCTTATCTAATAGTTTTAGAAAAGGTTGAGGAGATACAGCATATTAGAACACAATGAAATACCAAATAACTCATGTTTCCATGTGAGTATTAAGAACTGGGTACATCAAAATAAACAGCTAGAGACACTAATTCTCCAGCTGGGTGTCATTAAACTACTGTAGAAGAACAGCACGATGAGATGACATAATGAACAGAGCGCCAGTCAAATCTCAAATGATGTAAAACCGTGAGGAAAATGTGATGAAATATGTACGAGCAGAAGAATTCAGCTGTATTTTCTTCAAGAGTGCAGTCCTTAAACATGCTCTTTAAGGATATCACATTCCCTTTGGACACAATCTTGTCACTCTTAGCCCAATTATCATTTTAGGGGATTAAAGTCTGAGGGTGAAGCTCCGTGTACAGGATGCTCTCAGAAGCCAGTGGGAGGTACAGCTATGTAGTGAAATGGTTTATTTGGTTGGGAGACACCTGGCCCGAGTGGAGGAGCTCGAAACACTATAAGGTTGCTGCTCCTGACCTCCCTCCCTCCTCCTCCTTCTCCTCCTCCCTCTCTCCCTCTGTACTCTTCCCTTCTCTCCGGTGGACTGTTTTGCTGCTGTCCCCCCGTCTGTCCACATTCCTTTCACCAGGATACCTCTCCATCCTGTCCCAGAGGAGTGTGTCCGTCTTTGTGCGTACGTGTATGTGTGTGTGTGTGTGTGTGTGTGTACTAAAGGAGGTGGCCTACAGGCCTTGCCTCTGGTCACTTTATTAAAGTGTGTTTTAATTTACTCCTGTGCTTCTTTGAGCCCCTGCATCCTGACACACACACACACACACACAGCAGCCCCTCCTGAGACATGGCTTATTAACTCCGCTCCTGTCTGTCAGAGAGTTGGTGGGGGGGCCAATACTTCCGAACCACATTCTTCAGTCTGGTCTGGTCACGTTGATTCTTGAAATCTTTTTAATACAGTCACATAGTGAGACACACAGTGTCATACAGATGGACAACACGCAACTTAAATGTGCACGTGTCCTCATGGATAAACCATAAACATACACACGTGTAGTTATATGAAGTCTTTACGGGGTCAGACCTGGAGTTCAGCCACCAGCAGTGGAGCTACATTTGTTATCTTAACAATTAACATGGTGGTAATTGGTTAAATACCACTTAGCAATAATCACTACGTTTGGCAACGCAATTACTACAAAATCAGATTTGCTCGGCTTCAGAGATCTAATAAAAAGCATATGGCCTCAGAGGATTTAGATGAAACTGATCAAATAATTCTTTTTTTTATATTTCAGAATTGACAGTTTCGTCATGATTGCATTTATCTAATACATACTGTATATCTCTATCTACCATTTCTTCCATAATTTATGTGTCTCACAGTCCCCCCCCTCTCCCTCTGTACGTTATTTCCTGAGTCTCTCCTGTGTCTCAGTATTAAATATGGAGGGAGGAGCTGGAGTCTGTCTCAAAGGAAAGGAGAGAAGTCATGTTGGGCTATCCTAAGGTCCTGGTGTGTGATGCTGGGGCCTCAGGCCCTCAACCTAGTCTCACAGCAGAGCCTTCAGGGCACAGCCAGAGGGGATTCTCTGTGTACGTTAGCAGCTGTGTGCTTGTGTGTGTGTGTGTGTGTGACACTGTGTTTCTATCTAACAGGGACTCTAGTAGACCTAAGGAGCATAAAATAGGATGCGTGTGGTGCATGGTTTTAGATCTGTGTATGCACATGAGTGTGAGTGTGTGTCACCATGGCAATGTGTGTGTCCTCTGCTGAATGTCGAGTGACAGTGCTGGCCTGCTTTGCATGTGTCACTTGTGAGTAGCTTGTGAAAAATGTATTAAGAGTGGAAGAAGGGCCAGCTGGGGTAAGAAAGGACCGCAGGAGTGAGATAGAGGGGTGAGAGAGAAGGGAGGGAGTCAGGGAGTAAGGGGCACAGCTGTAGGGGATTAATGCCCAGAGTAGAGGAGCTGGAGCTGGAGCCCAGGAATGTTCCCCAGCGCCCCCTCAAGAGGGAGGTGAAGAGGGAGGGAGTGCAAGGAAAGACGAGGGCACAGGCCTCAGATGTGTCCTGTACTGCACAATCTTTACGTATGTTTGTTGGAGAAGCAAGTGTGGGGAGGGGGGCTGTATTTCATCCTTGTCAGTCTTATCCACTGTCTCAATCTACCCCCACCATCTCTACCTCCACCCCACCTACTCCTCCTCGGGCTCTTTGGCAGTGATCAACCCTAATTCACAAGACTTCTTCTCTCCATGCCGTTCCTCCCTGCCTGCTCTCTGTGTCACATTCTTTGTCTTGTGAGCGCTGTGATTTATGGACGGACACAGGAAGCAGTGTGTGCGTGTAATTGCACGGTTATGGTCAAGAGTGAGGAGAGGGGCATCTATCAGACATCCCGAATCTGTCACTAAACTATCGATCAATTTTTTCCTCTCATGATCGCTTTGCTGTGTTCGCTGCATCCTGAATGGCAGCCTAAAGCGATGAGGGCCATATGAAATAATAAACAGGAATTTAACAGAGTGAGGGTTCAAGCTAGGAAGTCGGTTTGTCTTTGGAAACCTTGGTGAGATTTACTGGAAGCCTTTACTTTGTGTGATGGCAAACTCGCATTTGGACTCTTCACTCCCACTTAGGAGTGTTTGGGAGGGAGGGAGTTCGGGCTATCGTGGTATTGTGGCAGAATTGGTTTCCTCCTCCATAGCTGTGCCCTCCACTGCCTCCTCCTCACATCAGTCCTCTCTTTGTTTCTTTGCGGGCTCTGGAGCCTTCGCCTCCTGTCACTCCACCCAAACTCCTGGTGTTGACAGTTGTAAGGGCCGACCCACTCATTTCCCCGTGACATGTTCAATGGGGCTGCACTGATCCCCACTGACGACTCTGAAGAGGTGACCGCGGCGATGGAATGGAGCGCCTGTCGTCATGACCGTAAACCTGTCTGTCCATCCTCCTGCTTGTTCACCCGTGTCTCTCTTCCTCCCATTTGGAAACCACTCCACCTGGTTCGGACAATTACCCCACGTCCACTCGTCTCCCCGTCGCTGCCTTAACTCCTCTTCCAGCCACTTAAGTCGTGATGGGCTAAAAGGGATGCTTCAGCCACCGCCTGGACCCAGCACTGTTATTAGATGCTCAGAGTTTTGTTGACAGCCCATAAAAAAGCTGTACCCTCTCATTGTGTGTCTGTATGTGTAAAACTGTACTAAAAACCATACTCCGCCTCAATGGAATTTACCACAACTGCTGGGTGTCTGTCCATTAATGTCTCTGCATGTGTTTAAGCCCTCCGGATCTGTCCTTCCTGTTAAAAATCATTTGCATAACTGAAAGAGAAAGGGAAACCTCTCTAAACTGTGATCCCATCCTGTACACCTTGTCCTGCCACCGAGTACAAGCTCAAACACTCTTCCCTGCAGCGGGGTGGGGTGAGACAACAGGCCAGCCAGCCATCCAGGAAGGAGCATAGGGAGCACAGGGATACAGGTCTCAACACATCACACTCAAGTCACTGACGCTAATGCTAACACTCAATCCTCTCTTCCTTCCAAACTATGATACACTTCAGGTGCAGAACACACATTTAAATTTACACACGCAAATTTACGTCAAAGACTATTCTTTCCAATACGCGCACATAAACACAAAGTTATGCTTCCTCTCACTGTCATTAGCCATAAGAAGGACTTCAAACACCAGGTGATATCATAGCAGCCTGGGAACAAACAGCGCAGTTTCCTTAATCTTCACATGACTTCTCAGCACTTAGCCGATGCTTAATTGCCAGGGAAAGTTTTAACATCTGCTTTTATTCAATAGTCTTTATTGGCATGAGTCACCCTCTATGCTACTGCCAGCCGCTCTCTACACCCAGCATCATGTATTAAAAAAACAGAGAAGGAAAAACAGAATTTAACCGAAATTCCTGCACACACAATGACTGATAAATAAATAAGGTACAAGCCAGGCTTTCATGGGCACTTAGTCCTTAGAGGAGCGGGGCTTCATAATTCCAAAGCCATGAAAAAATCAGAGGATAACAAGGGGAGTAAAAGGCTGTGCTGCTATATTTATGGGGTAATCATTAAGGGGAAATGCAATTTGAAGTGGGCGGATGGAACTTTGGGGTTTGCTTGTTGCTCCTGCAGGGGCAATGTGTTGTCTTCTCATATAACCCGTGTCTACTTATCTCACTAACATGTCATTTTTAATCATTGTTTTTTGGGATATTTTGTCTTCATTAAATAGTAGACACTAGAGAGATAACAGGAAATGAAGGGGAGAGACAGGGAATGACATGCAACAAAGGTCTTTGGCCGGACATCGAGGAACCAGGGATTTTTTTGTATATAGAATATGAAAGAGATTTTGTCTCCGAACTCCTCCAAAGTCCTGCTGAAACATTTATATACCAAACTAGTATTCCTGTTCTGGTTTCATTTTTAAATAAACTTTTATAAAGTGTCCTCAATAACCTTATATAATCTATTCCCAGAAATGTCTTGAGTTTCAAACTGTGCAGAAGGAAGCAGCCTGCATGGCCTGATGAACTATTAATGATCTGAATAGGGATCAGTAATTATTGGCCCCCGTGAAGCTGAAGATAAAAATGGCAGATCTTTTTCTTTAGACACAGTTGAGGGTCCTCTGTGGGCACTTTTAATGCTACTGGTACAGGATATAGTCACTGAAATACTCAAACCTGTGGTTAGTGACAGTTTTCTTGTGTGTTCTTTTGTGTGTGAGGTATCTGTGAGTTTGTGTTTGTGTGAATCTGTTGCAGTAGTGGTCAAAGCACAGCCAGGATGTCACCGTGACCTGGTCACTATGTGGGATCATGACTGAGGAAGGGAGGGAACATGGAGAGTGAAAGATAGATTAAGTCAGAGAGGTTTGGATAAGGAGCTTACGTAGACACCAAAATATGTGCAAATATAGTATATTTGTAGATGGTAACAGTGACTGTCCAATCATAGCTTCGTTAGGTACTGGAAGGAGCAATACCTATCATTGAATAGGTTTGGAGGGTGGTATCTTTTTCTTTAGGCTTTCCAAAATTTAAAATACAACAGAAAAACGTGTATGTAATGGATTAAACAGTTTGTTATGGCCAGGAAACTATGTTACTACCCATATTAGCTACCAAGCGTTACTTATAAGCCACGGAGCACATCATTAACTGATTAAATGGGGATTTTACAGGTTAAATAAAGAAGTAGAGGTACCCAACTGCCTGGAAGCCTGGTCTAGATAGGGTAGAGTCACGTTAGCAGCTCCTTCCTGTTCTTTGTTGGATTTAAACTCGTAAACTAGTGTTAAGTTCCCATACACGTTGGTTAGTTTATCCTAAAAGCCTTTTCTCTTGTAGAATTAAAAGAGAAAACATAGACTGACAAGTATGGGCGCCACGCCACTGTTCAGATGGCCCATTTGTCCGAGAGCACGTTATTCCGATGACAAGCACCCATTGCTCCGAAGGCAAGGGTTCAGAAAATGCACAAATACAGCTAACCTACTTATTTTAACCCAAACCGTGATCTTTTCTTACGTTTTGATGCCTAAGCCTGACTATGGTCACCTGACTACGACAATGAAGGCCTCCTGACTTCGTCCTTCCCTGCACATCCATATATACTAAGATAGGGCAGAAAACTCCAGGGAGAATATGTATTTACAGAACAATGGGCTTTTAAAGCAGTGGGCTTTTGTTTTAAGGCAAATGTTCCTTTGGCCCAATGGGACATTTTTCTGACTATTGAGCTGTTGAAACAAAGGACAGTCCCCTAACTAAGCAGCAAAAAGCAAAGAAGAAGAAGAAGAACGAAGAAGAATTAAGTAGCGTGCTTTTGTATACCTCTGTCTGAAATCAAAGACCGATTGTTAGTGTGAGAATTTCAGTTAAATCTGTCGCCTTTATCATTGTATACGGCCTATGTGCTAGACTTGCGTAGCAGCTAACGGTGACAGGGGTGAACGATCAATTGTAGTAGATGCAAAAATGAAACAAAAAAGCCACTGCAAAACTGGAAATCCCAAGTTATCTGGGACAAACTTATCTTTAAAATAACATATATTCAACCTTTATTCCATTTCGTGCAAGTCAAATCCATGTTCCCCAGAAATATCTGATACATCTGGCAAGCCTGTGATTTGACACTGAGCCAAGGAATTTGTACAGTGGAGAAAAAACAGGGAGAGACTGATAAAAGGGAAATAATCTTTGGCTAAAGGTTAAAACAGACCAAAGGATGGAGTGTCCGGACAGAGGTAGCCGTAAGGTTGTATTCAGATTTGCAGAAAAAGGGACACAAATAGTGGAGACAGAAGGTAAATTAAAAAGAAAAGAAAGGATAGAAGTATAAAGCTGAGAAGAGGAAAATCAGAGGAGTTGGAGGCTTTGGGTGGAGTGTTTTTAGGTGTCTGGCTGTAACAGCATGGGTCTCTCCCCTGACACCTCCACAACTTATCATCCCCGCATTCCTGCACAGGGACACTCCCCTGCCCACTGACACTGTGTGTGTGTGTGTGTGCCGTTTTAAGTGAAAGGGCACGTTGGCCTCCCTCTCCCAGGACATCTGGCTGCAGAAGGGTTTGTGTAAGACATGTTTATGTATGTGTGTGTGTGTGTGGGGGGGGGGGGGGGGGGAAGAGCGGCATAAGAGAAAACCAACAGGCAAAGTAAGAGAGAGAGTGAGGGAGACAAAAAAAGCTGTATTGTGAGTGTCACAAACACAATTTCCCTTCACCACCTTAGCAGGGCCTTAGGTTGTGGCAGAAAGTACAGAAAACATCTCAGGGATTTCCTGCTATTCAAAACAGCCCCAGAGTCCCATCTCCACTCCAACCTCACATTCTGTCCACCTCCTCAAAGCTCTTGAAGTGAGGGGTGGGGCTGCAGACCCTCGTTAATTCATTAGGGCATCCAGTGTGTGTTAGCGTGTGTGTGCGTGTGAGGCAGGCCAGAGGAAGTTCTCTGTGAACTTTACTGATTACAGCAGGAGTGATGTGTGTTGTTACAGCAGCTTGGTAGACAATGGGATGTTGTGCAATGACAAAGGTGAAACTACAGCTATCTCTGACCTGCTTCAGACTGCAAATGAAAAATTAAATCATTTCTGGCTGGACTTCCAGGTTATTTACTAACTCAAGTAGGAAAAAAACTTAACCAAAGTGTTGTAGATTTAGTTAGATGTATATTTGTCAATTTATGATAAAGTTTTTTTTTTACAGAAACTTTCTGTATCTTAGCATACAGTATATAGTACACAGTTCAGTGACAAAAAAAAAGTAAAGTAGCAAATAACTGATTACCATCGCCTCACACTGTCCTTCTTACTGTGAAGGAGAAACTACAGTGACTGCAAAAAGCGGAAAACTGTAGAAATATGGTGGTTCAACATGGCGGACTCTGTAGAAGTGACCCTGTGGTGTCTGTATGTATAAAAGGCTGATCCTAAGGTAATAAAAACATGATGATTCTTATTTTCAGGTGATTATACAGTAATGAAAACATAGTTATGTATATTATATTCTATGTCTGCCATATTATAAATAGAGCCTCCTAAATCTGACACACCGGACCTTTAAGTTACTCTTGACGAGCTGAATGATTAACTTTTTCTGGACAAGCTGTAGTCAGTGAAAGTTTCATCCTGTGACTTCACTTTTATCTCACTGGCTATAAAAACTACTATCTAACTACTAAACTACTATATTTTATTAATTCTGTGGACTGGCCAGACAACAACAACAACAACAACAACAACAAAGAAGCCTTCATACATTAGCTAAATTAGGTAAATTGGTTAATGTTTCCACAAGGTGGGCTAACTTAGAAGTTGACTTTTCTCTAACTGACTGAACAAAAGAACCCTGGCAGAATTTCAACAAAGAGCAACTGAAGATGTGATGTGATTAATATGTAGTAAATTATTGCAATTCAGTTATTCATAGATTCAATTCATTTGTCAGAAAAATATGAAATACATATTTCCTCAACATCATCACAAAAAGTAATATATCTACTGGATCCAAAGTTACAGGAGGTATTGAGAGAACAACTGAGAGTATGATTTATGTGAGATTATAATGTGAAAATATTTGTATAGTCATATACCTGTATGAAAGTTAATAGGGGATTTTATTGTTGTGACCCCGACAGCTCTAGTGTTTTACTTCTTCTCTTAAAGACAGCCTCCCTATTGCTCTTGAGCGTAGACTGCTGTGTTTCTTTGAGTCGCTGGCTGGCTGCCGTCAACATGTGGCTTGTTCAGTCACCAGAGCCGGAGGGCACAAAAAGCTCTGATGGAACCGCTATTGGCACAACAGAGGACCGGGGAGGCGGGTGGCTCTGTAAAGTTATCTCTTTGATAGGAAAGTGTGTGTGTGTGTGTGTGTGTATGTGTGTGTGGTTGTAGCTACAGGGGGTGTGTGCTGTTTTACGAGCGCTCCTTCCCATCTCACCCGCCTATAGCTTTGCTTTTAGACTGTGATTAATAGGAGCTTGAGAAGGCTATCAGAGAAATGCAACTTTGCACAACTATTAAATGTTTGCTGTGCTCTGCAAGAGTGAACGCAAAACCTCTTCTACTGTATGTGATCAGTTTGTCTAAAACATCGCACAGTAGTTTAAGCATGTGATGTAACTTAAATTCATGTATTGTACATGAGTTACACAGGAATGAAGACAGATATCAGGATGTTTTAAATGAATATGTGAAAGTTGCAGTCGAGCAGTTGGCACTTTGACTTTAATTTCTGGACATTGTCTTACTCAATTCTGGTATATCGTGTGTGTCTCTGCAGATGATTTTGTGTTTGCAAATGTGTGTATGTTTGCGTATCTATGAGAGTGTGTGTGTGTGTGTGTGTGTGTGTGTGTGTGTGCCAAGCCCTTGTGCCCTCCCCTGTGCCCTCCCCTGTCTCCACGCCTGGATGCTAACCGCTAGTGAAGGCTAGCCAATTATCCCCAATCAAGCTACCCTCTCTGGAACTGGCGCGAGAGGAAGCTCCCACTAGAGCTTATACTAGTCATTATGGGGCACATCCTGACATTAACTTTCTTCTTTTCCTCCTTGACTTCATCTCTCCTTATTCTTTTCTTTCCTTTCCTTTCCTTTTATTTCTCTTTTCCTTCTTTTCTCCTCTCTTCTCTCCTCTCCTCTAAGTTTTTCTCTCACTTTCCCTCCTGCCCCTAACTGAAGGCCCGTTGCAGCCATTGCTGAAGCGAAGCAGCAATCAAACACACAAACTAAAAGCACATGGGTGCTAATTCAAGCCTTCCTAATAATGCATTAAGAAAATTTGGGGTTGATGATGGAGGGAAGAAACGTAGGCCATGTGTGACGTCATTTGCAAAAGAAGAATGTGTGTTTTCGTGTGTCAACTAGAGATGCAGAATGCCTGGCATTGCTTGAAAGATCGTGTGTGTGTGTGTGTGTGTGTGTGTGTGTGTGTACCTACAGAGAATATGGCAGGAAGGCAGTGAATTCAGGGAAATGTCATCCCCACACACACACTTCTCCTCCCCTCTAGAGACGGAGAGACAGATTGGACTGAAATCAACTCAGGTAATTTACCTGCATAGAGACAGTGATTACCTCTCTCTTCCTGCCTGTTTTTCTACCTTTTATTTTTTGGTACTCTTTTTGGTCTCTCAAACTTTCTAAAATCTTTGCTCCGGGACCTAATTTGCAGTCCTCAGTCCTGTTCAGTCAGAGAAGCTCCACATGTTTGATGTGAACTGTAGGGTGACATTGCCTTGTCTCTGCTCAGCCAGATCAGCAGGCAGCCAGAGACAGAGAGAGAGAGAGGCAAGGTGTGGTGCCTGTAGGTGATCCACTTCATTCTGCTCCTGTCTTGTCGTGACAGGACCGGCATTAAATGGAAGTAGTCATTGACGGAGCAGTGACAGGCCCAACCCTCCACCCACCCCCTGAGTGTATGTGTGTGTATGTGTACAAGCTAGCAGGCAAGCTTTCATATGCATTTTTCTAGTCTCTCATTGGGACCTGACAACTGAATGGCACATGAATGGCACTTTTTCCCACTGCTCATCAAACAGTGGCCATGTTATGTTAATGGCAGTTGTATCTATGCGCAATAAAATGCACTTTCCTTTAATTTCCATATATAGTACTTATGTGTCAAAGAGCTTGGGGTGTGTGCGCAAAACTACACACTTGAGATCAGCTTATCAAACGTCTCAATCATCACATAATTTTGATATTTTCACCACCAGATGTAAAATGTCATAGAGGGTTACATTTTGCTCCGATCAGCTGGTACGTGTGAGATCAATGAAAAGGTGAGAGCCATCAAATGAGATGACGGCTGACAAAAAAAAAAAAAAGCACTTTTGTGTCTATGTCTGCTGTTCAATACTTCAGACACAGCCTCTCTTCTCATAGTGATTGTATATACGTGTGTGTTGCGAGCCAATTAGATATGTCTTTTAGATTTGGAGTATAAGTTGAACATCAGCTCCCTTCATCGTTTGAAAGGCGTATCTCAAATTAGTGAGTACCCCCCTATCCACCCACCCACCCCAATCCACCTCCTCCTCCTTCTTCTGCCTAGCCTATCACCATCTCTCCTTCCTTTGCTCCTGTGAAGACACAGCGGCCCCCGGGGCCCTGAAATGTCTCCACACGCTGGAAATTGAATCAAACGGCATCAATCAGGACACCCTTTTCTTCCTCCCCCCCTTTTCACTTCTTCTTCCTCCTCTCCGCTTCCTTTTTTTTTGTATGTTTGGTGTCTCTAAGCAGTCTGCCAGGGTATATAAACAGCACCACTAGGAAGCTCTATTGCATATGAAGTAAAACAGCGGCACCGTAAAGGATTTTTTTAAGGCTGCTGATGCTTTGAATTAGTGTTCATTCATCTAAGTCAGATTGCAGGCGGCACTTTTTTATTTTAAGTATTCTATCGCCCAATGCCTTATAAACATCATCCCGCTGACACACACACACACACACACACATACACAGTGATATTATTATCCTCCTCTTCTGTGGCTCTATGCTGTAAAATGAGTTTGCCCCAACTCCATTAAAACCCGCGCCAGCCTCTCCCCTGACGCTGCCGCCCTATTTGCATGTGCTAGTGAGCCACTCCACGGAACAAAGGATCTCCTCTCTTCCTCCTCTCCTCCTTCACTCCGTCCCACTGGAATGCGCGATAAGTGGGCAGATGACATTCACGGAGAAAGACTGCAATAAAGTGACTCTCCCTCCATCTCCTCCTCTCCCCTTTTTCTCTTCCTCTATCACTCCCTCATCTCTGTGCCACCCCATCAGAGGCAGAAAGGGGATATTGCGAATGACACGGGCAAATCAGCAGTAAATGGGCACTAATTTGATTGACATCTGGGCTGCTGTCACCGAGGTGGGCGAGGACCGGCCCCAGCCAGCAGACAGCGAGCGGCGTTTACCCATTGCACAAAAAGCCAGCTTTCAACTAAATCACTTCTTGTCCGGTGGGCCCTGCCTCCTCGTCCCTCTCTCCCTTTCCTTCGCTCCTCCTGAATCTTCCTCCCCACCTCCCGCCACCCACCGCCGACCGACTTGCCAGATTCTAATTGCGTGTGTCCTTCCTCTCAGTGCAATTTTCCCATTACCGCCACAAGAGCAGCCGCACAGCTCATCTGAAGCGAGGTTGTCTCCGAAATATGTACCTCCAGGTTAACCCTTCGCTAGCTTTACAGAGACTTCTTCAAAGCACAAGCTGCATGGTGGAGAGGGACAGTGTTGTGTTTATGGTTTTGGGCTTTAATATAGAAACCTCATCAGAATCAAATTCCTCTACTTTTGTTTGTTTTTATGCACTTTGGTTCATAGTTGTTAATACTAGACCACTATCCCTTGTTAACAAAATTAATCAGTTGGTTGTGTGTTAGAAATAAAATTCTAATTTCTTTGTTTTCTTTCTTTCCCATGTGCTCCTGCCGCTGTCCCCCTGTTCCAAAGGTAAGTTTCTTCTCTCTGTTTTTGTTCTCTCTACAGACAGAGCCTCAGAGCTCACCACTGTTAGCTCTCATGCTAGGTGTGGCATGGCTAAAAGGCCCCAACGTGCATGTTGGCTTAGAGACCATACGCACATTCATCTCTCGTCACAATCAAAGCATGTTTAATTCAAAGCATCAAGTCTTTCTTTCTCTAATCCTCTTTTTCTCTTTCTTTCTGTTTCTCTCTTTTCCCCCCCGCTTCATTTCATTTATGTCTGTGATGTTGGATTGTGCCAACAGCAATGCCCAGGGCAAACAGCAGAGGCACCCATGGCAATGAAATGCTAATAAGTGCTGTGTCATTTCAACACACGCAATTCACAAGGGTGTTTTGTGTGTGTGCATGCACAGGCATGTGAATACGTCTTTGTGGGAGTGTATGTGCATGGGTATGTGCATAAGCTAAATGTCACTGTGTAAGTAATAAAACATATCAAGTATAACATACTGTATATTTATTATTTAGTTTCATTTCAAATCTAACTTTGTACTGACACAAATACACAGACTCCATTTTTTAAACTAGTCCTCCCTCGACACAAAGAGGTTTGTCTCTCAGGCAGAGTGAGTTTGTTTTCTCCTCATGTGTACCTGTTGCAACTTTGGTGTAAAAATGTATGTTTTAGGTCATCCCACAATCGAATTCTTTACAGTTAATAACACAGTTTGCTAATTGTGGTAATAATATCATCTCCCTCTGTTGGTTAACTCATAAGGCAGCAGGTTATGTTTTCAGCATCTAATCTGACTATCATGCATTGCCAAAGTGCATCTATCCATACCCGCTCCAAAGATTAAATCAAGCACAAGCACCAGCAGGTTGATGCAAAATGACAATTCAAACTTCTGCAGAGAGCTGGAACAGTTTCCCATCTAAAACACTGTCACTGACACTGTTTTGTCAGATACATGGAAAAACCTAAAGACAATTAAAACTTCTCTCTCAGTTTTACATCACTGAACTTCAGCAGGATCACATATTCCAACCAAAAACCAGGTTAGCGGACAGAGAGGGAGACAACGCTGTATGCTTCATTGCCTTCTTTCCAACATATCTGGCAAATGTATCACCTGAACTTCAGTTTTTTATTGCAGTAGAGCTGCAGTAGACATGTTGCTGTAATAACTGACGTGATGTGGTAGTATGGAATCATGGCTGATAAAATTGTATTAAATTTCAAAGACAAGTTACCAGAAACAGAATCAAAAGTGAAGACAAAGTAACAAGTAAAAATTAAGACACAGCCAAAGGCAATTTAATACAACTCACTGCATCACTTGAGTAAAAAGGAAGCCACCACGTCCTCTATGCATTACATCGCTCTAAGGCGTTGATTTACAAAAGCAGCGCCTAAAAACAACCGGTGAATGTGTGAAACCACCCTAATTTATTAACTTAATAGTATATATTTATATGCTGGGTACAAAACTACTGCCTGATGCACATTATTGTTGATAGGCTTGCTTAAACCTTGAGTGTATATTTCATTTCTTAGAGAGTGAATCACACTCACTACACCTGTATTTTACACCTTCAACTGACTTATTTTAGATGTTTGCAGGTGTTAATTTTCTTTTTATGGACTTTTACAAACAAAATGACTTATTTACTAATGCTCAGACATCGTCACCACTGAGGACCTCTGTTTGGCCTCTACCTCGTGGTGTTAGCCCTGACTCAGCCCTGTGAAGATGACACTGTTCTTCGTTGCTTGTGTACTAGTTTTCTATCACACTTCACATTAATACAGTGCATGTCTTGTGTGCTCTGGAGACGAGTGCAGGGAGGAAAAGAACGGGGGTGGCATTGGGGACTCATTGCCCTGGGGCCAAACCTGCACTAGACAGAGGAAACAACTGTATACACACACACATACATACGCAGACACACACACACACACACACACACACACACACACACACACACATGCCATTAAAGAAATAAAACCATGTTTTCGCTTTGAAACAACTCTGCTCAGCATATTGAATACTCTGGATTTTTTTTTTTTTTTTTATTTCAAGAGAGCTGGAAGAGATAAATCCAGGATGTGAGCGAGCGAGGAAACAAGGTTGTCCATTAGTCAGCTGCTGTGATAGTCTAAAGAAGCCACCCCTGGCCCTTAATGGCTTCTCTGCAATAATTGCTACACTACCTCCTCTGTTCCTATTCACTACTACGTGACATGTTTTTACTGGAGCCACTGCTGTACACGTCCACATCCTAGTTATAGTCAAAGCACCTCTGAGGAGCATTGTGCTTTATAAGTATTGCTCTAATAGAAAGGGTCCAGGTAAAGATGGGACTCTGAAATGAAAGGTCTTTTTTGCTGCCTCTGTCTCTTTCCTGCCCTCTACTGCATTTCTTTAGCTTTCTCCTCACCCTCTACTTTACTCTCTTGGCTGCAAGCTGTATTGATGTAGAAAGTTAGAGGCTCTCAACGTGTGAAGGGCCATGTTTCTCATGTCTACTCTTCAGACAACACAGAAATGCTCCTAATGGTTTGGATATGCTAAATGTTTTGGGGACTCTTCAGGTTTCTTGATAAAGTTCTGACCCTTCTGCTCATCGTCACACAAAAAAATAGCCTACTTCTCTAGCAGGTTGTGTCACTCTAAGGGTCCTTATACTTTTGTGATGGTGTGTGTGTGTGTGTGTGTGTGTGTGTGTGTGTGTGTGTGTGTGTGTTTGTTTGTGTGTGACAGAGAGAGACAGGAAGGGAGAACAAGTAAGAGAGAGAGACAGGGATGAATGGAGAGTCTCACAGGTCCTCCAACTCAACCCAGGTTAATGGAAACCATTATCACACACAGCCACTCTGTCTGTACAATCAGAGCCTCTCTCTCCGAGGGAGGCACTTTGTCACACACTCTCACACACACACAAACAAACACACACTGAATATATTTGTGCCATATTCTTCAGCCATCACTACTTGTTTAGCTTTCTAATGTACAAACTGTTCCTCAGCCTGCGGAGGAGAGGCTAATTGTTTTAGCATGTAGCTGCCACTCTTATTTTGAGCACGAAGGAACACTAGGGGTCATTTTACTGAGATGAGTCAGAAACCGTTAGCTAACAGGCCTGACTCAAATCTCCCCGCTTTCTCTTTTGTTCTGCTCAGCAGCTTCCTGAACCTGAAAAGGCTTTCATATCAAGCAGCAAATGTGACCCAACAAACAGTTTTTTCTTCATAAAAAAGAAAAGAAACAAACGCTGCAGTGACATAGATTTGCCTGCTACATTCGCTGCGAGGCACAAGGCAGCATCAAACATTTAACACTATGTGAGACACACTTAAAAGAGCCTAACAGTTGTTTGCTGTGGAAAGATTTTGGACAGTTTTACTAGTCTATATTTGTGCCACTGAGCAGAAGGTGTAAAACATGTAGTGATTCCTTTGAAAAAGGAAAAATGCTATCCTCCCACAGTGGCTTGATTGCTGAAGGCACAGAGAGGTGAAAAGTCATATCTAGTCATAATCTGTGTATTTGCCAAAAGTGGATATCTGCATGGCATTCAATGAGTGTTTCACTGTATAAAGCCACAGTGAGACTTCGAAAAGTGCTGTAATTCAAAATCGCACTCGTTTAAATGAGCACTTTTTCCACTATTTGATGATGGAAAGAAAGTGACAGGAAACGAGGGGAAAGAGAAAAGTTTCAAAAAATTCATGGCATCAACCTTTATAGGCCACCAGGAAACCCCAAAATTGTACTGACATTTAACTGAAGTCTGAAAAATCTGGCCCTATAACATACCAATGTGCAGTTCACTTCATTTGCCCAGAAAGGTACAGTATGGTATATAAAAAAATAAGTAATGTCTTTGTTTATTTGATATTTTATAGCCTATAATGAACCTCATTTGCCACAAGCCCAAGACCATTGTGTCTGTCCCCATTTTGTCAGACTGAGCCCACCCGAGTGACGACGTATAAGCAAGGTTGGATTACAGACACCGGCAAATTGGCCTCCTGCATAAAGGCCTTAGACCCTGGGGAATTGTGGGAGTTTGATTATTTAGAAAGTATTGACAATATGCACCACAAATGCATAATATCAGCTGACATGAATAATCTTATGTCTTATGACGCGTCCTGCTTGAGTTCTTATCTCGAGGCCCTCTTGTCCTTGTGTGCCTCATTTTTAGACATTCATCATTGTTGCTAAAGTAAAGTACTTCGTGTTTAGTCAAATTAAAACACAGCAAACCTAGGGCCAGGTGGTAATTCAGTATAAAAATAGAGTAGGGAGAGTGGGGAGGAATGGGGGTTAATGGGGCCCAGAAGCTAATTTTTTGCCTCTGGGCCCCATAGCAGGATAATCCGGCCATGTCATTGAGAATGAACAGGAAGGGTTGTGTGCTTTTGAGTCAGCTGAGATCACAGCTGAAAAGTTGACATTAAAGGAGCGCATTAGATGTAAACTGATAACGGAAAAAACAGTTATGATTATGTATAATACACACCCCGCTGTGCTGGAAATGTTTCTTTAATAGAAACTTTAATATTTAAGTATTTATCTCAGAATATGGACCGTAAACCTCAGTAAACTGATGAAAGAAAACCACAATGACAAGCTGCATAAGGACTTAAGCTCTCTGTAGTTGTTGAACACATTCTTGTGCTCTTCAGTGTCCAGCTCCCTAACTGTAAGCAGCATGTGTGTTTGTGTATGGACACATGCCACTGTCTCTGTGTTGATCCTGTCTCAATCAGAAAGGAGTTGACCCATCACAAAAGCCACAATATTGCATTGTAAACACACACACACACACGCACACACACACACATGGAGCAGTAACCCTACGTTCCCCTGTAAACAGTTTACAGTGCCTTCTCTCTCCCTTGTGCAGACACAAGTCAAAGCGTCAGTGTTGTGTTCAGCTAATCCTACTGTTTAGGCTTTGTTGGCGGCCTCTAGTTTGGACTATGCATGACTTGAAGGAAAAAGTGTTTTTGTGTGTGCATGTTTGGCTATGTCACATACATTAAGGACCCCGTCTTTAGCTCCCCACCATGCACTAATCTTTGTCTGTATCAATCTTTATAGTTTGTTTGGGTTCTGTCTCCCCTCCGTGAATCCCTCTGCCCCTCCTCAAACCCATTTGTTTAGCTGAGCTTGTGCTTGTTTTCTTGTCATTCTCCCCTTGATTGAGGTTGACCCAGCCATCTTCACAACCTCATAGTATATACACACACACACACACACACGATCTGTGTGTATAGACACTGTGTGGTTTTGGCTTGCTTTGTGTAGCAACGGCCCAAGGTAGGAAATGCTGTTTAGATTAAGTGTGTTCTGATGTCCTCTGAAGCCTTGTTCCTGCTGGATCACGACCCGTTTGTACCACAAACCTCTCTAGCACTACACGCGGAAACACCAGTGGTTTAGGGTTAGGCATAGGACAGTGGAGGTTTCTGTTTTACTAACCTCTCACCACATCCTCTGTGTGACTCTGTGACTTTGACCGAAGGGAAATGATTACCTTTGTTGGGAATTGCATTATTTTTAGAAAAATGATGCATGTTTTTTGTGCCTATGCCACCGTTTAATTGTTTAACCGTTGTTGAGGATGTATCTTTTCAGCCTATACATTTCATTCTTCCTACATTTTTCTTTTGTTTTCAGGCTGCACTGTAAACAGCTGAAATGAAAGCTTGTTTTATATATGTGCGGGTTTTGAACCAGATTTTTCATTTGATTTCCTTAGAGGTGCTCACGACTGCCAAACGCTGTAGTCCAGCCAACTAGGGCACCTAAATAACAGCTATCAGAAAATAAAGAGCTGACATCTGATGCCTGCTCAATGTTTTAATAGTGGAGAAAAGGAAAAAAAATTGTCCATAAAGTCAGTGTGGTCTCCTTGTTTTCTCTCACCGGGCAGTCCTCAGCTGTGAATTTTCCACATAATCATCTCTGCTGGAAAAGGAGAAAAAATTATAGATATTCATTAGTAGATAGACTGAAATCATTGACCGTTTGTGTGGTTGTTCCTCCAAATTTCAGCTGGTTACCATATTTACTACATCTTTTTCTAGTGAAGCACTAATTTGCATCAGATTATTTCTCTTGTCTTGATTTTTCCAAGTAAGACATTAAATTTTTTTTTTAACTAGAGGTGACAAGAAACGAAAGTCACAAATTCATACGTAATATATATATATATATATATATATATATATATATATATATATATATATATAAAATTAGTAAAAACTAGATGTTTTTTTCTTAGTTGAAAAATTGGACCAATCATAAGGCGGGGTTTATAAAAATGAAAATATATAAAAACTTGCATCAGGTCTTCAAGTCCAAGACAAGATAACTCGGATGACATCATAGGGGTTATTTTCTCAGACAAAACTTCACACCACAGAAGACATTACACAAATATTTTCACAGACTTTGTCTTTATCTGCGTGTGTAAAAGACTTTTTTTTATTTCATCATATCATGAAAATAATTTCAACAACGTTATATTTCGATAGTTTTGTCATCTTTTTTGCTTGTTTTAAGGTCAGATATTGTTTCATAGTTTCCAGAATTTTTAAGATAGTTTAAATATTTTTTTTTGTCTACCTCCTTACCATTCATTTTAACTTGATCCCAGCAAATTTCTTTAAAATTATAGAATAATTGCTTCATTGTAAAAGAGATTTTTATGCAGTGAAGGTGAAAAAAGTTCAAGAGCAGATGACGCAAACGTCGGGAGAAAGACGACACGAACAGAAAAAAAGAAAAGCATTAGAGAAATGAAAAGTTATTTTGCCGGTGCAGACGCTTTTTTTGTGTGTGTGTTTGTGAGGCTGTGTATGAAAAGTGATGTGATGAGATCAGCAAGAAGCTGCAGAGACACCTCCCCTACACTTGTCTCAGTGGTCCCAGCATCATTACCAGCACCACTGCGGTACACTGCCTTATCTATTGTGGCAACTGAACTGATACAGTGACAGCCACTCCTCCAGGAAACACACACACACACATACACACACACACACACACACACACACACACACATATATATACCCACACAATGCTCAATGCCATACTCACAGCGCTCACCAATCTACAGCAGTTTTCCCTGTGGGTCCTCTTCATTGAGGCTGCAGTCTACAGCATGTGTGTGGTGGCAAAGGAATGATAGGACGAATAGTTATTTTATATATCTGTAATGTTTAATGTTTATGATCAGATAATGAAACATTATGTGACATCTGAGCTTCCCTGAAGATCTGACAAAGTCAGGAGAGGGCAGTCAAGTCTTTCTGTGTGTTGTTTTGCAATTTACACACACGCATGGACACGCACACCTGCACAGCGTACGTACATGCACACTTGTGTTCTGCCACTTCATTGGAAATCTTCAACTAACCCCACATGCCTTTGATTTGTGAGCTCAGTCGATTCAGTCGCAGAGGCTCACAGTCATTTAAAATTACTGCTCAGGTGGGAGCCGTGGATGTGTGGGTGAGTAAGTGTGTGTGTGTGTGCAGCAGGCTCAGTGACTTCATTCATTTTAGTGGCTGAAAACGTAGCCCACACCTGTTCAACTTGCCATGCTAACGTTCTCAACTGGTGTTAGTCACATTAACGCTTTGAACCTCACATACACACTCACACATACACATATATTCCATCTGCTATTTAAACTCCAGTAGAACCCAGTAAAGTTAAGATTCATTTTTATGTAGTTGGCTCTTTTGCTGTCCAAGCTCAAAGCTCCACGCTGCTATGTGCCTTTGCACCTGGTAAAGTGGCTATAACTGGTTTAAATGGCAAAACTGATTTCCTCTTTAAATTACTCAGATTCAAAATGTCTGCCTCTCTTCTTACCTGCTCCTTCCATCTCAACCATCCTGTTAAATGATTATGTTTTATTTACATTTTCTTCTTTCTCCCTGCCTGTCTGCCTCATTCTCTCTCTCCTCTGTTTGTGTATGAAATGATGTAAGTCAATTTATGATATGTATGGAGAACTGGGAAAAGCAGATTTTTTTTCTTTGTTGTTGACATGAGAGGTAGTGCATGACAGTCTAATGTAGCCACAACCACATGTGGTTACATATGTCTAATATTGTATGTTTGCTTTTGGCAGTGGAGCAGACGATGACTATTGTTGCCCCTTTCAGACCCACTCCTATTAATCATGAGTGTGCGTGTCTGTGGGTGTGCATGTGTTACTGAGAAAGCATGCACGTAATACTCGCTGTGAGGTGAAGGAACCTGTAAATACATCAAACTAGAGCCTACACTGTCTATGTACTGAAATATACACACTCACAGTGAGGACAGGGAGTAAGACAACAAAGATCTGTAACTGACATACTGTACTGCTTCATACCTGCAAAACATATTACATCACCTGACTTATAATTTAAGTGTATAATGACTTCAGTATATATGAACATGAATTACTCAGCACTACTTTTGACTCCAAATACACAGGCAAAAAAAAGTCTACTCATGTTTGAGTCAGTACCAACTAAGCTACTCATTACAGTAAGCCCATTTCTTCACTGACTAATGAAGTGCTGCAATAGATTATTCTTTATTTGTGATAATCGCATTCAAATGATTGAACTACTCACCATACCGTTTGATCACATACAGAATGATGCATTTAATTCTATTTTTAAAACCTGGAGAATATTTAATATCTGATTGACTATTTAAAGACTATTTAATGTAAATATATTAATTTACACCTGCTGATTTGAACTGTGGCCTAGTAACAGCAGCTGTAAGCAACAGAAGACAGATAAAGCACTGGAAATACAGATGTTGGAAAGAATTCAAGACTTGCTTAGGTGCTAAGTTACAGCAGGAAAAGTGCAGCTTCTGTCACCAGTTTGAATTTACTTTAATTACTGAATTATGTTTTGTTCACAATGTGTCTGTGTGTATACCTGTGTTGGATTTAGAAAATAACATAAAACAGAGATTAATATGTAAGTAATTCTGTTACAATCATGAAAGGGATTAAACGTCAGTCATTTATAGCAGTTTCAAAGAAGTTATTTCATTTATCAAATCCTACTAACCACAAGACCAACTTTAAATTCAACTTTATTATTATCATTATCTTGGTTGAAATTTAGTTTCCAGAGTGGCAATAAACACACAGGACCCAGAAAGACATGGGTAACAATGAATAGCAACAATGTAGAGCCAAGGACATACAGCAGGATAAAATGCTTTTATAAAATATAAATAACTAATGCAAGATTAGATTTATTTTTTGACATTTTGAAATGACGAAATTTCATCTGAAGAGAGGGAAAAATGTAAGATAAGATTTATTTTTGTGAATATTTATTTAATAGATTTGAACTTGCATCTAAAGTGATTGTTCTTCCGTTAATGTCTTGCCTGTAATGTAAGTGATGGTTAAGATTGGCGGAGTATATATGAGATGAGTTCAGTTGTCCTACTGTTGAAGCGAACATTAAAGTGAAGTTACACAGAGGAAGCTGTCCCTGTGCTCTTGCTTTACCCACAGCCCCAAAGTAATTTAATTCAGTTAAAAGTCATGTTTATAGTTAATGCTAAGAGTAACCACCATTACAATGCTGTGTTCACTGTGCAATAATTTAATTTCAGGATTATCTGATGCTCTATTTTGGGGCCTTGTGTACCCTCACATCAGTACATGCAGTAGCACGGTGGCCTCTGCTTTGTTTTATGACACATTTCATGAAAACACAATTCAGCGGTTAAATAAACGCACAACTTTAGTGTACTTTCATGTATCATAAATTGCTGTTTTATTAATTTTGGATTTTTACGGATAAGTGTCTGTTTTTACATTTTGAACTGCGTGTATGTGTGTGTGTGTGTGTGCGTGTGTGTGACCATGGATGGGTCCTATATGGAAGCAATTACTGGCAGCGAGGGCCCTCAGACACCCACAGTGCCTCTCACTCTGGGCCAAGCGGAATGTATCTCCCTCCCCCTCTCCCCTTTCTCTTTCGGTCTCTCCATTTCTCCTTCTTTTTCTCCCTCTGTCTTTTTTTTTTTTTTACTACCTCTCTCTCTTTCTCTCTCTGTGGACTAAATTACTTTCGTATGAGCCCCAACAAAGGGGCAAGGTGAAACCCCTTTCTATTTTTTTTTTATTGGGAACAAAAACCCCGGACATATTTTAATTCACATCACACATTTCCAATTTGCGCAAACAAGCCCTGAAAATACCAACGCTAATTAGACTAAACCTAATGTGTGTGTGTGTGTGTGTGTGTGTGTGTGTGTGTGTGTGTGTGTATGTGTGTGTGTGCTTACATGTGTGCATGCTCCATGAAAAGAGAGGCCAGCTCCAGTTGCATTACTGTACCCCCTTTGGGTGCTGCGCTGGCTAGTTAGTATGCGTAGCCAGAGCCATGTAGGATATGAGTTTTTGGGGGGTCCCTGCATCATGTGGTTTGGGTGGAAGTGAGCTGCTACGGTGGCCGTTGTCCTCCAAATCTACAGCGAGTATGAGACTTTGTTTGTGAAGGTAAGAAGGTCTTTTTTTCAGGACATCCTAATTTAGAATTTAATGCTTGAAACACCAGAAGAAATTGAATTAGTGGTAAAGCATCCACTGAAAAAAAAAAAACAACAACCCACAGATAAATTGGCAGCAAGCAGTGACAGGATTGCAGTTGTCAGGGTTTGGCAAACCGTTGTCACCCCCTCTCTTGTTACAGTAAAGAAAAGCTCAATGGAGGAACATTGTCAGCCCTGCCAGCGCTCTCTCTTCCTCCTGTCTGTGGGAACTGAGAAGTCAGTATTTGCCATGTGTATATCCCTCCAAACTGACTCTAAATGAGATAAATAAGTTCAGACTAAATTGGCAGCTTGCGTCCAAAGTGATTATTCTTCCCTTAATGTCTCCTCATTGGAATGGGAAAAGACTTGGCCTAAACGGGAATACCGCGGGGTGTGGCAAGGCGGTCTTTTCCAACACAAAGAAGTGACGAGTGATGGCAGCCAGAGTTTACTTGTCAAGGTTTTTAAACACACACACACGCACATGCAGCGTTCTCATGTGCTAACCCTGTCCTCTTCAAACAGTTTGTCTCTCACTCTACACTCCTCCAAACTTGGCCCAAACAGGGTCTTGCATTCCCTTCCCATGAGTCCTAGCGAGGCTAGTCAGCAGAAGGACCCCAGATTGTGCTGGCTGCGTCGCCGCCTGCCTCGTTTGGGAGCGTGCCTGGACCCTCCGTCTCAGTAACCTTGGTTTGCCCCCTCTGTTTGTGAATTCCTGCCGCTCCAATAGGACCACACTGTCCCCAGCAAAATGCTTTCTGGCAGTGGGCAGCTGGACAGACCGGTGGGAAAGTGAAGTGAACGCTCAGATTGTCTTTCAGGCAAATAAATAAAGCATGATTGTAGTGTTTCACCTTAAAGTAATTTATGGACAAATATGGAGAAAAAAAGCTGAGAGCCGGAGTGTGTTTGTTATTTATAACATGCTGCCAGGTCAAGAGTCACAAGGAAGTGATGTTTGATGGTGAATAATCTGTCACAGTCTCAGATACACATAATTACCATTTAAGCTTATCTTATCGGATCACCAGCACTTAGCGCTTTGCTCCGATACGATCATGCTTATGATTGGTGCTTTAGGTTGAGCTAAGAGTCGGGATTGGTGATTCAAGTCCAAGCAGGGGTTGCGATAGGTGCGTTTCGAAGCGTCAGATTTCATCCTGTGGCGGTGTTTTGTGTCTGCCAACACCCAGACTGTGGAGTGTTTAGCCTTCACTGCTAGTTCTGCTGTCTAAGGAATTTCACAGGCTTGAGTAATTTTTAGTTATGTTTCTCCTTCTCTCTCTTTATTTATGCTCTTTCTCTCTCTTTCACTCAATTTTGTTTAAAATCATAGTTATTTGCGGTATGGCGCTGGATAGTTTGTGGTTTTCGGACCGGCCGTATTATTCCAGTATTAGGTATCTAGTCTTTCACCATAATGTTATAAGAGGCTTCCTTGGCTTAAAATATCAGATAACTGAAAATGGTATAAACATTAGTAGTCTATCCTCCCAGTATTTTTCAAGGTCCCATTTCAATAGAGTTACAGTTCGGAGCTTTGATAATCTATTGTATATTCTAGCGTTGGTTCATTTATAAGGGAAGTGCACTGATTTAACACAACATGGTCTGTTTACAGGTGTTGAGACTGAAAAAAATTAGTATGAAGTCTGCTGTGGTTGTAGAACGAGCTGCACGATGTCTGATAAATTCTGTCTGAAAAACATCAGTTGGAGCTGAATACTACTAAGTTTGAAAAGAAATATTAGCGGCTTGCATTGTCGGTAACGTAGGCGCCGGGTTTTGACAAGGAAGAAAAATGCGTGGATTGAAAAAAAAGACGGTATCTCTGCCTCTGCTACATTGAGTTTTTTAAAATTATCATGTGAGTCCAATAGTGTTGTAAAAGTGCAATGCTAAGCACTCTTTCAAGTGAATCACATGACAAGAATCGCAGCTAATTTTGATATTTTTCAACTTTCAAGCGACTAATGGGGACAACAAGCTTTGAATTTTGTCCAGCATTGAGAGAGAGTGCCGCATCCTGCTGCCGTGAAACAGGCTACAATGCTCTGGGAAATTGTGCACCACCAAATGACGTCCATTAAAAATGCTTGTTTTTGCTATTGACAGGCTCAGATTGTTATTATAAGTGTCGGACAACTTTATGAAAAGGAATGTACAGAGAAATTAAACATTTACGTTTATGTACGCTTTGCTGTGAAATCTCTGTGGCCCTAGTGTCACAGCACCCACGGGAATACCACCAGTCTCCTGGGCGTCGCACCCTTCTCGGGCTGTCTCTCTCCTTGTCGTCTCTCTCGTAGTCTTATCCATACACTCGAATCCATCAAATTCAAAGTCACATTGTTTAAATCAGCTAAATATTCAGCCATAACACTGAAAATCTTTTACACAACACTAAACTTCACTTTCTGTACTCCAGCACAGCAAACTTTTCCTGGCTGGCATCCTTACGCTTAAGTTTCCACTGTTGACCTCCTGTAACAGGTCTTAATTTCTCCCAAGATTTCAGAATTTTACTTTTCCTTGAGCGAGACTCGGTTCGACACACAGTGGGCCGAGCAAAAAGTACAGAAAACGTTTCATTTCTCTGTAGGGACGTGTTGTCAGACACTTATACAATAACAATCTGAGCTGCTCAGTGGCAAAAACAAGCACTTTTAGTTGATGTATCTTGACGGCGCGCATTTGCCCTTAAGGATTACATTGTAGCCTGTATTGCAGGCTGCCCCCATCAGTCACTTTGACACAAAAACATGAGAAAATAAAGTCCAGGTTGAAAAATACAAAAGTTACCCTTTAAGTCATTTGTCAAAGTAAAATAAGGCTTCTCCAATGTGTGTGGATTTGCTACTTTTCTGTTTTATATCATTGTAAATTTAATATATTTTATTTTTAGACTGTTTGTCAGACAAAACAACATTTGAAGCCGTTTTTTACTCATGTTTTTTACTCAATTATTAATTAATTATTAGCAAACAATTATGGAAATTATGAAAACAATCCTAGTTTATCTTCAACCTGCTAATTTCTAAGCGGTTCATCTATTCTCCTTCCTGCTTGTCTGCCCACATTCGTGCCGGCTCTGCTGCCTGTCTTATCTGTTTGCTTGACGGTCCACTGTGTCACAACGCTACTAATGGCCATTGCTGAGCCAGCCACTTTCTAAATGACACCCTCCTCCGCTCAATACAGCTGCCCTGCAGTTACACACTCACTCCTCTCCCCCTTTTTTTCTTTTTCCTCCCTCCTGTCTCCACCACCACCACCAGTTCCTCTCATGCACAACGCAGTGGATTCCCTCCCTCGTGTGAAAGAAAAGCAGTTTCCTGTCAATTTTCTCTCAATATTTTCCACTCAACATGCCTCTTGATGAAAGAACCTCGTCTTGTCTGACACACACACACACACACACACACACACTCATGCACTTTCATGCATCACATATCACCGGTTGAATGACTGACTGACGGTGTACGACTGGAGCATCTTCTCCCCGCTGATAGCAGCGCCCTCACCAACAGGATGATTCGTTCATTCATCATTCATCCCTCTCCCACTTCTCTCTCTATCTTTTTCCTCCCTCTTCACATCACAACCCTTTCTCTCCTTTTAATCATCTTTATCTTGTTGTATGTGTGTGTTTTTGTGCATTTGTGTACAGCAGCAGAAGGTGTGGTAAAACATTTCCTCTATTGTAAATTCTTCTAAAGACATATGGAAGCCAAATTGAGTTTGGCCTTAGTTTGACTACAGCAACCCTGCCAGACTGAATCCTGGACCAAAACACACTCATGATCACTCTCATTCTCCACACATATCAGCTCTCCAACCTCTGCATACCCTAGATGCCACTTGTATTTAATGTAGTTCAAATGACTTTATTAATTCTCAAAGGAAAAACAGTAACACTCGACTGGATGTTCATCTCGTCTTCCTCTGCAGTCTGTTCTCCACACACACACACACACACACACACACACACGCTTACAGACTTCCCCCTCAAAGTTCATTGGTTAATCAGCCGGGGGTTCCAGCATCCTAAAAGATGGTGGTGGCAACATTTTGGCACTGGCAGCTCATAACTGGATTGCTGTAATTATTCATTGGGAGAGTGATGCCTTCCAGGGGCTGAAGATTGATTAGGTTTGATATGCGACTTAGTGTAATCTGTCTTTGACCAGGGCTCCTGTCCAAATTGGCAGGAATAATAAAAAGAGAGGAAGTTATTTTTAAAGAGAGAGGAGAAACGAGTGAGCAAATGAAGACGAAGGTGGGTGGACAAAGGGAAGAGAGAAAGATTGAGGCATATCCTGTGTCATGTCTCTTGTGGCGCTCTTTGCCATACACAAACCATCAATCTGCAAACAACAACAGTAAGGCAACCATTTTGTTTACAGTTGAGCAAAGCCATTACAACATTAAAATACAGCACCTCTTATTGTCGGCATTATTGTGTACTTATTTCAAAGTGTTAGTTTTCCGAGCGCATTTGGGTTTTTTTTTTTAATTTTATGCCTTGCTTATTTTGTCAGGCGGACCAACGCGATCCTCGGTTGTCTCATTTTCCACGACTAAAGTGTGTCTTCAGTTAATCCTCCAGTGTAAGCATGGCAGAACTTAAAAGGCTCTGATTAGGCTGTTGTGTCCCACAGGTTGGCTAGATATAAACTCATGACACACTCACAGTGCCCATACATACCCTGGAGACCTCTCTTTGTGTTAATTAAAGGAGTCTCAACTGCAATTAGCAGACTTTACAATAAGCATACCCACAGATAGACACATACATGCGCACACATACACACACTGAAACAGACATATCCAGACTGTGAACACATTTATGGGCCCACAAACACTCTTTACAGTTACTTAAGTATCACTATGCATTTTGCTGTTAGGTCAACTATAGCGGATTGTCTGCTGCGTCTGGCTGGTGGTCTGGCTTTTAAGGTCATTTTTAGCAGTGACTTAAACGACCAAATGAAGATTGAACGCTGCAAAAAAATCTTAATTTGCTTGACTGTTGTGACCTAAAATCTTATTTTCTTAAAAAGCATCTTACAAAACTTTCCAAAAACTACCACAAAACCAGAATAGGCTGGATACTTAGAAAATAAATTGGGTTAGAGTGAGTGTTTCGATCTTTTTACATCTTTAAAAAACAGATTTAAAAAAATAAGACAATGGGTGAGATCATTTTACCTCTTGTCAACACAAAAACATTTATTTGGAGAATTTCCTGAGGATTAAGTTTAGTTTTTTTTTTTATATACTACCACAGGGGTCTGTCTTTTTTGAAAACTGATTTGTTGGTCAACTGATGTTTACAGATCTGTCTTTTTTGTCTTTTTGCATTGAACCTATATCTTGTGTCTTGTATCCTATTTGTGTATAGAGGGACTATTACACTTAGAGAACCTCAGCTCATACAGTCACTTGTGTAATTCTGCTCCACCCCCATAAACTGAGTGGCTGTGTTCCACTCCCTGTTAGACCTAAACATAGAGCCTGGGTCCGTGGTGGCCAAATGGCCCATCATCCTGTCTTCTTATATACCAAATTAGACCAGAGCTGTCCCAGTGTGCTCCTGCCTTGTCCACAGGAAATCAAAGCCAGGTGGAACTTAAGTGAATGAAGCCCCACTTTGGCACATTCTAGCTGGGGAAATGGTGGCAAGAGCAAGGCCCCCCCTGGAGCTTGTCAGAGGTTGGGAGAGGACACACACAGACAGACACACACAGGTGCGAATACCTATTTGCTAATGTTCACACAAGGGCACAAACTCACAGTGGATAGGTGCTGTCAGCTCTGTGGCAATGCTGCTTAGCCACTCCACTCCCATATTTACTTATTTATTGGCAGCGATGGCTGCGATGACAGAGCCACTCACTCTCAGAAAGCCTCCCAGGCTCAACGACGTCCCTTCAAGCAATGGCGTAAAAATTTTAAGAGCCCCAGGCCTGGTTTGATGATTTTGACGTGAGTTAGCATGTAGTCGAGTTGTCGGGTGCATTCAGGGGGCTAACTGTTCTAATGCGTTTACCCGCTTGCCTTGTGAGTGTGTCTCTGTGTGTCTCAAAGCGAAGCGAAGTGTCACTTAATAATTTAGTCGTTGGTTTCGTCCCCCTCGCCATCCATCCATCCATCCATTCACAGCCCTTTATGTCTTGCCTCTGGGAATGCGGCGGCCATCCCTCTGCCTCTCAGGGAGTGATAGAACAAGCAGAGACAGGTGACAGAATCCGGTGTGGTGGTGTGTGAGGACAAAGCGGGAAAGATTGACTGCGAGGGAAAGAGAGGCAGACAGCACAGTGAACATAAACGCTGAGAAACAGACAAGAATTAAAGGAGCTTGAGGTGATTTACGAGTGACTGGAAGATAATGAACAGCAGCCACTTTTTTGAATCTAAATTTTTACAATGCAGCTTCATTACACAGAGCCTCACGTCCATTCTGTCATTAAATCTGTCTTACGTGTCTTATGTATTAAAGCGATACAACACACACACACACACACACACAAAATGGAATATATGCCCATGCTTGACACGCAGACACACACACACACACACAAACACACACACAGCTGGGTTTCTGGCATCTGTGCATGCCAGATGTAGACAGGAGATCTTTCTCTCTCTCATCACTGTTTTCAGACTAATAGGTTCTTGTTCTCCATGGAAGTGGTTCTAAGGCGAGAGCTGGAACTTAAAGCCTGCACGCCAAACCTGTGGCTACGGTTGTAATAATCAAATAATGTAACTTGGCCACGTGTAAGAATGTGTGTTAATACACGAGAGCTTTCAACAAAGTCTCCAAATGCCAGTGGTCTCCTATATACTTTAATATGACTTGATGTTCACTTAACCCCCCCTCTTCCTCGTAATTGAAACCTGATGGTGGAATAATAATCGTTTCTTCATATTTTTTTTCAGCTTTCTGCATTCACTAAGCTGATTTTTGCCGGGGCTGTGGGACAGTATTCAATTACAAGAGGTTTGGTGGAGAGGAGAGGGCATTGCGATGAGCTTTACACTTACAACCTCGACATGGGTTCACTGGTAGAGAAGCTAAAATGACTTTTTAATGCGCAGATCGTTCTTTCGGCGCAAACATGCACAACTTGAAAAATAAAAAATAAATTACTTTTGAAGCTGCACTTCCTGCTTTTTTCTCCTCCTCATACACACAGTTGAAAAAAGACGGAGAAGAAGGATGAGCTGGGAGTGAGAATTTTTCATTTTATTTTTGTGATTGAAATTCTCCTTCTTCACAAACGAAGTCCCAAACCAAAACTTGCTTGTTTGCTAAGTGGTTTTACTACCACAGAATGATTTGTGTGACATTTATTTGGGAGTTTTTTTTGGCCGTGGAGTCACAACTGTTTGTGTGTTTGTCGTGTTGTTAGCGGTTATGTTCCTTGTCATGTGTGTGCCATAAATAAAGACTCCCCTGGCTAATGTAACCCACATGTTTTTTGTTCCCACCTCCCTCCCAGCTCAGCATTTGTTTTCGAGGAGGAATCAGATGGTACGCAGCTCTTCAGAGCCGCCTCTCAACTTTTGTGAGGTCATTGAATTTTAGTTTTTATATCAAAAGCAGCCGTGGACTTCCCTGTTACTCACAAAGGCTAGCCGGTATAACGTGTGATTCCCATTACTTCACTACCTCACCACTTAGCAGATGTACAGCTGGTCACTGATGACCCCTCATGAAACATTTGGACACATAGTCATACCCAGACATGACTGACAAATCCCTGTTTGTTTGAATCTTTGTCTCAATTCAACAGAAATGATTCATTTCACATGCAGAATATAAGATGACCCTGACCATTAGACTCCCTCTTTTCCAACACCTGGGTTTAGAGGAGGACATCTCCTTTTGGGAATGTTTCTCCAACATACTAATCGTAGAAGAAAGTCCTCATCCTTGAATCCTTGTAAATGTAAAGCATGAAATGTGTCCATTAGAACAAAGAGTAAATCCCACATCCGTGTACCTCACACTCTCTGATGTCACACTCTTGGAATATTTTCTCTGGCTGTCAGCATTCACCGGACTGTCCTTTTGAGCTCATCATTAAATTTTGTGAGTCCAGTAATTCTTGGCTGCCTGACAGATGATTTGGTCCCCGTTTTTTCCAGGAAAGCTTTTGACCAGTCTTCATTCGGAAGGAATTTATTTCATACGTGGCAACACAACAAGTTACACAAGCCATGACAACTCTGTCTCCTAGAAATTACAGCAATACATTAAATATAACTTCAATTAACATAATGAGGAAATGTTAACCAACAGTGTATTTCATTCAATATTCAGTCTTTTAAAACTAAACACACCCACAAAAAAGCTTAAAGTGCGATAGTCACTAGTGACTATCGCACTTTAAGCTTTTTTTGCGATAGTCACTATGAGTGCATAGTGACTATCGCACTTTAAGCTTTTTTGTGGGTGTGTTTAGTCACTGGCAGCATCTGATTAAGCCGAGGGAAAGATCACGTCTTGGTTTGATGCAGAAAAAGCCCACAGTGACTTAAAGTACAAGACTTTACATGTTTATTAACATTTAACCACAAAACCACGACCTTTTAACACAAAGTGATATTGTGATATCTAAACCAAACAAACAGGACTTAATATGGTGTATCTCATTGTCTGGAGTCAAAATCCTGTTTCTGCCTACGACCCTGACAAGCTCCCTGTGACTCCGGTATGACATAAATGTAGTGATTCATTCACTCTAAACATAAGTTATTAGCCACCACAACATAACTGGTAAAATCAATTCAGAAATATACAAATGTAATTTTTAGGAGACCGCAGCGTTCATCAGAAGGTAACCTACATGAACACTTTTAGGGATGACTAACCGTAAAATGACTTGAATAAACCTACTGACCTAACAACATTAAGACTACCAACATCCCACAATGCAACACTCTCTGTAAGAGCCAGTTAGAGTGGCATTTTTTTTCCCCATTCACACAAAATATCTGATGTTGGAAATACGTGATTGTCAAGTTCTCAAATATAATACGACCCACATCTTCTCTAATGTCATTTCTACAAAAAGTTTTGGGCCACTATGGTAATTTAATCAAACTTTTCTGTTCCTGTCAGTATTTTGTCCCACCACAACAAACAGCGATCTTCAAGCAAACAGTTATAAAGGTCACTGTAGCAGCTACTGACATTATGCTCTCTTTTATCTGAGCCTCAGGGAGAGGAGAAAGTGTTTCAGTGGGTGTCAAAGGGAGCAGAAAGCTAAGAGAGGTAAAGATATATTAGTGAGGTCAGAAGGGGGAAAAAATCTTAGCACAAGAGTGAGAGAGGAAGAGTAAAAACTGAATAATGAGGGATGGGAAGTTTGCAAAGAGAAGAGAAGGACTTTTTCAAACTCTCAGTGCTGGTTTCGGTGGAGATTGGGTTGGTGGTGGTGGTGGTGGTGGGGAGGCTGTACAATGGGGGCGCTGGCAGGGTTGCCACGGCAGCGTTCCGGATGGGCAGGCGGTCTCCTCTCAGGGGGTGAGGGGGGGGGACGTGGGGCTGTCAGGGAGCCTGGCAGGTAGAGACACAACGCCCTGTGACTGGGGGGGAGCACGGGTCAGTGAGAGAGGACAGGAGCGAGGGGATGGAGGCAGCAGAGGGGTGAGGTGGAGGCCTGTCTGATGAGGTGAGAAGAGAGAGTAGAAGGGGAGGGAGACATGAGGGAAGTAAATGAGGCTGGATGAGGAGAAGAGCCAGAGATGATTAGAAGAGAATTATCCAAGTGTGAGTGTGGATGACTGTGGAGTTAGTGGAGGAAATAAGAGGAAGAAAAGACAGAAGGATGGGCTCAGGGTGCCCTGATATACACGTCTGTGAAATGCCCTGAAACCGCTCCAGTCAATAGGCAAGTGATGGAACTCGACCTCTTCTTCGTCTGCTGCTTCTCCCCTTCCTTTCTTTTCCCAGACAGTATTCCCACGCCTCTTGGTTCATATGTAACCCTTTCCTTGATGCACCACACCTATATTGTGCTTTCATGCAACGAGTTTGTGCAAGGGTAGTGTGTAAAATGAACAGCAGCACATCATCCTACAAAGCAGCCATAGGATGCTCCTGACTACATCAAAATATTATTTTTCTCCTCTGATATTTTCTGTCATGCTTTTTCTACTCAAGTCCTGGTAGGCTGAGAGAGTCACTGATCTTCAGCAAACCAGAGGATGCACAGCTTACCATTTTGGACATTTTTTCTTTACAGTAAAATTGTCTGCATCATAACTTCCATCCTTTATCGATGCCAAAGTCTCATTGGACATGTGTTGTGGAGGTCAGCGTATTTTGGGGTTAAAGTTAAATTGATGCCCCTCTCCATTTAAAAAAAACCTTCTGGACAGTTTCATTTGTGCTTTAGGTTTAAAAACTGGATCGTCCCTTTAGGTAAGAAGTTCTCAAAGTTTTGGGGATTCAAAATTGTTGGAGTCCATGTTGGATGGAATCTATTGGCGAAAAGAAAATGCACTCAGGAAAGAAAGTCCAAAATATCTTTGGTAATTACTTTGATTGCTTCATACTCTAAATGCTGCCAGTAAAAGTAAATTACTAAAAGGCGCAATATTGTTTGGTTTCTTGCAGACTGTAAATTGACAACCTATTTTCTCTCAAGTTGATCAATCAATTACTTGATTGACAAGTCATTTTTGCAACCAGAATTTCAGTTCACAGCTTCTCAAATGTGACCATTTGCTTGTCTGCTTCTTTTTTTTTAAGAACAGTAAATTGGACGCTTTTGGGTTTTGGACTGTTGGTTGGACAAAATAAGAATATATTTCTAAAACAATCAGTTGTTCCAATAATGGAGAAAATAATCAGTTGTAATGTCTCTAGATGATGCATTGCATATATGATACTGTCCAGTGTATTTTGGGGTAGTGAAAAGTCTGCTGTCTTATTGGGGATAACCTACTAAAATAGGTGGGTAGTGTATGTAGTGGGGTGAAAGTGCGGTGCAGAAAAGGTAAAGTAAAGGAGGCCGACAGACTGCTGTAGGATGTGCTGTAATTTGGTGAGAAGAACCACCTCAGGGTCAGAGGTGCTCATACTGGATATGAGTATGTGTGTATGACTTCTCATGTGCACCAGTCGCTGTGATGGTGCTGATAAAATTGTAGTTTTGTCTCCTGACCTCATGAGTGGAGTCTTCCCTTCTTGAAAAAAAAAAAAGAAACTAGCACATGGAGCACTTGATACATAACATGTGTCATTAGGTCATGAATTGCCAAATAGGCATTAGCAGACTGTGCTCTCAGCCATTAACCTTTTGCCATTTTACGTTATCACAAATACAGCTGAACATCGTAAATAACTCATAAGCCTCGAAAATGACGCTCCGCTGGCGTTTTTTTCCTCCGTTTTTTTCACAAAGGTGCACTTATTAGCAGAGGCCAGATTGCAGTGATCAGTGACACAGACAATCATGTGGCTCTCTCTCGTTTCTCTCAGACCTTTCGGTGCCCTCGTCTGTGCCTCACTTCGCCTTTCTCCCTCTCTCTGTCTCCCCCGTTATTACAAGCGAAGGGCTGTTCCTGTCGGTGTCATATGATGTCTTGTGGCCCTGTAGTGGTAGCAGAACAGTGACAGTTCTATCCCTGTGCCATCTGATCGACACGCCATTCCTTGTCACATGCACACACACACGTTGCCTGTTTGAGTGTGTGTGTGTGTGTGTGTGTGTGTGTGTGTGCATCCTTGTATGACCATAAATCAGGTCACCCACAGTACCAGCCCTCAAGGCATGTGCTCCTGCCTATGTCTCTACTGTACAAAGGCTGCCCTCACTCTTTTGGAAATGCCACTTCCCACCAGTGTTAAATCGCGATTACTGTTGTTTTGGTCTGTTTATTTGAAATAATTTGACCTCAAATAGACAGAAAAATCTCAGACCTTTCAATCAGGAGAAAAGTTTGGATTACAAAAGAGGTCACAGTATGAACTCCTGTAGCACTCTGAAGTGAACCAGTGTTCTCTCGCTGCGTTCAAGAAGCATCCTTCTCAGCAAAGAGACACTCATCAACCTTTTTCTACTGGCCGTAACTATTTGTTTCTGCAGCAGATAATCACCATCACTGCACAAATTATGTTGTTCCACTTTCCCCTCTCTCTGCCCTCTGCTGCAGTCCATCCATTTGCCCTTATTTTAGTGTGTAAAAGGCCAATTTGAGTTTGGCTCAGTTGTGATTTCATTCCATGAAAAATTATACCAACCCAGGAAAAAACAAAAACAAATAAAAAAAAACAGAAAAATAACAAAAGACAAGTATCGTAATTATGACTTTCTGATGATGTCTGCATCTATTTCGTAGATACTGTTGTTAGCTTGAACATATTTTGTCACTTTGCATAGAAAATGAAAAGTACTTTGCCTCTCAAGACATAAGAGCGTAGAAAGGAGAATTGGTTCTCTTGAGACTCCTCTAACAACCCAGTGATGTCGCACCCAATTTCGGGGCTATTTGACCCATTAGATGTCAATGTTTGGGAAACAAACAGGCAGTGCTGAGAGGTTTGATGGGTGTAATAATGTGGGCTTAGTGATGGAGGGTGCCTTCTGAAACACACTTGTAGCTTATAGTCAAAGGACAAAAAGTTGAACAAGAGATCAAGAAGTCTGACTTTGACTCTGTTTTACCTGACGTGCTCCACAGACATAAAATACTTTTTTAAAACAAATAATCTGAATTTCTAATCACAAGTTGTGAATAGTTGGAATCATATTTATACCTTATCTAAAGAATATTAAATTCATCCACACCAATGATAGAAAAAATATTGTATCTGATTATTATATGACACCATATATGGTATTATGTAGAGAGTTAAGAATCAAAATTCAACATTTTATACAATAGTCATGCACAGAGAAAGGTTTCAATGTCATACAGTACTCAGAGTTAATCATTGTGCAGTAAAATTGATCTGTGTGTTTATCTTGTCTAACAAACTGTATAAAAATAATAAATAAAATACTTAAAAATAAAGTTATAAGAGGCAAAACAAAACAAACAAAAACAAAGAAATAACTGAGAGAGTATAACGACTAATGAATTCATATAATGGATATTGCTGCCAAAGTACATCTAAAAAAAAAGATGAGTCATATAGTAGTATGTAACACTATGAGAGTTCACTCCGCTGGCTTAAATCCATTGATCGAAATTTTATATTTATTCAAGGTGATGTGTTGTCAAGAAAAGAAACAAAAATAAGGAAAGACGGACTCATATTTATTATAATTACTGTTTCCTTGAATATTAGATGAAAATGTTTTTACTTCTTTCTTTCACAAAGAATAGAGTGATTCTTATAATAACATCAGTTTTTTAAAAAAGACATTAAAGTCTCTTGCAATGTGTGCGGGACGATTCAAATCTTAAGTAGTCAGTCACTGCAGGATTTATTATTTAACACACTGTAGGCATTTTCACAAAGATATCTAAGTTTGGGATTTATCGAGCAGAAGACGGGACACCTGAGAGCTGGACCGTACTGCATGTTTGCTGTACATTCTGTTGCACAATTGACACTTATTTTACCCTTATTAAAAGTATTTGTTTCCTCAACCACGTCTTTGCAGTGTCCAACATGGATCACACGTTGGACATGACAGGTTGTGTGTGTGATTATACAATAATTATATAATTGCAACAGCTATATCTTTTAAAATGTCAGCATGGACTTATGTCATCTTTCATTAGCATTTTAGGGATGTGGTGGTAACGTGTTTGGATAACATATTCTTACAAATTTGACTGGTAATGCAGGCTTTGCTCTGCAACTCTTCAATCTTCACAATCCCTTTCTGACTGCTTGTTGGCTTGTACCTCAGACTGAGCGTGTGAGTCGCTGGGGAATAAGGATGCTATGGCAGAGCTTTAACCTCGTGCACACACTTGTATTGATCCATACAAGCCTCAGTGACTGTTGCTACAGAGCAGGCTGCACTCTGTCATACAGGGCTCCCTCCCTGTCACTGGTCGGTGGCAGCTAAGGAGGACTACAGCCCATCACACACCAGCATCCAACATACACCCATCTGCCTCTGGGCTAACGCGCTGCCACCAACGCTGCCCTCTCCTCCTGCCTCACCCGACCACCCTCACTCCCCCATCCCCTTTTTTCTTTCCCTTTTTCTCTACCTCACTTTTCCTCTAATGAGTTGCAACACTGATAACGAGCCTGATGATCTTCCATTGATTCGGCTATCACTTGCTTGTCTGGTAATTGATCCGTAGCTGAGCCTCTAGTTAATTATATGGGCTTCGACATGGACCCCTGCCCCGGGGGGAATTCTCAAGTCCTGCACAATAATAGTTTTAATAAAGGAGCCCGAGGTTCTCCTGCATGCTTTTTTCCCCACTCCTTCCTGCTTCCCAGCATTGTACACCTTTCCATTTCCTCCTTCCTCCCGATTTCCCCCCTAAATTTCTCAATCTCTGTATTTTTACTTCTGTGTCTCCTCTTCGTTTCCTCTGTCATCACAGCCATTACCATCAGCAGAGCCGAGGGGGAAGGAAGGGAAAGGGGGGGGTTGTGGGCTGGGAGAGATGTGGAGGGAGAGTGAGCAATATTGGCAGAGTCCACTCCTCCCTCCCACAAATAACAGCCATTAACCAGCCAGGTCAGAAGCTGAGCCACCAGCTTGACTTGAAACACTGAGTGCCACTCGACAAACCCACAGACTTGCACATTTACAGACGAGAGGGAGGGAGCAGAGAGCGAGAGAGGAAGAGAAGCGTGAGCCGGAGAGCAAAAAGGAACCTCGGCCGCTAAATTGTCACTTAATATAATTAGCCCAAGCCTCATGCATTACCTTTTCAATAAGTTGTTAAGAGCAGAGCGTGCGGTACATGGACAGGAGGTGACACATTACGCCTTTTACGACAATGCTGCTTGTGGCTTCTGACAAGGCGCAGGCCACTATGCGAAAGATTAAATGAAGAAAAGAATAGAAAGGAGGAGGGGGGGGTGCAGTAAAAGAAAGATAGAGCGAGGTAAAGAGACCTAGAAGTGGTGAAAAACATCACATGAGACAAAAGCAAAAGGATTAAGATGTAGGCAGGGAAGGAGAAAGGAGTGATGTAAATTGAGCTCAAGACAAAAGACACAATTGCACATTTTCAAAGTGGTAAGACTCACACTGTACACTTTTCTCTCTGCCAGCAGAAATCCCTTGTACATAACAGTAACGACCGGTGTGATAATCTCAGCAAAGGTTAACAGTATACTGCCATTAGTACACCGTACAAAAGGCTTTTAGCCGACCGTCCAAGCAGCTGTCTACAGCAATTTACCACAAAATTTGAAGTGACTTTATATATCAGAAGCCATTTAACGTAGAAGTGCAGAGAAGTTCTCTTTCTGTCCCTTCTCTTTTGTTCCACGGCTGTGGAAAGATCACAGTGACATCTCCCTCTCGCTGCGGACTGAGGCACCTGGTCTGTCATTTCTCTAATGATGGTGGGGTGAAAAAGATGGGGTGGAGAAGAGGAGATGAGAGATTTAAAGGGAAGAGGAGAAGAAGAAGGAGGAGGAGGAGGTGGAGGGGAGGGGATGTCTTCATTGTTTGAGATGTGTCCTATGCTGTGTCAAAGGAAGCATAGATCTCCTTCCTCCTTCTTCTTCTTTTTTTTGGTTTTATCCTCCTGTGTGTCTTTTTCTCCGTGTCTGCCTCCCTTTACTCCTCCATCCCTCATTTTATTCCCTTACCTTTGCTGCTGTGGGGACCAATTTGGCTAAAATGGAACCTCTTCCTCATTTTTTTCTTAATTAAAATCTGAGAGCCTCCGCGGGTGGGGGGGCGGAGGGGGGTTCCTGTATGTGTGTGTGTGTGTGTGTGTGCCTGCGAGTGTGTGTGTTCATACACAATGCGGTGGCAGATTGCCTGCGTTCCATTAGTCTTTCATTAGAGTGCTTGAAAATCAAACAAAGGCATGATATTTTTTAAAGATAACAAGTCTATTGATATTTTTTGTTTATTTCTTTTATTTTTTTATTTTGTTTTATTGCTGCCCTACAAATCAGAACCTCTTTCAGCTGTGATCAAAGAACCTTTCTGTTGAATACAATCCTACGTTTTCAATTTTTCAAAACAAAGAAACATGCTTTTCTTCAAGCTGTTTTCTTCAAGGTAAATACTGAGATCTTTTGCTAAGCACCGTGCGTGCGTGCGTGCGTGCGTGTGTATGTGTGTGTGTGTGTGTGGCGGGATGGTCCCTCAGGAGAAGTAAGTTGCTCTGAGACGTGCCGGCCACTCGCAGCGCAAATGGTAATAAGGAAGGGGGACAAACGCTCCCCCCGCTTCTCCTGCTCTGCGATGGCGCTTGCCCCCACCTTCCTCCCCCCTAGCAGAGGAGGGGTGTGTGTGTGTGTGTGTGTGTGTGTGAGGAAGCGTGCAGTGCGATGTCATTGAACATCTCAGAGTGTAGCGGCACAGTTGACTCAGTTGAGCTTGCACCGGCCCCGACACACACACATACATACATACACATGCTCGCTTTTCCTCATCCACACACACACACACACACACACACACACACACAGACAGACAGACAGACAGACACTCAGAGAGCGACCGTCTCTCTCTCTCACTCTCACTCGCTCGCTCTCACATGCTCTCACTCTCGCGCACACACACACACACACACGCACACACACAGAGAGGCTCAGGCGCTCAGCTCAGTTCCTCAGCGGCTGCAGCGGAGTACAGAGGAGTCAGAGAGAGAGAGAGAGAGAGAGAGAGAGAGAGAGAAGCAGGGAGAGAGGAAAAGAGAGAGGACAGGCGGCGAGGCACGGACGTCGAGAGAGGGACACAATCACAGAGAGCGAGGGAGAGAGAGGAAAGGAGAGAGAACGGGAGAGAGAGAGAAAGAGAGAGAGAGAGAGAGAGAGAGAGAGGAGCGGGAGGCAGGGAGAGCTGGATAGCTGGTGGCTCACTCCCACACCTCATCTTCACTTTGCTGGGACAGGCACAGAATTGATGGTAAGAGACATTCGTGCATTTTATTGGCTCAACTGTTTGCTTTATACGCCGCTTTTCACTGGACTTTGTTTATTTTTATTTTTTGCATTTACAATTTTTATTTATTTTTTGGACTTTTGAACATTTCTGAGCAGATTTTGTTCATGTTTTCTGTCATGCTGTTTATTTATGTTTCACATTTAGTTGTTTGTTTGCTGTTTTTGCTCCACAATGCAGCTTACATTTTTTATTTTATTTTTATTTTTAAGACTTACTCATGACATTAGAAAAAATATATTAATTACATAGATTGCACAGAATTACAAACATTTGTTTTTATCCATGTGTGCATGTGTTCAGTGTTGAGTGTGCAGATGGCAGTTCACAGGAACTTTTTCTACTTCTTAAAAAATAATTCTTTTATATTAGAGTCCTGTGTATCTGTGTCTGAATGTGTGCATGCACGCATGCTGCTAAACATGTGTTTCATTGTGTGTGTTTGCGTGTAAGTGTGTTTATGTTGAGTTCTTGTCCAAGTACAAAATGACTGACAGATGGATTAGAGCAAAAACTGAGGCCACAGGCAACATCATGCACCCCTCCTTGCTAATTCCCATCACCCCCCTCTTTTTTCTTGCACTCCATTCTTGTTCACCTTCTCATCAGCCCCCTCCTCACCTCCATCCTTCTCCTCATCCTTCCTCACCCCCAATGCTCTGCTCATCTTGCCCTGTCCAAGACGAGGCCCCCGAGGAAATTCACTGCAAGCCCTCTATTCTCTCTCTTCTTGAGAATTAACTCCACACACACTCCTCCGCCACCAGGGCTGCCAAGAAACCTCACACACATCTACTCCCTCAACTCCCCTCTCGCTGTTATCCTCCTGCTCGAGAAGCAGGACCCGCACGAGACGGAAAAAAAAAAAAAGGCAACAGGACCCCAAAAGAACCCACCTTCACTGACTTTCTTTTTTTCTTCTCTCCTCCTTCACACTCCCACATCCCTCCTGCCCTCCCTCTCTGTCTCTCCCTCTCTCTGTCTAAGTCCAAGGAGGCAGAGTTGGATGTGAGAGGCAGTGAGTGCGACACAGTCCCACAAGAGCCCAGCACAGACCCGGAGCCGCCCAGGCCACCTCCAGCTAAGGCTAACGGACCCACCGGCACCGCTGGCGTTTGCACGAGCATCCCCTCCAGTAGCCACAGTAGCAGCACCACCAGCAACAGCAGCAGCAGCAGCAGCAGAAGTGGTCTGGGTGGCATTAGCATCGTTAGCAGCAGTGCTGAGGGAGCAGGCGAAAGCTCCATGCAGTTCAGCACCAGACCGCCTAGTGCTGAGCAGCCGGGCTTCATGGGGACATGGCAGCAGCAGAGCACTGACAGCAACCTCCTCTACAGAATGTCCCAGCAGGTACGTCAGCTCAGCCTCACCCCTTCACCCTCTCCATCTCTGTCTCCTCTCTCCTTCCCCATGTTTTCAACCTACAGTCAAGGACCAAACTTTAATTTTTCCCCACTTGGTGTATGTTCAGATATTTGCTACTGTGATTCTTACTGCCTCTTGCTCTGTGTGTGAAAAAGAGAGTTTGTACATAATGTGTGTCAGTAGGTGTGTGTATGTAATTCAGGGGGTAGGGGGGTGGATGTGTGTTTTGTTTGTGATATTTCAAAGTAAGAGACCTTATTGCAACTTTTTTTTTTTTTTTGCACTTTTGGAACATATGAGATTTGATGTTGTTGTGTGTATGTCTTTATGTTGTTGTTTTATACACACACCATGTCTGACTGTGTTTTCATTCATGTAGCCTCTGTGTGTGTTCCTTTTAATTTGCCTAATTCAGTCATTTTCTGCTCTGTAGAACCACTAAAAATAGAAGATTTTGTGTACTTGTAAAAAAAAAAAAAAAAAACATATTTTAATGCAAAATTTGCACAATATCAGATAATTCATTTATTTCACCATTTGATGGATTATCCCTTGTCCGGATTCGTTACATACATGCTTAAGTCTCCGTAATTGGTCTGTGAGCGGGTGTGGAGTTTAAAAGCAAGCAATAGCAGTGTTTTGGTAACCTCAGTGCCGATAAAGACTCGGGAAGGGGCACCCCTCTGGGACCGGCTAATTGACTTCATGTGGCCGAGGCAGGAAGCCCCTTGCGCGGCTACAGAAGAGCAGAGGAGCCGTGAATGAACACAGGCTCAGCCTGGAAAAGTAATGATGATAACGGATAGCCTGCACCGGGCTGAGGAAAAGTCCACATTTCCTCCCGACATTTCTCGTCTCTTATCATGGATGTTACACTGATTTTCTCTCTTGTTTAGTAGCTTTTTAAATTTTTTTAATAAAAAGAATCATTTTCAAGTCGAGCCGCAAAGTTAGAACAGGAGAGTTATTTTTAAAAGGGGACGGGGGATTTTGTGGTTTCACCGGATAAATGTCAGGTAAGGAGAGGGAAGAGGAGTGAGAGTGCGCATACGTGTATGTGTGTGTATGTGTGTGAGTGTGTGTCCGTTCGCGCGCACTTGTGTGTGTGTGTGTGTGTGTGTGTGTGTGTGAGGGGGAGACAGTAAAGATAGAGGATGGTTGTTAGGTTGCAGTTAATCATAGCGGGACCTGCAGGCTCTCCGTACCATGCACATGCTGTTACGCACTCAGGCCACAGCGGTTCTTGCGCAACAGCATCGCCGCAGCTCTGTGTTGTAAATGATGAGAAACTTATTCTGTCACCTTGACGGTATTTTCAGAGTATTTATAGAGTTTTGTTGTTGTTGTTGTTGTTTTTTAAATCCCAGAGGTCTAATCGTGAAGGTGAAACTAATGTGTTGAGACTATAAAACATATTCCGATGTAACTTCTGGGAACCTTTTGTGCATTTTAACCAAAGATTTACAATTTTTTGACTGAACTGCACTTCTCATGCACATCACATATTTTTTTTCCTAAAGAAACGATCATACAAAAACTCTTGATAAGTGAACTGGATGATCCGGGGTGCGTTGTTTTCAGAGAGGAGATCGCTCCTCTTCTCTCTTCATCTCTCCCGGTATGAAAGCAGGTGGATGGGCCCCTGCGCTCAGCATCTGCTGGGACCCCCACGTTTGCATCCCCAATCCTTTTTACAAATGCGCACCGTTGTTTCAATATAATCAGCTGTGGGACTCGCTGTTATTTATCCTTCCTCGCACCACTTAGAAGACATCTTCCCATGTTTAGTAGGCATGACATAAATTCTCCGAAGGAAGCCTGTTCCTTGACAGACTCGCCTTCTTGGAATCTAACCGATAATGACTTTGTGTTTGCCGAGGCTGGCGCACCCTGGGGTGTTGGAGGAGAGAAATGCGTTATGGGCTTGTGTTTCAAAATCTTCCCCTCTCTCTCCTTAAAGATCAACTAGGTGACACGAGGGATGCGGTATTTTATCATTGTTAGACCAAATTATATTTCCATCTGATCGATAGAGACGCGAAACAGCTCTGCGCAATGCGTTTAGGACAGATGCGGCTGTGTGGTGAGGTGCAGGGCATCACCATGCCAAAAAACATTAAGCAATACCTTTGACATTCCTTGTAAACCACAAACACACAAGGCAAGACTTCATAAATGAGGGGAAAAAATATCATTTTAACACGAATCTATTCTGAATTATGCAGTTTGTTAGCCACAGTTGAAATGACATAAATGAGCTTACAGCAGGTGTCTGATCATGTCGGTGCGTAAAACATCAGTGAAAGTAAAGAAAGTAAAGATTTTAATTATCAAATTGTGAATAAGGAGATGTGATGTTGGAGCTTGTTTTTTTCTTCTCACGGTGTTTTATTGCACAAATCCCGCCATAAAAAAGCAGCACCTGCCTCCTTCAGCGTAAAGAAAATTACTTAAACAAAACAGATGTGAATTTGAGAAAGAAAGCCACCTCAGTGATTCAGTGATTGAGACTGGTTTTTGATTTTTGATTCACTTCAAGACCTTTTCACGTGTTTTATATTTCGGCTGTAATTATGAATTATTTCACAATTAATATATTTATTTATTTCCATGTTCACTTCGATGTTTGCAAGACAATGAAACATTTAAGACCCAAAATATTTTGCTAGAGGCGATGCTGTTATGAATTGGAGAAACAGATGGGGGAAAAAAGGTGAATTTAATAATAATCTGTTATTTGCTGTTTTGTTTGTTGTGTTAAGATTGCGTATTGATAATCTAATAGTTTTGCACAATTGCGTTTTTTCTCTAAACTAACGAAATTAACAACAGTGGCGATTAAAGCACGACTGTAAGCGAGTAATTTACACCTTTCATAACAGGCCTTAATAGGCTTTTAATCTTTTTTTTTCCTAAGCCACACAGCAGCAGATTCACAGCCTCTATAATCCACGCGAGTGTCAACAGGAAACAACATGAACAGCATGAAATTTAAATGAAATCAATGAAATAGATTCGATAAATACTGCCTATTTTCTCAGCTTCCTAATGTTCAGAAAACGGTGCACATTTTTTTTACAAAACACTGCAAGAGGGAACTTTGATAATTGTTTTTATGGAGGGGGGGAAATGCAAACATTAATTAGGAGTTGAATTATTTCCCAGGCATTACGGAGTGATATATTTGGAGCCTTAATTGACCCGCTGCTGTACATGCGTGGCTATGAATATCGACCCTTGCAAGTTAAAAACCCCGGAGTTAAGTGATACTACGAGCCTAATTGGTTCATCAGGGATAATTCCTGCACAATACAGCAGCCGGAGGCCGCGACTTTTTCTTTTCTTTTTTTTTTTTTTAAATAAATATATTTTATCCTCCGCTTCAAGTCGGAGGAATGTGGGAACAACTCAAGGTTGTAAAAGCTCGTAAAATGTGCTTGAACCTCCACCTGAGGATCTGATGCTGCCACCCAGGCTTACAGCAGACCTCCGAGGGGGGAAAAAAGGGGGGGAAAGAAAAGAAAAAAGAAATCAGTGCATGTCTTCAATCTTAAAAAAATCTCTAAAATAGATTCTTCCTTTTTCTTTTTGCAAGGGTGCTGTAACGCGGCTTCCTTTGAAGTGCGACAGGTCGACTATGGGCCGAGACCTGGAAGAGGTACAGTGGCATTACAGCTTCTGTCTGCTCTCAGTGCTGCCTGCTCCATCTCACACGGAGACCCTGATTTACACGTATCAACACCAGGCTGTGTTATGCAGAAATATGCATTAGAAATAAATGTAGAATTTTCTGTGATCATAATAATAATTATTATAATAATAATATTTCTTTAAAATTTAAAGTTTTTGCTTTCTTTAAATTTCACATCCATTTTTCCACTTTGTAAATTTCCCTTTTTGATTTGAAAACTAACCCACAAGCCTGCAGCATCAAATTTTTACTCATATCATGTATTTGCAAATTTAAAATGTTTAATAAAATGAAACTAAATAGCAGTAATGGATTGTAAAAAATATGGATATATTTTAAAATCAGTCATTTTTCTACCTTATTAAAAAGAAAAACTGTCCGCTTATTTTAGAAAAAAAAAATCCAACCTAAATATCTAAATTTCTAAAGTTTGGCTTCAGGTTTTCCATTTCCATCTTTCTTCAATATTTTCTCATGTTTTCATGTCTTGTGTCGTATTTAAATGTTTTGTTTGGATCAATTTTACAATCATGTTGCTTGATTTTTCCCTTCTTCGTTATATTTCGTTAATGCAGCGCAGCCTATGCAATCCTGTCTGTGTATGTTAAACGTTGGAACGTGAATGCTGTTAGCTCTCAGGGCACGATGACAGACATATTTGTGGAGTAACACGCTCTGCTTTGTTTTGTCTGACTGAAGAAACAAGGTTGATATTATCCTTTTCAGTGCAGATCACAGAACGTGCTAATCTGCCCATTAACACACTGATACACTTACAGTGGTCAGTGTGTGTGTGTGTGTGTGTGTATGTGTGTGTGCGCACACGTTGTTTTACACAGTGGGGTACAGGCGTGTTGCATATGTGGTGCATATGCATTGCTTCTTACCATTGTGTGGGATTGGGCAGTGATTTGATGCATGTGTGTGGAATTATCCACAGTCAGTGACTGTGTATGTGTGTGTGTGTGTCGTTACACTCAACTGTTATTATTTCCATGTCTGTCTTTGATGGGTCGTTGCACACAGAGCATATGGATGCCTATACGTACATGTATCTGGTGTCAAGCGTGTGTGTGTGTGTGTGTGTGTGCGCGCTCTGACACTGAAGTTAATGCATGTGCATGTGCATGTGTGCGTTAAGGCTTTTGTGTCTGTGCTTTTGCCATTTATTTTTCTGAGTGGGTGGCTAAATACTCATATGCCAGTTGTGTGAGTGAGTGTGTGTGCAGTTTTGTGGGTGTGTGTCCTCTCTCTCTCTCTCTCTCTCTCTCTCTCCCTCTCTCCCTCCCTCTCTCTCTCTCTGTGAGTGTGTGTTTCTGTGTGTTGGCTCTGGCTCCATGTGTGTGTGGGTGCGAGGTGAAGTGTCTCTTGGCTGGCCTTGGCTGGAGAGCTGGAGGAGACCAGAGGTGAAAGAGGAGATTTGCAGAAAAGACACGCACCACTTCCCCCATTACTACTTTTTCTTTTCCTTCTTCTACTACGTCTCTGTCTCTCACTGCTTCTTCTTCTTCTCTCACTCGCTTTTCCTCCCTCTTCTTATTCCCCACACCTCAACCCCCCCCTCCCAATTTTCTCTCTCTTCTTCTCGACTTATCTTTCCCACCTAAGACTCTATCTCCACCTCCAGTCCTCCACGTGCTAAACCAGATTGTTTTATTCTGGAGCTACTGTCTTTATAGAGAGGGCTCTTGAGATTGAACCTGTGTAACGCAGGACCACTTTGGGCATTGCACGCATTTAATGCGTTTACAGGATTACCACTTGTAATAAGACACAAGGACAAGTGTCAGAAGGGGCATAATGTTTCTTCATTAAGGGGAAGTGACGGGCTGTTTGCACCTGATTGGAGAAGGTTCAAAGCTACTCCTTCACCAGAACACATCCAACCAACAGCACCTGCCTCTAACTGTAAAGTTGTGGTTGGCTCTTACACTCTTTAATGCAATTATTGCAATGCTCCTGGCTGGTTTAGAGGGTGCCAGATAACAATGAGCAGCGCTGAGAAAGGCCACTGTGGCATTCACTCAGCGAGCATCTCTCTCAGTCTTTGTGCATATGCAACAATGACGATGTGAGTCTTTCCTGAAGGCAGCATTATTTCTGCAAGAGAGAGCACAGAAATGGGAGAGTAAGATTGAGTGGGAAGGTGGCTGCAGCTACTTGTATATTTACTGTATGTGTGTGTGCACTATTAAGAACCCATCTAGTTTGACGGAGTAGGAGGATGTACAAGGTCCCATTCATGCTGTGGTCCCCACTATATTTACCCAGGCACCAACCAGGGAGATATGACGTCCACAACATTTTTACTGGCTTTCTTAAATCTGTTTTTTTTTTTTTTTTTTTTTTGCTTGCATCACCAAACACATCCTTTCATTTTTATTGAAATTTTAACATTCATTAATATAATTTGTTTCCCTTTTATGTCATTTAATAAATGTTTATTCTATTGCATCTACAGTATGTATTTAAGTGGATAAAATCAACGTCCATTTAATTCCATCATTTTTCTTATTCTTTTGTGGAGACTGCCGAGGAAATTCGTCAATACGACTACTCATGCAGACGCCTCCATTCTTCTTTCTTTGCCTCACCATCTCTTACTTTAATAGTCTTTTAAAAAAAGACATTTTTACTCTCATCTTTATATTAAACACACACACAAAAAAATCTGCATCTCACATGGCCATGATCATGTGTGTCCCAGGTCATACGGTAACCCCTGTAGTTGCGCAGTAATGCCCCGAAGGACCAGCGTTATGGTTAAGCACCGACCCTGACTCTGTGTGCGAGACCCGGGGCAAAAAGCGATCAATAAGCATCATGTGAGCATCACTCACGGGTTCCATGTCAGCTGTTTCCTGTTTTTCCTGAGGAGACGGCCGCATCGCCACCATGGTGAATGCATGAATAACGGGGAGGATGCAGAACGTAGGGCCGCTATCATGGAAGTCAAAAGACTTTCTTTATCAGACGTCTGGCAGGGCAGTGCACTCTGCGTCGTGTGTGTTGAGGAACGATAGAAATGCAAAGCCATCTGCTCTGCTCTTATCAGAGGGCTGAGTGATGACATCTCCTACAGCTCAGTCTTTCCCAGGGACTTCTTTTAATCCGGTGTGGGGATGCGTATGTGAGTTATTATGTGTTATGTGAGTTGCTTTTGACAAAATCATCACTATAGTACCAGTAATCTGAAGAGGAATCTGAACATTTAGAATATTCACGTGATATTTTGAGCTGTTGCTTTGGGCGGGTTTTATAGGTTTGATTCGTTTTTAATAAATGTAGTGTTCAGTGTGGCAGCTGAATATGTGATTAGGTGACGTAATGCGTGTGCCATGTGATTAGACCCTCGCTCCTTTGAGAAAATAATGTTTAATATTAGAAATAAAGGAGAAATACATGTACATTTTTATGGAAGAGTGTAGATTTCCTTTTGATATTTTTGCACATTTTTGTTTTCACAGATTTGTTTGAGATATTTTAGTTTGAACATAAATCCGTATTTTTATACTTCATGTGATTTCTTTCTTGTTTTGTCCGCTGATGGCTGTTTAAACCACTGAACACACTCTTTTCACTCCATTTTCCTTTTTTCATTTTCTACATTTTCTTTCAAAAGTGTGGGCTGTTAGTTATTTGTCTTTGTGTAGTTTCCTGCAGTGAGGAGAAGTCGCCGGTGTGAAGAGGAAGTGTGTGTTTGAAGGGCCAGTCGTTCAGGATGTCACCACCCCGCCAGTGGCTAATGAGGGGGGGACATAAGCACGAGGCCAGGGCAGCAACACCCACACGCACACTCTCTCTCTTTCACACACAAACACGGCAGGAATGCAGCAGCTGTCACCAAGGTCCAGGCAGTTATGAAAGGGTTGAAATATAATTGCGTGTGTGTGTGTGAAGTGGCAGTACCAGGGGTCACGGGAGTGTTGAGAGCTGGGAGGGGCTCGTGTTTGCTTCGGTGACCCAGAGATTGCCACTGGCGGAGAAGATCATCACACGTAATTGATTTAAGTGAAAAGAGAAAGAGAGAGTCTGAGACATTGTACAGATTTTGTCGTAGTATTTTAAGACATGAACATATGGCAGAGACATTGTTGTGAGAGGCTGTTCTTTCCCGTTCAGTATCCAGAGGAAGGTGACATTAGGTGTGACCTGTGCTAAGTGACAGGAACTTGGGCATACTTTCACCACGGCTTCTCCCTTTTCCTGTTATTCCACAACTCCTGTTATTTTGTTTTCCTTGGAGCCGCGCCAGAGCAACGGGCAAATCGGCAGCCTACTATTTTTACGTCCGTCTTAAGGACCCCTGTCTGCTCGCTCTGCCTGCCAATTTGCCCCATCAGCAGTGGCAGCGAAGAAGAGCTCTCAAGGCACCGAGCCTTTCATTTTTCTGTTGGCGATGTGACTAATGCTGTCACTGTTATTTGAAAAAGCACTCAGGGTGAATTGCTATTATTATTGTTAAAACCATCATCATCATCATCAGGCTTATTTATGGTTATGGATAATTATGGTAATTTTGTTCAGGGCTCACAGTTGACTCTGTCTCTTTCCCCCTGCTAATCCAACATGTACTGTTCAGTGTGTGTGCAATTGTGTGTGTGTGTGTGTGTGTGCATTGTACATTTTCGATGTGCTGGTAATTTACTAAACTTTGTTGTGCAAAGAAAATGGTTTTCTAACAGGTAACAGTGATTTCATGTCCGCACTTCACATGGGAGGTGAGGAGAACTTGTTACATCCCTTAATGCATACGTTGAACTCTGTGGCTTATGTGTGTGTGTGTGTGTGTGTGTGTGTGTGTGTGTGTGTGAGGGAGGAGGTGGAGTAGTACAGAGAGCCCCAACCCTCTCCACACACACACACATACTATTTTCTGTTTCATTTGTTTCTCTCAAGTCATTTTCGCTCCCATGTTTCACTCTCTGTCTACAGTATCTCTCCGCTCTGTTCTGTTCTGTTCTGTCTCCAGCTTACAGTGGAGATTTGATTGCTAGAGGCCCAGGGAGGATTTTAGGGAGGTTTTGGAGAAGGGAGGCTAGTGGTACAGGCTGTGGTAGGCTTGTAGCCAACGTACACACACACACAAAGATATTCAGTGCTACAGGCATAGATACCTACTTTCACACACTCCTATTATGTCTTTCCTTTATACAGATTGTGTAAATTGCTTCCTAACAATGTTGTCATTTTAACCCTCTGAAAAAAACCCAAGTCTAAACTCATTAGCTACTTTTTCTTGTGAGCAAAGTGTTAAAGCAACATGTGTAAGCATTTGTTTGTGCTCTCTGCTGACTTTGTAAAGATGTTTGCGCTGTTGGATTAATAACATTTAATGGCCACTGTTAAATGCAGCTGCCTTGGCATCCCACTGCTCGTGTTTTTCTGGCAAACTGAGACTCTGGGTGGCTTTTGTTTTTGTGAGTATGTGTTGCGTGTATATATACGCAGTGCAATGAAATACCACAGCGTGTGTGTGGGCTGAGAAGCATTGTGTGTGTTGTCACTGAGCATCTGAATGTGACACACACACACACACACACACAGCTAAATTGAACCTGTCTGCACGTGAGCCGATCACATATCGAGCAGCATTCCTCTTCACTTTCTAACAATCTATAATGTCAGTTAACTCACAAATGATCTAATTAGCCTACTGTGATACACATCAATTGGTTTGACCCTATATCTGCGGCAACCAGCCAGGGGTGGGAGGTCACCATGCATGACCTCTGGCACCGCACACATCGTTGGCCGCTCCACCTCGTGTGACATTTATGGTGCGATTGAAGTGACAGCTTCGGTCTTTTAAGAACGGGGCAAAGTGAGAATTCTTGTAAAGACAAAGCTCTGTTTTTCAGTGTGAGTTAAAAGATTTTGTCTTGTTATGCGTACACACATATAGCCACACACAAACACACACACACACATATGCGCTTGCTTTTTCTGTGTTGATGTTTTCTCTGTAAATGGCCTGAGCTGCCTCTTCCATTGTCGGGAAACACACTCAGCGATAAGTGCTTTGTTGGAGCACCGTTAGCTGCATGATGTGTGTGACTCTGACTGGCATTTAATATTTCATGGCATTTAATCCATTTGCTATGTTTCCTCCAAATACAAAAAAAAATCTGAAGCTTTTGTTTCCTTTATCCAAGCCATTACTTCACAGCTTGTTGATCAGTTTAGATTTGTAAAGGGTGGCAACAATGGATTTATCACCTAGAATTACTGCTATTTTTCTGCACGACCATTAAGCTGATAAATTTAGCATCTTCTTTGTGACTTACGCAGGGGCTCATGAGGGCAAAGCCTCTGGGTGACCGCATTTAACTCAATAACATAAATAAAAAAATATATATCATAAGCAAACGGCTGTGGGATTTATTACGGGGAAAAAGGTGAAATGAGAGCACTTAAAGAGCAGTCAGGTTTACAGGATGTAGCAGCGAAGAAAGAAAGCGCATTATGACAAAGAAGAGGAAAAGGATCCGACAGCTTGTGCATCAGTCAGAAGGTGAGGAGGAGGCTCTCTTTGAGATCAATTGGTAATAGGCTGAAGTCACAGAGGCGATTAGAGGCGTCGACTTGCCTGTGTTGTAAATGCTGTCAGATCTGTTAAAGGAAGCCTAATACCTCTCAGGTTGAAAGCTGTAATAACATCAACTGTAACTGGATATGCGGGGAAGTGCAAGTGAGACTGCGTGTGCGTGAGTAAGTGGAAAAGGAACGAGAGGAAGGCGAAAGTGTTTCATTGTGTGTTAGTGCGTGTGTATGTGTGCATTGTCTAGGTGTGTTTGCGTGTATATGGCGTGGTGTACAGCAGCGGCAGCACGCATAAAGGCGAGAGCCGCAGGGTTGCTCCTGGCATTTTTTCGGCCACCAGATGCCTGTCACTGCTTTAAGGGAGGGAAAAAAAAGAGCAGGGGATGAGGAGGGGAGAAGGACAAAGAGGAGGGAGGGAGACATGGAGGAGAGGTGGGGGGGTGCCACCGCTGTTCAAATCATGTCACGTAGCGCTAATTCATCCAGCCTCATTAGAGAGAGGGAAGGGACCAGAGGGCCTCTCTCAGGACAGGGCCCTGGCTCAAGCACACACACTCACTCACACACACAGCCACACGCAGATATTCATACACACATTGTCTCCGTTTTTTGTCTTGCACATACTTACACACAGATGCAATTTCTCTCTTCCTCACACACCAGCAGACACACACACACGCGTAGACACGTAGACATACATACACAGATGACACTGGCACATGGCGCAGTGCGGGGGCAGTTTGGGGAATAGAAAATTGCCTTCTCAGGAAGGCCCCGGCCAATTAAGGACCTGACCGTATTGAATGTCAAGTGTTAATTTGGGCTCCCCCCCCCCCCCACCTCTCCTTCCCTCCCTCCAACCCCCACCCTCACCCTTCAATTTCCCAGCAGTGGTGGAGGTGGGGTGGGGTGGGGGGTGGGGGGTTGTGTGTGTCCCAGAGATGAGCAAATACATGTCAAGCCAAAGTTGATTGCCTGCTCCGTATTATGTGTCGCAGGCAAGTGGCAAATGTGCTCCCTCCTTTTAGCCTTTCACGTACCCCCTGAGGGACGCCGCGATGGAAGGAGGAGGAGAGAGGGAGGATTAACTGTACCGCAGTGATAAGAATGGGGGGTTTTACACTGGGGAAGAAGGGAGAGAGAGGGAGGAGGAGGAGGTGGGGGAGTGAAGGGGACAGACAGAGAGAGAAGTAGAAAGAGGGCACAGGGTTTGTTTGATCTCATAGGACTGGGTGGTGACTTTGATAGTCTTTTAATTGCCTTCATTTTCGCAGAGGTGATGTCCCTGGCAGACACTCTCAGAGTAAATAGTTTTAAATAGGGAATGAGTAAATTTCCTAAAAGTTTAGAGAGCCATTTATTTTCCAAAAAAGGCTCTATTAACTTTATGAGAAACTTTAAATGATGTCAACGTGATGACTGCGTATTACACTCGCAGCCGCTGGCACGGTCCAGGGGCAGACATGGTTGTTTGTGAGTTGGACTGATGGTAAATGCCCACCTCCTTACCTCCATGATCTAATAGACATCCACTTAGTCTTAATGGGCAGATTCCCTTTCTCCTCTCGTGATGACTGTTGCACTCTTTAAAGGTGGAATTGCCTGCTTGTCTTTCCTATCAACCCCCACCACCACCACCACCATCACCATCACCCCCCCTCTCTCCTCTGTATCTCATGTTCACTGTTTCTCTCCTAGGATAGAGGGGAGTATTTCTAACAAAATAAATATTAATGCACCGCTCGCATTCACACCAATGCCAGTTCTCCTGCTTTAGTCAGCCCTCTGGCTACATCTGTTAGTGAAAGGCCCTTTGTTTTACATTAACGCCGGTGTAATTTACGTGAGCGTGTTTGCCCGTGTTTATGTGCGTGTGTGTGTTTGTGTGTCCGGTGATAGTAGTGATGTTGTGAAATTGAATAGAGAGGGTGAGTATTGATCATTTCCCCCTGTGTGTTATTAGTGCCTGCTGCTACTGACAAAGAGAGCATGAGCCACCCGCACAAACACAAACTGACAAACACATACATACACTCATACACACACACACACACACACACACACACACACACACAAACACACACACACAGAGCCATGTTTACTGAAGAAATACAGTATGTTATTTGCATGTTTTGACAACCGTGATTCATTGCGTCAACAGGAAAAAAGGGATACTTTCCTGCTACATACTATTTTATGGAAATATCAACATTATTGCCCAGAAGTGGTGGTGGAATCCTGTAAAATTACAGCTCCTGTAGTGTTATGACAGACTGGGTTATATGTCACTGACTTATATGCGTCAAGGGTCTTTTCAAATAGAGCCAATTTTTGCCCTCTTAGCTCACGTGCGGGCCACACACACATTTACGTTCTTGATTATTACAATCTGTTTTGTCAATCTGCCGTAAGTGATAACGCGTTTTGAGTTCACAAAGGTCACGGCGAAGTGTAATTCAATCACTGATCACTGATATCCAAACAGCACGTTCATACAGGCCTCCAGGGCCAGGGGAGAGAGAGCGTGTTAAAACCCAAGCCTAAGTGCTCCGTCTCCGGGTAGATAGTCATGTCTGCACGGCCTCCGGAGCTCCAGTGGTCAGCTAGGACTGAAAGGTCTGTCAAGCCCTAATTGATCACCCTGACCTGGGGACCTGAGGACAAAGGGAGAAGAGTGTGGAAAGATGCAATAGATACAGCTAAAGGGAAAAGAGAGAAATAAAAAAAAGGAAAAAATCTCACGAACGGTGGCTTAATCTCTCTGGACTGGCCATTTTTCCCCTCCGGATGATAGATATAGTAAGCCTAGCGTGTGACACAGATGGATAATGCAAGCGTCTGGGGTGATAGAGTTATAAATTAACACATTACTGGACCTTAATGTGGGCTACTGTGGACGACCACACACCAACATCATCAACCCTCCAGGCGCACACACACACACACACACATACACACACAAAACACACACACATTCACACACACAAACACGCCCACAGTCTCACTGATGCGTCTCGCTGAGCTCAGGGTGCGGATTGTACTCCTCAAGTGGCATTGATTTGTTAAAGTGCTGAATTAGCAGTAGAAGTCCAGCTGCTGGCGCTTCTCTACTTTCTTTCTTTCTTTCTTTTCTTTCCTTTTTTTTCTGTATTTTACAATTTCACTCTCTTAGCGTCTCCTCCTCTTTCACTCCTTTCTTGTTGCTTCACTCTGCTTGCTCAAATGCTCAATTTTCTCCAGCTCACATGAACTTTCTTGTCTCCTCTCTCCCCTTAACCCAACAACCCCTTTTGCTCGGTCACAATTTCTCTTTCAGGCAACTTTGTCCTTCTTGGTCGTCCTGGCAAATGCCTCGTTTCTGTTTCACCCGACTCTTCTGTCTCCAGCTGGAAGGTTTCACCTAAAAGAACAGTTGGTTTTTCTCTCCTTCTTCTTGTGGCCCACACAATACTGCCAGCCAAAACTGTTATGTCCCTGACTTTAAGACTGAAAGGGAAGTGGTCTGTGTGTGTGTGTGTGTGGCTGGGGATTGGTATTTAATAGCCAGACATACAGAAGAGCTAATATCCAGAGCAGCAGTAGCCTGCACATTGTAAGGCCACACACAGTGACAAGGTCCTGCTCGGCAAGCTGTATTTAAAACTCACCCAGCTCCTGCAGTGCAAAGCAATGGCTTACACATCTACAAGCTAACCACAGTGAATTCCACTGGTGTAAATGTCATTTAGCAACAAATGAGTGCCGCTGGAAACTGAGCACTGTACAGTAAGGGTCACTGGTCCCTCTGTCTGCTGAGTATGTAGTGGTGTGTTGTACTTGGGCTTATGAGTTGGACAGACTGTCTGCTTTCTGAGTCTCAGTCAAGGCCTTTAGCCAAGAGGTGCAGATTTGTTAGTGTCTGCTCCATTATCACCCATCACTCTCATGGTTTGTTGTATGTGTGTGAGTGCATGAGGAACAGAGGGAGAAAGGAGAGTAAAGAGACTGTCCCCCTCTCTCTTGCTTACTGTGGTCCAGCCCAAACAGTTACCATCTGGTGACCAGTGACTGACCCTTTTCTTGACACAAACATAGACACACACACACACGCACGCTGAGTGCCGGACTGTATCCAAGTGATGAGTGAGTGACCACCCGAGCTCCCCCCGTCCTTCCAATGCAGAGTGTCCGTCTCTGCCAGACCTCCCAGGTCCCTCCCCTCACTGCACATGATTGGTCGATGAAAGGTTGATAGGCGACTGATCTGTCCACAGCTCCAATAAAATGCTCAATAAAGCACCGATCCCGGCCCTGACAGGGCTAATAGAAAAACACCTAAGAGGAAAAGGAACCTAAACACACATATAATACACACGGCTGCACACGCGCAAATCACTATGGCCCAAAATAAGCACATATCTGTTCGCTAGTTTAAACCACACTGCTGATTTTTAGCTGTTTTTGCTTTTCTTGTGTTTGCTTGATTTAGCTAGCCCCCACTTGTGCCACAGTCGGAGTGACATCTGGCATTTTATTTTATTGTAATCTTTGAGCTAAAAGGATCAGCCAATCTCTTGATTAGTTGAACAGAAAATGGATCTCCAACTATTTCGAAAAAGGAATAATTGTTGGTGTAATTGGCTTGTTTAACAAATTACCTTTTTCTGACATTTTATAGATCAAACATTTAATCACTAAATCAAACAAGTAATTGCCAGATTCATCAAAAATAAAAAGAACTGTTGCTTGCAGCCGTAGTCTACATATCAAATGCAGTGAGCTTCAAAGGCAAACTTGAAATAGGAAGTATATTTGGTTGACAGGAAAGACCAGTCATTGTTTTTGTGTGTAATGAGGCGCAACAAGAGAAAACTGGTGTGTGTGGTTGGGTGACAGAGACGTGAGCACCAAGGTCAGAGGGAGAGAAGAAGTGACACATGCATCACAGGGCTGTGACATGCCAGGGTCACGACAAAGGTCACGCTGGCTGTCCAGAGAACACACACTCCTTTAGCTCCTCTTCTTGGTGTGTGCGTGAAAGTGCGTTTGTGTGCGATAGTGTGTCAAGGAGTGACTGTCCCTTCAGAGGAAACGGGAAGCAGAGGCAAACTCAACCTCTGCTTCTCCTGGCTGGTGTAGCCGGGGGAACAAGGATTGAGCGGAGAGCAGGTCACAGGCAGGACCTAATGGCAGTGTGATGTTGTGACTACAGCTCTCCCTTCAGGTTAAACGCAGTGTGGGGACAGAGTTTGAAAGAGAGAGGAAGTGGAGTGTGTTGGGAGACTGAAGAAAAAAAAAAAGAGAGAGACAGAGCGACAAAGAGAAACGGAGTGAAAGCAGAAGTGGAGCATCTCAGCAAGAAAAACACTTAAAGTGAGGGATAGTGAGGAGGGATGGGGGCAGGGGGGGCGGGTGGGTGGGTGCAGCCGGGGAACTGAAGGAGGGAGGAGGAATAATGGAGGGGGAGCGAGCGGGGCGTCGGACCCTCGCCTGAGGCTGATGCATTGTGACAGTCACTTAGAAGGATTTCACTTCTCCTAAACTGTGGCTTGCAGGAAGAAACACCATAAGTTGGGACAATTATGGGCTGAAGGAGATATGACAGGACACATGCAGAGCGAGCCGCAGAGGGAGAGAGGAAGTGAAGCAAGAGGGGGGGTGGTGGTGGTGGTGGTGAAACAAAGACTCTGTGTGTGTGTGTGTGTGTGTGTGTGTGTGTGTGTGTGCACGCACGGGAGAACACAATCATATCATCTGCTTGCATTTGGCAGATTGGTCTGTATATGTACAGTGCATATGCTGTCCAAATACTGTGTGTGTGTGTGTGTGTGTGTGTGTGTGTGTGTGTGTGTGTGTGCCTGTGGGGGCCAGGGAGGGGTTCTTGCTCGGTGCACGCCATGTCAGGGAGGGCCGGCGTCTCGCTCCTCATGGTACCGTATGTTACCACTCTGACTCCCTCATTCCTTCGCCTCATGTCTGTAACTTAACCTGGTGACGGAGGGTAGGAGGGAGAGAAAGAATGAAAAAAATTTGTAAAAAAAAAGAAAAAAGTTGGATTTAAATGCTGCCAAGAAAACAGGCCCTCTCTTTTTTTCTATTCTTTGCTTGATTTGATTTCTTCCTGTGATTTTTCTTTTTGCATGCTAATAGTTTGGTTTTTCATGTCACAGCCCTGATAAGTGTCCCAAAAGTTCTTTTTTTTGCTACAGTACATTGGATTACCCCTGTGCTGCAAGCTCTGCCAAGAATGTCACTGTAATTTGAGTGTAAGTGGATTCCAAGAAATACACTTTTCCTGTTTCATTGAGTCGTTTTGCTTTCAGCGCTATTATGTCCTTCGTGCGAGTGAGGTGCTGGTGAAATTGTCTCTGTTTTTCTCTGGCTTGTGTCTTTCCGCATGCCACCTACAGTTACAGTTCACCTACAGTTCTCTTAATTCTCTTTCCATTTGTGTGTTTCTATGTGTGTGTGTGTGTGTGCGAGCGTACAGTGCAGTAAATAATGACAGCGGCAAAAAGAGCTTTCATTTTGAAAAATATACCACACTTGACCGCTTTGTGATACCATCTATTCAAACATAAACAGATAGATGTGTCTCTCTCCCTCTGTCTTTGTCTCGATCTTTCCTCCTCATTTTTTTATGTCTCTTAAATGTTTTTATTTCCTTACACATTCAGCAGACTAAACTACACAATACTATACACAGAGCCCATGAGCCACTTCTAAAGAAATCAGTCAAAGTAAGGCTCATTTAAATTGACCTATTCTGGTGGTTATATGGGTGTAGACACTGGTATTAGTGGCATTTTTGGTATTAAGGATGTGGTTACATCTCTGAGATCTACTTTGTTAGCAAGAGCACAGCCTGCAGATTATTCAAATTCAGATTTATAGTTTCCTCAAATTCAGGTTTAAATTGCTCAAACAGCACATACAATGCTTGTGTCTCTGATATATTCGATTCAGAAGATATGGATGTAGATAATGATTCTACGTAACCTACTGCAGCCACAAAGACACTAAGCTTTAGTCTTCTGTCCTCTCGCCATGTTCCCTCCCTGCTTTGCTCCCGCCTCATCAGTATGGCCGTTGTGTTTGCTGAGCTGGCTTTTGATAGACTTTCGTTTGGTTTGGTCATCTGAGATTTGGTATTAGCTCTCCCCTCTCTTCTTCCCTCCCTATCTCTTTTCTTCCCTCCCTACCTCTCTCCTGCGGGAGCTATTCAGATGCACCTTCAGACCGGCTGTGTGAGGGAGTGATGGAGGGATGGATGGATTGTTGGATGGAGGGTGGAAGGAGGGGCAGACTGGGACAGAGGTTGAGGGGTATTAGACCCCTGAACACAGCTGGGACCCCAACTATCAAAGAGATGGTAATGACCGTCTGCTAGCATTAGAGAAGCTGGGATGAAAGAATGGCCAACAAACCCACTGAGAGAGGAGAGTTTGGCACTGTGTCGAGCCTCAGCATATAACCACCACTGCCACCTCCGCCTGTTGTGTCCAGGGAACAAATGAATCAGATGAAATGCTGACAGATTTTACTTAACCCTAAAAGATCCAGGATAAAACTCAAGCAGGTTAGAGGAGAGTCATAATTAGTAAAAAATAATCCTGTATGCATTCATATTTCATATTCAGTTGTCAGCAGATAGATCTATTGTCACGGTGATAACCACGTCTAGCGTCTGGTAAACCTTCAATATCAAACTGGACTTGGTGGATTGCATTTCATTTTCTTACCAGTACCCATGGCAACACATCTACACTGACACAGAGTGCCTTGCCTTTTTTTTTTTTTTTTTTTACTCAGTGCTATTTTTGGTCTCAACGCCTGCTAAGAACTTTTTTTAAGCAAACAAACACACCATAGAAGATCCCAGAAGTTGTGCAAGTACTTATGTTTATGTTTAATCATGGGCGGGTGGACCTATCCCAGCTTAACTGAAGCCGCGTCCTGTCAGTTATTAGCGTATAGGTAAAGAAGAAGGGCTATTACCCATACCCACTTGCAGAAGTCATTACCCGTGACAGGGGTCAAGAAGGGTTGTGGGCTAAGCACTCCATCGTCCGTAGAGTCAATAAAGGACTCATGTCTGTCCACAATGACCCTTACAGTGATCTGTTTAAGCTGGAAAGCAATGTTGGTGGCATAGTCAGCAGATTATGATCCGTGTTGTGACTTGCTGAAGCTTCTCCCAAAGAGGTTTGAAGCACAGGGAAATCTCTTTTACTGTGGCAAAAACGTATTTGTTTGCAAAGGAGCACCCGTGGCCATTTTCTGGCCCTTAGTCCATTTTTACAACTGGTAGCTGCAGCTCACCATACAGTCCATGCAGGCTTAAATAATTTATCTCCCCTTGGTCTCCCTCGATCTTGTGCTCTCTCTTCATGTCGCTCTCTGTTGCTCCCTCCCTTCTTCCCCCCTCGTTCCTCTTAGCACTTGCTTCATTTGTTTGCTTTGAGGAGCTAAATCTTGTTTGCGCGTATTAATAAGTCAAGGCGGATTATCTCCCCCCTCTACCACAGCCCCCATAGCGTCCTATGTAGAGTCTGCTTACACTGTATTCGTGGCCGGGTGCCTCTGTTTGCTGAATGCCCCCCCCTCCTCCTCCATACCAAAGAGGCCTAGTGTGCTAGGCTAATTAGATTAATTCCGATGCCTGTAATGATTGCTCGCCATCTATTTTTAATGACTGGTGCATATCAAAGAGTAGTAAAGCATGCTACCAGCAAAGCCTTGCTCCCAGTCCCCCAGTATGTCAGGCACTGTTGGGGGGCACTGGCTTAGTGTTAGAGTGTTAGCATATTGCCATTGTGTGCGTATGTTTGTGCGTTTGTGTCACTGCGGGCTAAGAAGGAACATGTGTTCAGCTTGGCCTCTGTTTGGCCTTCTGAAAAAAAAACCATCACAAATAAATAAATCAGCATTGACTCGATGACATGACATTGTGATTTTTTTTGTGGTTATGATATACGTACTTCCAGCTGTTGTTGTTTCCGAGTGCTGCTCATACAGATTCTATTTTTTTTAATTTTGGAGGGACTGGAAAATGTAATAGACGACCAAGGTTAGGTTATGCTGCAAAACAGATGCTGAACTAATTTAAAATCTGCATAAAGTAAACAGTATTAGTGTTACCTTTTTTTTGCTCTATTACTCCCATGTGATGTTTTTTTTTTCTCTCTCAAAACATATCCTGTTTTCCCAGCTTCCTCTCACTTGTAGTAAATCAAAAAATAAACCGTCTTCATAGTATGTCATCAACCATTAAGCCATGACTTACACCTTTCCGTCCCTGAACATGTGTGTTCATCACCCCTCTTTATGCATTTGAGATGCTCATCTTTAATAGATAGATCTAAGTCTCTTCACCCCTATGTCTCTTGGCCCTGTAAAAGGGAGTATAAATATTTGAGAGGCAAGCAGTTCAAAAGTGGGGGAAAAAGGGGCATTTAGCGTAGCCATTTGGAAACACAAATCTGAAATGAGAGACTGTGAAGAGTAAAGGAGGAATGAAAGGAAGGGCGTAAGATCACAAGTCGAGAAACAGAAGTCATTCAGAACGAGCCTTCTATATACGTATCTGTCTCTCTCGCTCTCTCCTGATTTGCTTCTTCTGTTCCTTGCTCTCTCTCTCTCATGCTGAATAAATACGTGCAACTTACAACTCACACACTCACAGGGTAGATTTCCATAAAATATTAAAGGAGGTGTTTCCTGTAATTATAGCACTGTTTGCCTCTGCCTCAAAGCCTGATCTGTAATTAAACAGGATTGCACACGCATATGCCAAAGTACAGCACGCACAAACACACCTCCGCGCCCCCAGACACACACACACACACACACACACACACACACACACTGAGTGAGGTGCAGATTTGTGAGTAGATCGCTGTAATTCATACTCTCTCATAACACATGCTCAAATTTGTACACACACACACTCAATGGACTCATTCATAGACAAGTGCTCATAGGCATCAAGGCTTGAGCAAACACACACCTTCCACCCCCTCACACACACACACACACACACACACACACACACACCCATCTTTACCTCATTCCCACAAGGAGAAAAAAAAAAATCAGGAGTCTGTAATATGCTGTCTTTCCTAGACACCCTATTGTGATGTTATCTCCATAACTATCCATATATTGATCCACCTCCCTTCTTCCTCCTCTTTAATTCTCTCTCCATCTGCCCCACTCCCTCCCACCCTTCATCCACCCAGCCCTTATCTAATCTGGCTATGCCACTAATGGCAGCCATTCCCAGCCATGAACAAGTGCCATAATGTGCTCTGGTAAGCCGTTATGATGTGAAATGACCCTATTGATTGGCTTGCATCCCCACTGACAAAAAAGAAGTGGCGGCAGTCACTTATTACTGTTAATGAGCTGTGGGATGGGCCATAAGTGGCACGGCACACGTGCACACTTCGCACACACACGCACACAAACACCTGCACGTGTGCACAAATGCGGACTTGCGCTCTTTGCATAATTATGTAGGCATTACTCCTACCTGTCTGTGTCCCGCCACATTTCGGCTCGTTAGCGACGGGAGGTCCCACCGTGTGGGCGAGTGACGAGCTTTTAATGGCTGCCACTTGGCATTGTCATGTCGCGTTTTCGATGACTGTTGCATCTGTTTCTATTTTTGCGTCTGTTGTACACACCTGGTGTGTCTGTAATGAACAAAGCAAAAGACTGCCACTTAGTCTGACAAATGATACGAGCTTTTGCTTTTTGAGTAAAGCATGTTTTAGCACAGAAGCCCAGATGTGAGCTGATGCAGACAGTGTAATAGGAGCTGTAGCAGCGGTAAGTGTAATGATGGCCAAAACAAAACTGGGAGGTTTGGTTAGACACCAGTGTGTCGAGGCCACAGGGGTAGATCTGACTCCGACACTGCGCTGTGTAGACAGAGGCAGGGTGTGTATGCCAAGCTGCCTCATGAATTAGGGGAATCTTCTTTTTGCTTATGTCTCTGTACATATGCGGCCACCGCATGTTTTCCAAGTTGGCAGTACCTCTCGGGGATAATCTACGGGACATATCCAATCAGCCACAGTGCATGTGCGACACATGTTTTTTTATTCAATCTTCTTGTCTTTTCATCTTCCGCCACCACCAGAACGCTTCCTGCTATTTTCTTCCCAGCTCGGGACAAACGAATAACAGATGTGAGAGGTTGGAACGTACCCACCCCTCCACCTCTCCCCTTCCCCTCCTCCTGTTCTGTGACTAGTCTGCGACAACCTTTGCACTCTCACTCTCTCCTCTCTCCCTCTTTCCCGCTCTTTTGTTTCCCCGAAGCCTGCCCATCCCTCGTCCGCTATGCGGGGACATAAAGCTGCACCCATCTCCCACCCGCTCCCACTGGATGACTCTGTCTTATTCTGAGACAGTTTCTGCCTCTTTTGTGTCTGTGTGTGTGCGACTTAGATAATTTTAGTGTACACGTGCAGACGGGCCGTGGTCCTCGGGGTCCCCCCGTCTATGTAGTGAATCAGAGATTTACTTAATTTACTGGAATGACAAGTCAGTGAGGATTGGAACAATAACTGTGTCATACAGTTGTTTTTGCATTTCACTGAGACACATCACTGATTTCTGAGGAACTCAGAAGGGGAACAACAGGAAATTATGTGGAAAGTAAAACTCTTTGTAGTGGAGTCACCTCCAAATTAAATGTCATTTGTATTTTTTTTCCAAATAGCTGACCAACAGTTAAGAAATAGAAACGTTTCGAAATCAGGTTTTCTAGTTTTGCCTGTAAAGTTTTGAACAGATTTTCTGCTTTGAGGCACAAACACGGCTCAGACGCTGCCATACGAATCAATCAAGAACTTTAGTAATTAAACTATAATTCAATACATTTGCTTATTTATTAGATCCTCAAACGAATAAATCAATGGTGTATCAATGTTGCATACTTGAAAAGATTTATTTATACAAGGCCGTGGCTGGAACAGAGGATATAGTAGGGTGTCTGGGAAGAGTCAATATTTTCATATGTAAGCTTGTGAAATTAATGACCTAATATCTGCAATGAGAAAGCTCGTTTTAAAGGCATAATCCCCTCGCTGTTTCTTGGGAAGACAAGAGCAACTGAATCAATGAAGGTTTAGGCTCTGGGAAATTATAACTGCATATACACACGCGCACATGCATGGACTCACACACGCAAACACACGTGTTTATATCCAAGACAACACACATACATACACAGTTCAATCCGATCTGGTATGCCGCTGCAGGAGACTTTTATTCGATCACACAAACATGTGACAATAAGTACTATTAAATTGGTATTAATGTTCTTTTATTTAAGGTGATTAAGGCTGATTAAATAAAATCTTACCTACAGCCTTATTTCTGTGTGGAACAAAAAGCAGTGCATGACACTTGGCAGTTCTTAAAAGTAGCAATCAGTTACTGTATTAAATCCAAGGGCCAAATACGAGGGGAAACTGTACCTGCACTTTAAATAGTGAAAACATATGTTGGGAGGAGTGATTTCGAATTTTGCCGTAATATGCGCCAGTCCACAAACGGTACACTTTGAAATTCTCAGTTCGTGTAGCAGATCCTTACCAAGCTTATCGGTTAGAGTGCCAGGAAAGACAAAAGTTCTTATGCATTCATAAAAAGAACGGCAGTTTCCTGCATACACACACGTACACTCACACATGTAGAATTAAAATGCCATTACTTAGCTGGAACGGAGGAGCTCAACAAGACAGAGGAGACGGGGAAAAGGAGAAAAAGAGAGACCAAAATGGTACTTAATTCTTTCATTATCCAAATGAATGAAAATCACATCAATGCGTCAAGACAAGGCCATGCATCTGTCTCAAAATTAGCTTGCCAATTATGCGGGGAAGCTAATGAAGGCAGGGGCTCAGTGTGGCGATAGCTCGCAGCCGACAAAAAGCCTTTTGATTCCATTTGGAGGAAAGACCTCTGAGGGCGGTCTGATCCTGTGCCAGCTGACCTTCTTTATCTGACCTCTGACCTCCGTAGTGGCTCGGGAACTGGGCTGATAGCTGATTTGTTGGCTCGCCCGATAGCCCAGAGAAAGAGTGTGTGTTTGTGGAAATCTTGTTTTCACTAAAACTTCTCAGTACTTGGTATAGATATTCACAACAACAATTACATGCTGGTTGGATGACTTGTTAACAGAGTTGCAGCCTTGCAGCACACTCACCCCGCACTCATGCGATGTGACTGCCAACACTGTGTCTCTACACCATGTTTTAGTATCCATAGGAGGCCACAGCAGCTGAGGAAAACAGAAAGAATAGGATGGTAGGGGGCATGTAGAGGACAATCATTAGACTGCACAGAAGGAGGGATGAGGAGAGGCGGCTGGGTGTGAGAGGAAGAGAGCGGGAAGCTCAGCGGTCCCCGAGCATCTGGCAACGCGTCACGGGGAGCCACGGTCCCTGTCATTAATAGTGATGAAATCATTTAAGCCATCAGGACTAAACGAGCCAGTTAAGAGACACTCAACGCTACACTTCTGTCTTGAGACGGAGAGGCATCGCTTGGTGCGCTGCTGGCATTGACACACACGGAGGGAAAATAGATGTGTGCGTGTGTGGAAGCTGACAGGGTGTAGAAACTACATTATCTATGTATATTACTGTGTTTTTTACTCAGAGGGTGGTGCCCCCTGCTTTTCGTAGGATAAAAGTTTTCAAAATTAGTTTAAGTAGCATGTTCTGAATGCTAATGACGTGTTCTTAATTTTGATTGTACGTGGAAACTAAATGAGGCCATTTGTGTCTGTATTTTGGAGAGATGATTTTGTATGGATGAAATTCATATTTTTTAAAATGCCGTTTTAAAGTATCAGATTTATCGTCATATGTTACAGTAATAAAAATTCGAGTAATACACATGCTTGCGGAAAGCGTTTAGCTTTTGGCAACATCTGGTCACCAGAAATGGCAGTACAAAGTAGACAACGGACGGATATGGTAATTGTAAAAGCAGAAGATGAAGAAAAATGTACATAATGAGCAGTGGTAATAACTTAGACAATTCAGCGCAATCATTAAGAGTAACATAATCTCAACAAGTTAAAATTCAGAACACGCTGTTTACAGTTACTTGGTTTGTGCCTCTTAAACCTTGTGGTGATTTTTTGCCAAAAACTGTGTATCTTGGTTAAATGGAGGCCCATTGTGTTGACATGAGGACCACAGGGCTGAAAAGCATTACAAGCTCACCACTAAATGAGTAGAACAGTAAATGTGGTCCTTTTTATATCAAGTTCCCGCCTCAGCAGCAGCTCTGCTGAAACAGTTTGAACAACAAACAGGTCAATTATCTAGTCCAGGCACTACCTGTACATTAACTCAATGTTCTCCGCCGTATGTGCATTATGTCAGTGGATCCTCGGCCATTTATTTATGGATTTATTTTGAGAGCGAGAGGTCAGTGTGAGGAACGTAAACTGTCTATGTCTTTGTATGGTAGAAGTTGGTGGAATCAAGCAACACGCTGTATTACTGGTGTGCCACAATTTACAAGAGATGTGCCATCATTAGAGCTGTAGCGAGTGAAGAACCAAACCACTGGCTAAATCTGCCATGAAATACTAGACTGCTGCAATAAAACCTGAGCATCTGCACCAAACTGGAAACAGATGAACCCCGTCAAGGATACATTGTGCTTCCTCCCTCCCCCCCCCATCCTTGTTTCCTACGAGGCTGCGGGTCTTCTCTGGATGAGTGGTGAGAATCGTGATTTTGTGCATAATTACATGTGTCGATGTGCGTGCACGGTGTGCAGCGTATGCCGATCGTGTGTGTGTGTGTGTGAGAGAGAGAGAGTGTGTGCACACTGGTCTACTCTTGTCGGCCTTTGTGTGTATCATGTTATGGCCTACACAAGTACCGAGGCCACAAAGGAAATCCATTGCCAACAACAGCACAGCTACTGGCAAGGAGCCATACTACCCCAGAGGCTTATGGGATAGGGTTTACAACCAGAGACGAAGTGTAGGAGGGTGAAATCTGTAAGGGTCACCTGGTGTTATGTTGTATATAGTGTCCAGTTATTCCACAGAAACTGTCAAATGTTTTCCTAGAATTCCATATTCCTCACATTTCTCAATAATGACTACTTTCATCTTGTACATGTGGAGATAAAAAGCAACGCTCGCACATAGGCTGCTCCGCACTCGATGTACAAATCAGGCTATTAATTCCAAGTATTACACTGATGTAGAGCAGAGTACCAGAGATTTATAGAGTACATTAGGAGTCAGACGAGAACATTATGGTGCTTATTGTGAATTAGGGCATGGGCTTTCTGCCTTGTTTGCTCCTGGGGAGAGGTCCTGATATCCCGTTACTTCCTCAAACCCCTCACTCAGAGGGGACAAGTGTGCTTTTTCCATCTCACTTCCAGACAACTTATTTCCAGTGTGTTGGCTTTTCGTTATATAATGATATTTGATCATTGGATGGCTGGTTACACTATACAGATGTACCGTGGTGATTGGTTATTAGCCTTATAAACATAATGATGTGGTGTGTTTGCCTCTTTGGAAAAGTGGACTGAAGTAACTGTAAGATGGTTGGGTCGTGCCTCTTTCTTCAGTTAGATGATGTGTTACGTTTGTGGTGCTTCATCTGGTAATAGTCGACATTTTCTAATGGCGTAATGTAGGATTTGAACCCAGAGACAGAAACTACCGCGCTCGCCACTAAGCTAGCCTTTCCTTTGTCTTGTCATCCTTTTCTTCCCCTTCTCTCCAGTGAGCATCAGCACTGCCTTTTCGTCAGTGGCGGTGCCGTCTATTGACAGAGCAGTACATTCTGGACATATCTGGGGGATTAAGTTGCAAATTTAAGCAATGGGAAAATCAATGGGTTCCTCTTTTAATTCATGAGAAAGGCTGTCACTGTGAAAAAACAGTAGGGAGATGTGGCTGTTTAGATCACATTCATCCAGGGAGAAGCAGAGGAGGAGGAGGAGAGAGTGAGGACAGCATCCTTTAAATCTCTCCATCAAATGGGGGCAAGGCTGATGGTGGCTTGCCAGAGATAAAACCACCAGAGGAAACATAGATTCTTTGTTTCCACCTTTATCAGCGCTGCCATTTGTTTGACTGGGCTTTCATAGACTAACTGCTGTATATTTGAATGTGATATAGCGTTAATTTTTCTTTATCAGAAAGCAATGTACTCTGGTTTGGGAGCAGGAGTGTGTTTCTTGTCCGTGTCTGTGTAGAAACACTCGTAGTCAGCAGTGTAGGGAGAGGCTGCTGCAAAGGTTTTAAGTACTACCTGGACTCCCGGCCAATAAAAACAGATATCTGCCTGCACAGATGTATATTTTCACTCTTGGATTTTTTTTCATGTTAAGCTGAGAGGTCCTCCAGCCCTTTTGTTTTCATCTGCAGGGAATCCAATCACAGATCTTTCTGTTATTTAAACTTTTGCCACCAGAAAGTAAGAGTACAGCAAGCTATTAGAGGTGACAGGAGAGAAGGATGTGAGGAAGGAAACCTTGCCATGATTGCAGAAAAACACTGAAGTCACCCTAATTCCTGAACATTAGACATTTCTGGCGAACATTCAGTAAAGTCATCACATCCCTGTGTTTTATGACTCCTCTAAACAAGTCGCGTTCATCTCCTGGTTACACTCTGGTACTGTGTATCCCCTGCTGACTTCAGGGAATTTGATTTTTTTTAATGAACAGCTCAATATCTAATTCATTAAAGTGGCTGTTTTATTTGATGCATTTTCCTTACTCCAGCTGAACCAAGGGAGCAAGCCAGGGGATGAAGGGGAGATGGCCCCATTGATGGACGTCCTGTTGCACACACAAAGTGCTTCGAGTGTGTGTCTGCATGTGTCCCTCGGAGAGACTCGGAAGGGCTCCGGTCGATTGTGGCTCTCTTCTCCACAGGGGCTGAGAGCGGGAGTTTTACTCGGTTTGACTGCTGAAGGACGGGAGCTGTAATTGGCCTTCCACACGCTCTCTCTCGTCATTAGAGGCAGGCCGAGGGGGAGGGCTTAACAGTCGGTGTGGGGCGCACTGCCAGTGCTTTTTTCTCTTTCTCTAGGCTTCTTTCTGGCAGTGAAAAAGCATACGGAGGCATATTAGGCTTTAGTAGGTGTATTAAAAATGTCACCTTTAGTTCTGCTTTGTGTGTTCTGACTGTGCAACATGTACATTTTACGTGAACGTCAGTAAGGGGTAGATATCTCACAGCTTATAGGTGCCTGCTCACACTTATTTTAGATGCTTTTCAGTCATTGGTTGGACTGGATGTGGGAGGGTTGGTTTTGTGCATCGAGAGACCTGAAAACACCTGTGGCTTGAGTGTCAATGGATGGAGCGTTTTTGATCTCCCGCCTTGTCGCTGTGTTTTGTTCTCACTTATTCTGAAGAAAAGACTTCACTCATAGAACTACCTGCTCCTCTATATGAGCCAGCAAAATAGAGACTAGATTTCCACGACCATTTCATCCTTGGGCACATACCCTCAACTGCTCTGTAATTAGCTCATCTCTCATTTAGCAGCTCCTTTGTGGTTCCCTCTGATCAACTGTCTTATCTCCGCATAGATCACACTCACACAGAAGCAACAGATACAAGAGTACAACAGTTCATCCAGAGGTATAATAGAAACATGAATTGCATAATATATATATTAAAAAAAGATAAGAATCTGATATACGGTAGGTTGGAGGCCCTGAAGAGAAAAAAAGTATAGAGAGAAAAGGTGTATTAAAGTGAAGCAGAGGGCCTTGGTGGAAATATGAAGGGGTCAGAATAAGAGTGGAAGGGGCTCCCTGGCGAGGGCCCGGGGGGGGGGCAGCTTGGGATGTGTCAGGTGCATGAGCCGCGCTCTGCGCTGGGCAGTGTTGTTGTTACACCGAGGGCAGCGCCACAAGTCCGAAAGTATTGATTTCCCGCCTTGTCGAGAGGCAGAGAACTGTCATGTGGAGAGCACTGACCTTGGTACACACACTAAGACAACTATTCCCCCCGGCCCCCCACGGCACAGAGAGGAGAGAGAAGAGAGGAGCAGATGCAAGACACAGCAGCGGCAAGCAACAAACAACAATGAGGCTACCGAGTCTCCTGCACGGGGGGGGGGGGGGAGGAAGAAGAGAGAGGAGGTGAGCTTGAGAGGAAGAGAGGAAAGAGAGAGAGGGAGCTTTCAGGAAAAAAAAAGTAGGAAGGAGGAAGCAAGAAAGAAAAAGAGAGCGAGAGAGGGAAGCTAACAGTCAAAGCCAGGGCCAGTTCCCCTGAGTTGTCAGTGGGCAGCCCAGTGTCTGGTTATCACGCTGTTTGAAATGACAATGGCTTGACTTGTATTTTCCTCCTGAGACCCAACTCAGATCTATAAGCCAGGGAGGGGAGGGAAGGGGGGAGAGGAGGGAGGCAGGGGTGGGTTAGAGGAGCAGTGAAAAGAGAAAAGGCCGGTCATAAAAGGAGACGATAGAAGAGTGAGAGGGAGCTAGGAAATAGTACGAGAGAGAGAGAGAGCATGACAAAAAGAAAAGTGAGGGGTGGAGGGGGTGGGTTGGGGGTGAAAGGAGTAAGAGATTGACTCCTTCTGTCTCTGTAACACTGCTGTAGTTGTAGCCTTTGACATCTACAGAGAGAGACAGAGAGGAAGGAAGAGAAAGAAGGCAGCAGCAGCAGAAGCAGCAGCAGCAGCAGCTCAAGTGAAATGTTTTTCATGTGGAAGCTCCATCAGGATTTGACAACAAAAAGGGCTCCCTGTCACCTGCAGCTACACGGCGGGGCTCATCCCCAGTCACTCCGGAGCGCAGCGCACAGAGACAGACAGAGGAAACACAGCCTACAAAGAGCTCTCCTCGGGTTAGATCAGGGTGACAGACACTTAAGAGACCCAGCTTTAGTCACACATCTCTCGCCTCAGATCAGGGTGTTTTGCTAACAAGCTCAGCAGCGAGTTCCCCCTGCGCTTGTACACTGAAGCTTATGAATAAAGGCCACTTTTTCATGAAGACTTCTGTGTGGAGTTGTGAGGAAATATATTCACAAAGTCTCTTTTTTGGGGGGAATCTCAAAGAAATGGAGTCCTAATTGAATTAGCTGGCTTATTAGTGTTTGACATTGTAAGCTATAAGTAAGAAAGTGGGGACTTGGAAAGTGTATTTAAATAGCAGTGTTGGTTTTGGTTCTAATTTTACACTCTCCTGACACACATTATTCCCCTCAGCTGCAGTTAGGCCCAGATATGGTAATGCTAATAATATGTGTGCAAGGGGATTTAAGTGGCTCGCACACCTCAATTGCCAGGCCTGTGGAAACGCAGTGGTCTATAAACCTGGTGGCTAAAGCCTCGTCAATGGCGTGCACTCATCATTTATGGATAAAGCACAAATAGTGAAATGGGTGCATTCAAAGATGAGAAGACGCAACCTTCCTCCTCCTACGCCCATCTTTGTCTGCTCGCAATCCTCTTATTTCAACACGTCTTCAAGGGTATAAAGAAACAGACTAAGCACACCTTTGGCCATAATACTGTTTAGTAGCCTTGATGCTGAGGTTTGCCTCTGTTAGTCTGCCTTAATTTGGTCAAACGTAATTGCTAATTACACTTGCTTTCATTATCTCAGTGTGTGAAATCCAAGGGCTTTACCAGTATTATCTTTACTCAGTGAAAGAAAGAAAGGACCTTTGATCAAGATTAACCACATATACTCTCCTTTGGCCTGTGCAAACACAAACCCATGCACACAAACTTAATGAATCTGTTTCATCTGTCTTCTTGACTTTCTCTTTGTTGTCAATATTCACCTCCCCACACCCTGAGAACACGATTTTTAAAGAAGTACAGCTCCATGCTTTTGTAGTAAAATAATATCATACACTCATATTGAATCCTTATTAATCTTTTTAGTAGTCTCTTCTTGATGCATTTACACGGTCAGCAAAGTGTTAAAAATGACTGGGGCAGTGATTAACATAATCTTTTGCCTCATGCTGATTGTCAGCTTCCTCTGGGAGCACAAAAGGAACCTTGTGGCTTTTCAACACATCACCACGACCGTTTAAAAAACACAGAAACACAAACATTGGCATTTATTGCACCTCCCCAAAAAATATAGCGGGACAACTGGCAGCAAACAAATGAATAAATGTAAGCCTCCACAATTAGCCCTTGCTCTCAGTGGATCCATAATGGATCTCGCTACACAAAACGATTACATGCCACTTGAGATAATGACAGATTGTGCTAAAAGGAGCTGCTTTACCCACTCGCTCAGCTCTCTTTGGGGGTATCACGCCATTTGTGTCTGCGGTGAAAAGGGACATGCCAGTGAGGACTCCCTGGGTGCCACGGGAGGGGAGGCGTAACGCCAAGCGAATGCCCTGCTTGACACATGATAAACTTGGGGACAGGTGACTAAAGTGAAGCAGGCCATTCCTCGCATCCCAGACATTTAGCGAGTAATGACACGCCCGCAAACGGCCTGTCAAATGTCACTTTCACCTCTCTTAAATTCAGCGCGGGGAAACGCTCTGAGCGGTGTCAACAGGTTTGATGAAACGAGGGAGCATCAACGTTAGACACTGTGAAAATATAATGGCAACTGCTTTGTCTCTCTGTGCCGAGCTCAGAGAGGGTTTTATTGTCCTCATTCCAGCATCAAATTTGGCCTCTTCTCAACAGCTATCAAATATAGTGTTGAGTGCAAATGCCAGTGCACTACACAGCAACTTCCACGCCAGAGAGTGGAGTTTGTAAATACATAGTGATAATGAAATCCACAACACAGACAAGTTCAGGTCATAATCCAGGATGAAGAAGATCACTTAGCACTGTTTTTTTATAGCGATAAAATATTGGAGAAAAAAAAATGGAGAAGTCTTTCCTAGCAACATGAGTATGAATGAGGACATGAATGTGTGTCCAACTATGTTGAGTGGAGTGTGGCAACAAAAGTCGAGTGCGAGTTTTGGTTTGGTGACAAATCATGAATCATATTTGTTGTGAGATTGAGCTACTTTCTTCACATTTATTTAAAATATATTGCCTTAGCTTATAAGGTCTATTCAGAGGCAGCAGACGCTTTGAAAAAAGAGAGTGTAGAACATAATAATCTCAGCACACAACACAACTGCATTTAATTTCCATCCTTATTTGTCTCTGTGTTTTTTTTTTTGTTTTTTGTTTTTGTTGGCCTGGCTTGTATCTATCCCACGTATTCCCCACTGCCCATGACATACTGGAAATGCCTGGTTAAGTGCTGTTCTGACATTAGCTGAGTGTAGTCACAGCATTTGGCCTGGGGACAAATGCTAGAAAGGCCCTATAAATATGGATGCCACCCACCCCTCCTCTTCTCTCCCGCTCTCCCTCGGCTCCCTGATGAGTTTGCATGTGTCTGTGTGTGTCTGTGTGTGGCACGCCATTTGCTCTGTCACACCATGTCCCCGCTGTTTGTTTACTCACACTGACAAGAGATACACTCGCTTGCCGTCGGTGCTCACCACCTACGCCTGCTAACCAAGTGCCAAAGAGCTCACTAATGCTCCAACTCCTCCTGTAAATAATGCATCCGCCAATGCCAGGCAGCTAGCATAGTGCGGCGGCCCCAGCTGTCTGAACTATTTCATAGGCTGATGGGTCTGTTAGCCAGCACGTCACTCTCAGTTCGCCTGCGTGCATGTGTGTTAGCGAGTGTCACTGTCACCTGCTGTTACATCGCGAAGCATCACACCAGGAGAACTCAGTGCTGCATGAAAATGATGCCAGTCGAAGTCGGAAGACGTCTTCCTGTGTGCCCACCTCGGCCCCCAGCACTGTGGCGGCCCTGTGGGTGCCCCGTGGCTGCACTGATGCCAGCACGTGTGGAGCTGCAGGGAGGGTCCCCGTGGGGAGGAAGTGGGCCATTAGTACAGTCCTTGCCCCGGCGTTTTACTCCACTTCAGTACACATCACAGAGGGCCGCCCTCTCACTAACTAGCTAACACATGCTAATTAGTCTGGCGACAGAGCCAGTTCCTTCTTGCTTTGGGAGCATATGTGTGTAGCTCCAGAGCAAAGCTGGCTGAGAGGACCTGGCCAGGGACTGATGCTGCTTCATTAAATTTTCTTTAATGCGCCTCAAATAAATGTGGAACAGTAGGGTAATAGTTTAGAGAAGCCTGGAATATATGAATGATGGAGCCAGAGTTCAGTCTTATCTTGGGTAACTAACAGCTCACAGCTTCAAACAGGCATCAGACATAAATAAACTGTTGTGCTTTTTGACTTTCCCTACCTTCCAGATTAGTGTGGCGTGCCGTCTGCTCTCCAACCAACACAGCATTCCTGCAACGTCTTCATTTTCTGGAAACAAGAACAACCACAGCCTTAATGAAACTTAATGATGATAGTCATAACACAACAATAATCCAGTGGTCTGGAAAACTAATCAATGCGTCTTCTCTCCTTCCCCTAATGACCTGTGAAAACAAAGCAATAAAAAGGCGGTGTGTGTTTATTTTGGCCAAAGCAACAGGCTGATAAGAGCAGCTGGCTGATTAGCAACAAGCAAAGCCAAGACGGTCACAAAGATTAGGACAGGACACAAAGCGAATGTCATCAAACGAGGTAAAGGTATGTGCATTTCAAGAACTTTCCTCTCGATGGAAAGTCTGCAGGCCCATTTACGAAAATGCATTCATTCTACCACAGTAGCCTTGTTATCTACGTGTTAAACGGATGAGGATTTCCTGTTTCATGTCCTTACGCTAAGATTTTCCTGTTACTGTAACTCTAGTCAGTGGTGGTAGTTTGTCATCTCAGTAATGCGATGATAAACACATGTTGTTTCCCTTGTCTTCTGTGTGAAGTGGCTGACCGGCGTAGCTCTCGTTTTAGCATGCGTCTTGTCTTTTGGTCTCCAGTTGATTCCTCCCAGACTCTGGCCCTTCACCACAAATCATTGTGGTGTGTTGTGTGCAGCTTCGAGACGCAAATGTGCCCCCGAAGTGGTGCAAAGGCACCGTTCTTTAGATTCAACTTTTCCTTTCTCAGTTAGAAAGACAAAACCAGGCTTTTTTTTCTTTCTTTCTTTTAAACTGGCTCATGATTCCCACAGTTTCTTTACAGCATGATGTAAAGTGTTGGTTTGAGTGAGGGCTTTTAATTAGCTAAGTACAGATAGGGAGATGGACGAGATTTTGCTTTCATGGTGTAAAGGGAATTATAAAAACAAAAAAAGGGGGGGTGGGGGGTGGGGGAGATCAGCCCTTGATCAACAGCAGTAAGATTTTTGTCACCATGTGTTGCAACATATTATCTGCATTTAGCCACTTATACAAATAAGGACCAGCGAGCATGCAATTTACATCAGTGGAAATTATGATACGTACATGTGCTACACAAACACACAGAGGAAAAGACCACCTTTGCACCGTTCTCTAGGGTCCAAACCAAATATAAATCATGCATACTGTATTAGGACACACAGAGTTTCTGAAATTCTCAGAATTAAAATGATTTAACAAGCCCTGTAATAAATGTATTTCTTATTCCCTGGTCAGATCATATGAATTCCTAAACACACAACACATTTCACATGACAACATGGGAGATCAGTGTCAGGTGGATTACATGGAATGATGGGGTGATGTGTCTTTTTTTCTGGTTGCTGGAGAGCCTGGTGTCCTGATTAAAAATTTCAGCTCCACTGCCTTTCTAATTAATTAGCGAGGCCACTCAGAGGAGCGCTGTGGACCAATTAGTCTCTAGCAAGCCGATGATGCCTATCGCTACAGCATCACTGTACAGCTGTCGCTCTCGCTCCGAGGACGGCTGGGGATGGACCCTCAGGTGCTCACACAGGTTCAAACAGCAGCGTGCGTGCATGCACGGTACTTCAGATGCATGCGTACACAAAGCATGATAATATTAATAGTAATAAAAACAATTTAAAAGCAAGAGATAAACAAAATATACACATACTCATAAAGACATGATAAGAAAAATATTCCCAAACTTAGCTCCCTTTATATCCCTTTGAAGATGAATGGAAAATAAGTGTTTTAAGCCTGGATTACATAGAAACATCACTTGTAATCACTCAGTGAGTCTAAAGGAGTCTGTCATGGGAGTTTGGCTGCAGACAGTGATGGAAAAAATTGTTGATTATTAATTACTCAATGTTCAGAAAACAAATCCACAATATTTAGGTAAATCATTTAGGTAAATTATCAAGTAAAAATACCAAATATTATTGGCTAAAGCTCCTGAAATCCAGCAATTTTCTCCTTTAAATATGTTAGATCTTTTTTAAGACGTTACTTTCATCTTCATGGGCATCATCTGGGCTTCATCTGATTATTTATTCTATAAATTAAGCAACTGACAGACTATTTGAAGGGAGTTTTTTCTAGTATTAATGAAAGAAATCATTGGTTGCAGCTGCAATTTGAAACAGTAATAATGCTGCAAATTTCAGTCATTTGGTGCAAACTAAAAATAGCACCTCTATTCAAAGATACTATGAGGTGATCTAGCTGGAAAACATGAATATGCATCTAAAGGAAACAAAGATATTGCTAAGACCAACGGTTCTGTTTGCTACATTGAATGAACTGTGCGGTAAAGACTTGTAATGCCACGAATTTGATTTTCCCGTCTAACAGTAGCTGACACTGTGAGCTGCATGGCTGTGAAAGTCAGGACAAAAGCCACCTAAAGACGCTGATGCTGAACCTCCTTTCATCCTGTTCCCCTCCACAGAAAAGCAGATGAAATAAGATGGATCCGTTTCCGTTTCTTAGGTCTTGATGGTAAATTCATCCTGCATGCTGACCACAGGGCTGGGTGGGGAGGCTGGAGGGTGGGGAGGTGTCTGCATTTCTCTCGGAGGGTTGGCAGAGTTTGCTGACTTTGTGAGAACGGACTAGTTATAAGACCGAGGAAGCTCATTTCCACTTCAAGGGGTCGTCTGAAACATGGCATCAGCAGGCCTCTCTGTTAGCTCCCGCTCGCTGTACCCTCACACGTGTGTGTGTGTGTGTGCGCTAATGCATATGTGCGCATGCACATACATACACATACACACACACACACGCATCATCTGATCGTCTCACATTCACAGATATTAATAATCCCTCCCCATCGCCTCCACTCCAAAAGTCTAATGTTTATTCGTACTTGAGGAAAATGCGCTGATACAGTTTTTCTTCAAGACTGAAAAACAGCCAAAAGCTAACAAAAATGTGGAACTTCAAAGCCCCCCGTGGTGGTGGGTACACATTAATGAACACATCACACACAGAAACACACACACACGCAACGTCCTGCAAGCCGTCTCTTACAAGTTTAATTATAAATTCAAGTGTGGATTGGCACATTTGAGCATAAAAAGATGTGTGTGTTTGTGCAGTGCAGACACACGCTAGCACGAGTCCCTTTGCGAGCACAAACAGTCAATACTGTAGTGGCTGATTAGTATGAGAAGAGGGGATGAATATTGGAGAAGGACTCTCAAGAGCCACCCATGAAACATGGAGAGGATGTCAAAGCATTTTGTTCCCATCTCGTTCATTAGATCTAACTCAGGCTAGTGGACGCTCAGAATGTTTTAAAGTTCATTCACAGTCACACACGCACACACACAAAAGACAAAAAAGGGCACACACTGAAAACAACGCGGCTGGAAACAGTTGTAGTTATTAGATCGGCGTGTCTGACATTTTGTCGACATAAGTAATTAATTTAGCCTTTCTATTGGGAAAGTCCAAAGAGCCCAATTAACATGGCTAATATTGCTGCATCGTGTAAAAACATCAGTTTTTTTTAATACAGAGGGAATATTCAAATGACTTGCCTTCATTATTCAAATGTATAAGCAAAGTCATCACTGGGGAAAGAGACAAGATGTGATTCACACTCGCAGGAACAAGAAAATGATAATCAATCTTTTATTTCTGCAATGCAATCAAATATTCAGCGTGTGTGCTTTTCCTTTATCTTGCTTTTCTTTATTTGTGTCATCTGAAATATGAGGGTTTCTCACATTTGTCACGTTCACGGATATTAATTTAGATGCTTATTTTTGTGTATATTGACTGAGTGACATGTTGCAGTGATAGCTATTAATTATTTAATTTACCAGCTGTGGAAATCTTGGCAGCATGTTTGCACAAGCCTTGTATTTGATTGAAATTATACATTAAGTCGAGGCTTTATAGGATGAGGATTTTTTGACTTTTACAGTTGGTCCAGTACACATGGTCAGACAGCAAGCCAGGCCAAGACTCACACAGTTGCCAAATCCCACAGCTTTGTAAGTAACACCCCACAGAGATGGAATCAGACAAATAATATTCTTAATTTAGAGAGTGAAAATGTAAAGGTCAGAGGCAGCAGTGAGGGACGTTTTATAGTTTATTTGAATCTGTTTTTATAGATCGCCATTGTGGTACTGTGTTTTCTATTTTCACGGCTCGTTCGGGTATTTGTTTTCTAGCGAACTCAGGGGCCCCACTTCTGCAAGGCCCAGGCTCTTGGCTCTACTCTCCCACTCGTATAGCTATAACAAAGTCAATATTACAAAGAGGTAACACATGTCGAGGTATGCTTCAGGCCTGCCCTGGTGCTGTGATCCTGGATTGGGACAGGCACACACACATACACTGTGTAAAAGAATGCATGCTTTCAATAGTAGGCTGCCTACCACCATGAAGAAAAATGTATCCCACCTTTTTTCATCTCTTTGCAAATTTGTTCTCCGGTCGAAGCTGGTATTTTGGCTTTCACACATGTTCATATATGTGTGGGAACGTGTGTGAACTTCTCTTCCTACTGTGTTATGGGTGAGCGCAAAGTACTTGTTGGTGTCTGTGCGTTCACATAAATTTTGAGTGTGTATGCGTGTGTGTGTGTGTGTGTGTGTGTGTGTGTGTGTGTGTGTGTGTGTGTGTGTGTGCGCGTGTGTGTGTGAGGGCCAGTTTGTTTTGTTTTTCCCTTACTTCAGCACATCTGAGAGAGCTTTTCTGGAACTCCTGAGCCCTGTCCAAACAAAGATGGCCGAATGTGAGGGATGGAGAGGAGGTGGATCATGGCGTGCGTGCGTGTGTGTGTCTATGTGTGTGTGTGTTTGTGATTTTTCAAGTAAGCTGGGACCAGAAGGGCCTTGCAAAAAAACCAAGAGGAGGGGGAGAAAACCGAGCCCCTGAGAAAGGCAGCTGGAAACACGGAGACTTGCGGTCTTTCTCCCCTCCACCACCACCACCACCACCACCACACACACACACACACACACACACACACTTCTCCTCCTCACCCCCCACCTCTCCTCTCTCTCTCTCTCTCTCTCTCTCTCTCTCTCTCTCTCTCTCTCTTCTCCTGGTCCAGCTGCACTCAGATGTGTCAGCCTGCTCCCCTCACCCCAACCCCGCCTCACCCCCGCGCTCCCAAACTCAATGCCACTGCCAAGGAGAGAGAGAGAAAGAGGGAGAGTGAGGGAGAGTGTCGCAGCTGGTAATACTTACTGGCCATTTTACCGCGGTAAAGGCATGAGATTCATTAGGCCAGGGCCCGCGTGTTTTGTGCTGAGTACCGGCCGTGTTATTGTTAGGATGTGGTAAAATTATAAATATGAAGGGGTGAGGGAGGGATTTGGAAGGGGGGTTTACATGGATCTAAGTGTAAGGGTTGGAGAGGAGGCGAGAGCAAGGTGGTGGTGGTGGTAGGGGGAAGTTGAAGGAAGGGGAGAAACATGCCACTCATTAACTTCTCTGCCACAGTCTTGTTTCTCATGATTGGGTGGCAATAAAAAAGTCTGTCACAATTTGTCAAAGTTAATGACTCAATGGCACACCAGCTCTCAAGGGCTGGAAGACACGCTAACATATGTCGAATTAGTCAATAGCTTTATAATTGCAGAAATAAGGACTCCGGCTTTAGCCAAATGAAGCGGACTTAGAGGGTCCTGAGAGGGAATCTGCAATTTGGTCAGGTCGATTGCAGAATGGCAATCATGAAAGCTTGGCACTGCTTTCCTCACACAACTGTAGAGTTGGTTTCTTTTACTTTCCTTCCTTCCTTTCCTCCTTCCCTCCCACCCGTTTGAGCCGCTCTGTGTCTCCTTTGTGACCTGTGACTCTGGAACAGCGTCTAGCCTCCACTTCAGCCCCTCTATCTGTGAACTTTGTAAGACAGATAAAGACTAAGACACCCAGACGGACTTTCCTTTGGTCTGCCGTCTCCCTCCCTCTCAGATTGTCCCACCACACACACACACACTTGCACACACATTGACACACACTCATGTGAAGACACTCCTCACTTCTCTCCCTCATTGTGTGGCTTTGGGAGTGACACACTTGTCATTGCAGTAATGTAGCTATTGGCTGAACACTCTATCTGTCTCTCCCTCCCCTCTCTGTCTGTATCTCTGTCTTGTGTCCTATTTTTTCTGTGTCATTTGCTGACTGAGACTGTAAATACTAATAAATGTCACAGCTTTTTCTTGGAGTGTTGTATCTAAAGAGGGAACTACGAAACTGAATCAGGAGCAGTCTTCTCACTATGCTGGCTAAGGTAAATGCTTGCATCAATCTGCAAACAACAACAATCTGGGCCACTTTTTGAAGATATTTTATAATGTGGTATTTTATAGATGCAACAATAAGTAAGTAGATGTAGCACTTGGTTGCAAATAATCTGAATGGGGCAATTATCCCCGGTTCAGTATAGCTTATACATAGTTTTGTATTTCCACAGCTGTTGGGTGTGCAGGCCCAGGTGTTTACAAGTAAACCACCATGCTGACACACTGTTTGAACAAAACTCTGAGGAAAGAAACAAATATTATTGCCCAGTCGTGTGTCTTGAAAACCAGCCAATCCGTCTACAGTAGTGTTCGGTTTAGTTGAAAAAACGCATATACATAATTTGGAGATTGCTTACACACAATTAGTGCAGGCTTTTTTACATTAAAAATGGTCAAAGAAAATAAAGAGCTATTGGCGAGATTAAATCTAGGAACTCCTCCAAGATTTCTCTGGCTGGGAGCTAGTTTGAGTAGGGGAATTCACTGAGTGTGGGTGTGTGTGTGTGTGTGTGTGCACATGTTTGCATGAGAGGGAATGTGGGAGAGTGTGTGGGCGCTTGTGTGTGTGTGTGTGTGTGTGTGTAGTTCAGGAGGTAGAGTCCCACCCTGTAGACTAGTGTGATGACTAAATGTCAATTTGGGGGAGTCTCAGCAGTGCTGGCCTCCTGTCGTCATGCTGCTGTCAAGCCTGCACCGTGTGTGTGTGTGTCCCGTCGCCCACGCCAACCAATGATTGCCATGGAGATGTCCCCTCACAGAGAGGGGTCGGCAATATGTCTGGGCTCTGACTAATACTTTCTGTTTGTGTTAGGGTGTAGATGGGGAGGGAAGTAAAGAGCTTCTCTCCCCTCTTCTCTATTTCCGTCGACCTCCCCTCTATCACTTATTCCATTTTTTCTGTCCCCTTCTCCTCTTACGCCCACTCTCCTTCCTCTTTTCTATCCTTTTCCCCTTCCCTCAAACATGTGTCTGGTCGCACTGTGTGGTCATGTCAGTCCCTCAAGTCTCCAGACAGAAACCTAGCGTGTTGTTGCAGTGCCGGCTGTCACTGCGATATTTGCATTCGGCGGGGGCGATCAGTGGGCCAGCGAGTGCAGGTGTCAAGTCTGACAGGGAGTTGTCCTTATCTGGCGCAGGTCGCTCCCTCTGATAGGCTGAAGGTCAGAGCAGATCTCGTATATATATTGACGACAATCTTTTATTTTCTTTCCTTTTCCTGTCCACACAATGGCCAGTGATAAGGACGCGTGTCGCTGAGCAGTGCAAAGTCTAACACCCATGCAGAGTGATTCCTGGCTTTTCTTTGATTTTATTGCTGAGACAGCGAGTTCATTAATACAAAATTAACTGACAATTTGGATTATTGATTAATCTTTGCATGATAAAAGTCATTTATCAAGCACTTGCTGGTTTTGGCTTCTCAAATATGAGGATTTCCTGCTTTTCTTTGTTGTATATCTCTGCAAATATAATATGTTTGATTTTCGGATGGGTAAAAAACGTGAATTGAAGATGTCAGCTTGAACTCTGGGAACACATTTTACGATTTCTAGACTAACAGATTAATCATTTGTCAAACGTAAAGCCTAATTGAAGAGGATTTTGATGATTCTCATAGCAGTTTGAGGTTGAAACGATATCCATTTTGAACTTAAACGTGTAACATAAACAATGTAACAGATAAAGATCCCTCAAATCCTCGATAAAGACTTAAACTTAAAACAGTAAGGGGTGGATAAAGTTGTATATTTGGTTATTTGTTATATAAATTCAAATATAAAGATTCAAACAAACAAAAGATCTCTTAAATGTGCTAAGTAAAGAATTACGTTCAACATATTTAGATTTGAAAAATAAACTTTTAAGACAACAAACTTTGAACCACCACCAACATTTCTGTACAGCAATTTATTATTTATTGTCTACATAAACTTGTACCAAAAGTTGCGTCATCCAGGAGAAAACTGGGAGACCCAGCCTGACATCTTTTCCAAAGAACTTTCTCAACCTTCCCTACCTCCCCTCATCAGCTTTCCTCTGCCTCCTCCACCTTTGCTGCCACACTTCTTCCCCACCTTTCCGATACACCAGCTTGCCTGGCTCCCCCCCTCCTGCTATCTCACTTCTTTTCCTTTTCACTTGCGTTCCCTTCGTTCTCTCTCTTTCTCTCCTTCCATTCCTTCCCCTGCCTCCCCTAGCACCCTGCTTTGAACCTGGCCTTGAATCTGTGCACCCAGAGGTCTGTCACTGGGCAGATGGTTTGATCTCTGGCTGGGGAAATGCTTTGAGGAGAGCTGAGAGGGGCCAGGGGCCTGCACCGGGGTCCTCTGCCTGGACCTGCTGTCTACACAAAAGATGGGAGAAACTGGTGTTCCCTTGATGCTTAGGTATTTGAACTGACAGTGTAGTCCAGTGTTATCAGTGTGGTACAGCTCTCCATCTATACAGGCTGCACTGACTGAGAGCATGGCATATGATAGCAAGATCACAGGGTTGTGTTTCTGGCCCAGTATTGTGATATTATGCTCCCTCTCCCTCTGTGTTTCACAATATCAAAGCCAGCTGGGTCCTTTAGCCGTCCACTTCATAAACAAGCATGACTGTCCTGAAGTACACGCACAGCTATTTATCATGTGAGTGAGTCAGAGTGAAAAGTTTCGTCACTGATCATGATTTGAAATTTCTCGGAGTGGTGCTCATCATGGGGAAATTTAGTTTCTGTGACTATGTCAAACCACACGGAGAAAGCAGGAATGTTGGAAGCAGAAATGTAGCTGAATTTTGTGCTTGTTTGATTGTGGAGTAAAAAAACATGGGTGTTGTTGTGTCTGCGTGTTTGAAGGAGTGCAAGGGGGTGAGTCATATCTGACAGCTGACACACACAAAAAGACAAGAGTGGACCTCCAGTCAAAGCTGAAAGTGAACGTTATCTGGACGACACATGTCATCGCTCACAATTCAACTCAGATTGTCCAGTTATGAACTCCAGGTTCCTGTTACTGATTAGTTATTGTAATTTCAGTACCAGCATACAGCAGAACCATGTTTTGAAGGACGGCTTTCATAGGACAGATGGCATCTCAAAGGGCTGCGAACTGTAAAAACAATGAGCCATGCCAAACTGTGACATTTTCTTGCAACATTAATCTGATTACATTTAAACCAGACTTGATATTTCCTCTGCTACATCTGTCACTGGCACCTGCAGGCTCAGAGTTATGACCACTTCATTCTTTGGGTCAGCAGGACCTAACATTGCTACATGAACACAAATTTGTGTTGCGGTAACAGCAGGTGAAAGCAAAGTGCAACAAGACTGAGAGGCGCTGCCAAACATCTGAAACTTATGTGTCAGATTTTCACAGACACAGTATGTTCACAGATGAATTTTATTGTTCCCCAGTTTTTGTTAAATGTTTATTTACCTTGCTCACTTCATTTCCAAACTCCACTTTCAAATTTTGACCCTTTTCAGTTTGAGTCCAAGTAGTTTACAGTAAGTTACTTAAAAAGGGGCTAAATCTAAACACCGTAATAGCTTTTGTACACATTTTATCAGATGTGACATACATTAACTGATTGACAATGAATCTCAAAATCTGTCAAATCACAAAGAGCAGTAAGTAAGGGTGCGTGCAAATAACAGACATTGCTGCTCTCATTTGTTTGACTTAAAGAAAGGAGAGGAAAGAAAGGAAGAAAAGAGAGGGGTCCCAGGTCTCCATATGAATACATGAAAACACATGCTTCTCTTCTCCTTCTGTAATCCACCAGGGACTCACGCCCCATTTGGTTCCCATTAGCATAGCTCTGGTCGCTCTGCCCTGTGTCAAAGCCCAGACGCACAGCTGCACAAAGGACAGGGACCTCTGGCTCTGTGACTGCCAGCCGCTGGGCTCAAAACCAGAACTGACATGGAGGACGGATCTTACACTGTGGGGATTTCAGAGAGAAGAGACTAGCCTCTTCTGTCGGCGGCTACGGTTTCCCCCCTGTGCTGTGTAACGGTTTTACACTGAAGTCAGTGCACAAGTGATTAATCGTTGTTTATTTTGTACCACTTTGTAAGGCAAGAAAGCTCTGTTTCAAGTCACATCCAATGTACAAAATCAAACAAGCAAAAATTAGCCTTGGCATGAGGTATTTGCTCCCCTGTATTTTGTGGCGTGCTGTGTCTGACTACAAAGACTTTCTTTATTCAGCATGTTTTATTTGTCACCTGTTTCCAATATGGACACTGTGAAGTCCTGATCTATCTGACGGAGCCAGGGCCCGTTTTATGACACGCAAAGCTGCTGTGCCTCTTTTCCTACACACGTTGGCTGCACATTTCTGGCAGGAAATTGACAGCATTTCAGCAGCTAACTCATGGATGAGATAATATCTTGTGGGTGGAAGAGAGGACAAGATGCTCCCAGTGTTTTACAGTGACCCTAAGCAGAGACAAATTTAAATCTGAAGCTGCTGCTGCAAAGATGAGGCGCACACACGCACGCATATGCGCACATACACACAGGGTTTTCATTTAAATCTCGGCTTTGCTTAACTCACCAAACAAGAAATGTGGTCTGTGGCTGTGTGTCGAACATGGTAAAGGTTTCAATTAAAGTAGGAGGAACAATACCCACCCAGCATCCAGCAGCTGTCTGGGTTGGCTTTCCATTGTATGCTGTCAAGGGAGGATACAGAGAGGCTGAAAGGGACTCGTGGTGTTTTAGTGGTGTTTTCAATGGCATATAGTTACAACGTCAACCTTGAAAAATGACAGGGTAGTAATACAGTTGTACAGGATATTAGTTTAGGATCACCCTGAGTTCTATGGTTTCATAGGATTTGTAGTGGCCAAAACACTGTCTTTGTTGATCTCTACATATGCTGCGTAGTTTAGGGTTGGACTCATTTGCATGTTTCAGTATTGATCCCGAGCCACGTAGCCCATCTTTCCCAGTCTGTTTAAAATCCTCTTGGACCCGACTAAGTCCAGGCCGAAGCCATCTTGTTCTGCAAGCTCCTCTTTCCTGCATTTCTTCAGTCCATCTGTCCCACTAACAGTCTTTTAATTGAGAGTCCTCCCCGGTCTGATGCTGGCCATTGCTGACTGTCAGTGTTTATACAATTGGGCTGGGACAGGGACTGCGAGCCAAGCAAAACATCCATGAAACATCAAGCCTCCAGCTAAACAAAACCCAGCAGTGAGACACACACACTTGAGCCAGATAAGGGCTGAAAATGATGCTTTCTGAACACAGCTAGGTTAAGTTGTTGACCATAGCGGTAACACAGCAGCTGCGAGAGAGTGTTGACTGTTGTCTGGGTCTAATTGCTACAGCATTGTGGGATTTTCTTCACTTGCTAACAGCTTTCACTTTCTAGCTGCTCATTTTTCTAGTGATTTACGAAGTCTTATACACACTCGCTCACACACACACACACACACACACACACACACACACTCACACACACCCCTCTGTCCTTTTCCTCACCGTCGTCCTCTTTAGTTTTGAGCCAAAGAGGAAACCCTGGCGAGACGCTAGCACACTGACTAATGCTGTGTATCTGGCCAGGCCTCAGATAACACAGCCTCCTCCCCCGGCCTGCTGTGACAAATATGTGCGAGTGCAGCGGTGGGATCCGGGCCCAAGCTTGTCCCTGACCCAGCCCAGGCCAGACGCAGGTTAAACCACGGCCAAATGCAACCCAGATCCGTCCTGGCCACAGAAGCAGAGTGTTGAGTACGTGAGAGTCATGGGAAGAAGTCTTTATAATTGTGTCTTTCTTGCTTCCCCTGACAAGCCACACACACAGACGAACTCAGACTCACACAGGAGATGAGGTTGTTTTTGATGGCAATCTATGACATATGTCTGTTGCCTCTATTAAAAATTCTGTAATGAGTCTGTAATCTTTCATCTTATTGCGTATGAGCGATTCTGATGCCGTCACATCACAAACATCTGCTGTGTTACTCTTCTCTTACACGTTCCTAACTGAATGTGGAACAATGCACAAATTAATCCCGAAAAATAACAGGCACAGTACGTTCCCTCCCTTCCCTTTTCTCCCGTCAGTGCCTTCTCAGTTGAGGGGGCTTGCTGCTTTAATGCTTCTTAATGCTGCTGTCTGCTTAATGGGCCAGATATGAGAGGTGCTGCTAGCCAGCGTAATAAGTCAGTGATTAGAGGGCGCCTTGTCACAGCAGCAGCCTCGCAGACAGTGGCACGCTCTAATTGCCGTATTAGACGCCCCTTAACTATCTTGTCAGCTGTCAGACCCCAGCTCGTAAACAGAAGAGGTGCATTTGATATTCGCAATTGTTTATTTCCGTCTGCTGCTGTTAGTGCTGCCCGCATGGAGATGTAATTAGGAAGGCCAAATTTACTAAATTTGGGTATTCCAAATTAGAGTTTGCAAAACCTTTACGCAAGAAGAGTTATATAAAGAGACATGGAAGTGACACAGAGTTCACTTAAAATTCAAGTGGGTGGTCGGTGGCCAAGATGATTAGGGCAGCAATTAAAGAGAATTTTTACTATCTGCTGATAATTTTTGTGATTAATAGATTAACTGGTCTATAAAATGCCAGTAAATAGTGACAATGCCCATTGCATTTAACCAGAGTTCACATTTGTGAACCTGGAACCAGTGAATTTTTAGCATTTTTGCTTAGAAAAGTAATAAATTATCAAAATTGCATCCATCACTGAAGAAATTAAGTCTCGGCTTTTTTAAGAGAGCAGTGCAACAGCAGTTTTTTGACGATTTGGTGTCATTGTTTGTTTAACTGTAAGTTTAAAATCCAGAAAACAACAACAAATTAAATTAGAGAATGTATTAAACCTTCATGCTTAACCATAAATTCAAATCTGCTGACAAGATTGTAGACACGACATCATACAATAACATGCAAATGTGAAGAACAGAATTATAAAACTGCTTTATGAACACAGATGTTGCTTCAAAGACAGGGCGCAGACTTTCTGAGTATCCTGTATCTGAAAGGTCACAGGTTTGACCCCAGCCAAGGCCAATGAATGTTCACGAACAAGCCATGTCTGCTGCCTAAGTGTCCTTGAGGGGAACGTTGAACTCACTTTGCTCTGGATAAGAACGGCAGCAGCGCATAATGTATGTACACTCAAACTGACACATGCCGTATAATCCTCACACACGGTGAGGATTGCCGTGCCTGCACCTGGAGAGCTTAAAAATGGTGTAAAGTCCAATAATCTCCGTCTCCTGTCTCATTCGGTGTCAAACAGTGAGGTGACATGGTTAGAAGTGGCATAATTTTGTGTTTAATCTTGGATTAGTCCATGTTCACTTTGATACTTCCAGTTACTAATCTGGTTTACAACACCTCAGGGCGAGCACGGGGGGATTCTGATAGATTTTATGGTCCCTTAGTAGATTATAAGAGAGAGTTGAGTTTTATATCCTGAATTACAGGATATTGGCCTAATCCACTGACTACATTATATTATTTGCTGCTGTTAAATACCAGAATGTGCACTTGGGTCAATACTGGTGGGTTGGTGTGCACATAACTAAAGAGCAAAAACATTCTGATATTACTGATCATGCATTGACTTCAGTCGTGTGACGTAAAGGCTTTTCTATCGGAAAGTGCTGATTGACTGTTACTGATGTTGTGAAATATAGCATGTTGGACTCCAACCTACGACCCTTTGTGCGCGTGTGTGCGTGTCTGTGTCACATTATTGTCACACTGTTTGCCTTATAAGAATAACAGCGAGACAATGTGAGATAACATATTTAGTGCAGATTGTAAATTCATAAAGTTTCACGCTCTGATAGTTTGGGCTTCAGCGTGAGGACAAGCACTTTCTCTGTCGCCGTCACTCACATGTATCTCTACAGATAGTGCCTTCACATTTTGATCTGACACTCGCTGAGTGATGAATTTAGGACTTTCCTGTCAAAATACTTCACACACTACACCCAATTTCCTGCCTTGAGCATTCCTCAAATTTTTTTGCTCTGCATTTTTAGTGATTGCAGATTTTTTTTCATTACAGCCTAAAGAATTAACACATAGGAAAAACCTTTAGTCATTCAGCACTGACTCAACACCATTTGTGCCAAATGTAAAATACATTATCCTCATCATGTGGATTTGCTGTTTATTATGACAAGTCATTAACTTAGGGTTTTTTTTATTCTAATGCCAGCAGCCAACATACTTAGATTACATGCTAATGTTAAGGAAATACAATATTTGATTTAAGATAAGTATATGTTTTAAGAGTGAAACGGTTCCAAGATTTTTTTTTTTTCCTCCTGCACCAATCCTCCTACAGCTGCAGATTCCCTTTAGGCAGTTTAGGCTGCAGAAGTGTTACTATCTTTACTCACCAATTTATCTTGATAATGTAAAAAATGTCTGATAAACAAAGAGCTGCCAATGCTTATTAAGATTCATGTTTGTCATTCCTTTTTTTCTCCTTTCACTCCTTTTATTCTGTCATCTTGTTTCTCTGTGTCAGTGGGAAATTTACAGCTCCCAGCTGCTGCGCTCATTTGGATGATGAAGCTGTATTCATTTGTGTGGATTTCTGTATATATCATACATTTTCCCTGTGCTGTACCGTCTCTTTATTGTTTGAAGGATGTGAAACATCTTATAGGATCAAATGACCTCCTGCAAAATGTGTCTGAATTTTTGGTTAGAGTTTTTAACAGCCCTTTGTGAAGGCTTAAGCCTCGGCAGACGGTGCATTGTGCTGTACCGAGTTGCCCTCGTCAAGTCTGGACACTTAACCTCTCACTACTAAAAGCTTTCTGGGGTCAGACTAAGTGCAGCTACAGTGTTGAGTAATGGAGCCTCAGTCAAAACAAGTTACATTTCTGTTTTCAGGAAGGGAAGTTTGTCGGTTCACATGAACTCTGGGAAATTACCATATATATAAAAGCAGATTCACACGCTGAAATGAAATAGTAGTCGGGAAATTGGGGATTTGGTGAACGGGAGTTATTCTTAGTGGCAGTGGCTGCAACTGTTTTGTATTACACGTGTCACATTTTTAAGTAACAGTTTTACAGTAAAGTATTATGTTCAGTGTGGGATGAGCTTTAGGGATTTGCTGTTCTGCAACAGACTATGTAATAATTTGCCTCTGTGCTTCTTACTTGTATTTATGACTGCTGGTTTGATAACTGCTCTTTCTCAGCCTTTGCTTTGTTATCTCTCCTTTGTACTCAAGCTGTGATTGACGTGGATTTGTCTCTTTCTCTCCTGTGTCCCTGCAGGCCATTCGCTGCACACTGGTGAACTGCACATGTGAGTGTTTCCAGCCAGGGAAGATTCACCTACGAACATGTGACCAGTGCAAACATGGCTGGGTAGCTCACGGTAAGTAAAGTCTTTGTTGGGGTGATGGGTGTATAGAAATATGGTGTGAATAAATATAAGCGTAAGAATAGAGATCCAGACCTAAATACATGTTACAATTTTTATTTTATTTATTTCAGACTGTAGCTTCTCTTTTTCTGTGGTGGTGAATGTGCTAGAATCCAATTTTTACTAATTTTCTATAGTAGAAGTAACTTTGATGTTTTTGTTTGCTCCTATATTTTTCTGTTGCTTTCAAAGTCTTGTTTTTGCACCTTAGATCAAAAAAAGGGGGGGGGGATGAACACAACCACAAGACAGATAGCGAAGCAAGAGACCACACGTTATGAGTTTTTCACGTGGGTATAAAAAAAAAAGGGGAGAGGAGGCAAGAAAGTACAAAGAGAAGGAGGAGGGAAAGAAAGAAAAAAGAAAACACCTGTTTGGCTTGCGTCCGCACAAGAGTGGGCCACGGGCCCTTCAGCGGATCGCACAGGACCCCATTGACTATTTTTTAATCTCTCCCTCTGAACTGTCAGGCACCCATCTCTCCTCTCCCCCACTTTTCATTTAATGTCGGCATTGGCAGGGACTCTGACAAGTAGTTCTTCATTTTTTATTATGTTCGTGTCTGGCTGTGCTGTGTTGTCAGGCAAAGCCCTCGTCAGCAGGAAAAAAGCCGTCCCAGGATCAGAGAGAGACCCAACCAGGTGTCACCCAGACAGGCAGGGAAAGAGGGGGAGGGAGAGAGGTATGAGGTAAGGGAAGAGAGAGAGGGATTGAGACGGGGAGGAAGAAAGAGTGAGTCGACCAGGTGTCGCACAGACAGCCAGAGAGGAGAGAGAGGTGACTGAGGTTGCGATAGGAGGGGAAACAACTAATCCACCTTGCAAATTTGGGACTTCTTTTTGCCCAGAATTGGGCAACGTACATCTAACATCTATCCTGTTGCTGAACTTCTAATCTAAGTTGCTATATTCTCCTAAAAATACACTATTGGACATCAATCAAAGATAATACAGAAAAGGACAGTGGTTCTAACAGTAACATGATTAGAGTTAGTGTATTAATAATGTAGATACTGACACAACATTTCATTTTTGTTGTTGTTATACTACTATTATCATGAAAAGCATGACAACCAGTGTAATATGTTATTTGCCTCAGTCGACAGTCAATACATAAATAGAGAAAATGGCATTTTTCCACTTTTTTTCTTTTGGTTGATTGCACCACAAAACCCAGTTATGAAACCAAACCTATGTGCTTGACTTCACATAAATCATTTGAGCACATACCTGATTAGCCACAAAGAGAAAGAATTAAGATTTGAGACAAAACAAGGTGGATGTAATGCAGGTTCAGGTCAAGATGGAGACAGAAGAGACAAATAAAAAGAGAGTTGCAAGAGCAGCGTAAATGTGAAAGAGCAAGAGATTAGATTAAATAGAAATAATGGCAGATAATTACATTAATGTCATTGCTTTTATCTGATTGATATGTTATTATCAGCTAGTGCTGACCATGCAGTAGCCTCTGAATGTAGATTTGAGAAGAGAAACTTGATAGTCTTTAACCAGGCTTTTCTGTTTGCGTGTGTGTGTGTGTGCTTTTTCTTTTCTCCTTCCCCTTCCTCGCAGCTCTGGACAAGCTGAGCACCCAGCACCTGTACCACCCGACCCAGGTGGAGATCGTTCAGTCCAATGTGGTGTTCGACATCAGCAGCCTGATGCTGTACGGCACCCAGGCAGTGCCCGTCAGGCTCAAGATCCTTCTCGACCGCCTCTTCTCCGTGCTGAAGCAGGAAGAGGTGCTGCACATCCTGCACGGCCTGGGCTGGACCCTCCGAGACTACGTCAGAGGCTACATACTGCAGGTCAGTGAGCAACACGCATGCTATAACACTAAAACACATGTAAAGCATCATATGGGTTTAGTGTAAATGTCAAGCCCAGGTATTAGCCGTACTTACTCTCTGCTTACGCACAAATTCATCCCCCACACATGCTTTTATATCTGCCTGCAATCTTTGGTGATTTTTGAAAGTGGGGATAATGTCCACAGTGATCACTACCATTACTTTCTCACCAAGTGTATCTACAAATTTCTCCGGCATTGCAGTTATTTTGAGAGGTATTGATCAAAAGCAGAATAGTGACAATCTAGGCCACTTCAGTCTCATTGCCCATCCATTTCCTTCACATTTTCCCTGCTGTTACTTCTACTTCAGTCTGGCCCCTTTTCCTGCCCTGTCAACACTATGCCCCTCCGCTGGAAAAGGGAAAGGAATAAAAAAAAAAAAAAGTGGAGAAAAATGTCACGCCAGCAAACTATAAAACCACTGTAGTGTGTTTCCTCTCTCCATCCATCCTTCCCTCCACCACTCCCTCCCATATAATTGCAGTCAGACACATTTCTCAATCAAAGGTACGGAGGTTTTGGTGTTGAAACCCAAACCAAAGTGTTCCTGAATGAATTAGTTAAGAGCAAGTGAACATGTGCATGTGGTTAGCTCTGTGTGTGTGTGCGTGTGTGTGTGTGTGTGTGTGTGTGTGTGTGTGTATATACGTACGTGTGTGTGTGTGTGTTGTGTGCACATGTGCTTATCTGTATGCGTATATGGTTTAGTGTTCCAAGAGTGTAAGTGGAACAGCATGGTGAGGAGAGGGTGGTTTGTATGTGGAAACAGCTTCTGTGAGTAAAGCGCTCACAGATCCAGTCCCTTTCTCTTAAAGTCTTACAGAAAAGACACACACACACACGCACACACACATGCACACACACATACACGCACACACACAAAATAAATATAGAGAACTACAGTTATATAGTAAACACTGTTTGCTGGTTTGGGGTTACAATTTAAATTAAACATGTATTTTAGAGACAGAGTAAAAAAAAATTAAATATAATATAAAATAAAGAAAAACTGTGAAATTATAATATATCGCTTAAATTATTATATCATTAAATCAGTGACATTAACATATTTTGTTATATTTTTACATTAGAAATATTTTCTATTAAAAACTATTATTTTTATTATAAAGGAATCTGTGAAGGTATATTGTTGATTAACTGATAAATGATTTAGTCTATTAAATGGCAAATGAAAGGTAAAAAAAGTGAACCCAGGGCGATATCTCAAAACATCTTTCTGTCCCACCAATTGTCCAAAACCCCCAAAATATTCATTTTAAAATAATATGGAACGGTGACAAGAAGGAAATCCGCAGAGGATATTTGCCATTTTTGCTGGATTAAGCAGCCAAAATCATCGATTATCAAAATTCGACCAACTGTTCCAGCTCTAAAAGACATTCTCATCATTTGAATATTTTCCCCCCCGAGGAACTGAAGTAAAACGCTCCAAATCTGCGGTGTGAGAAAGCCTTGTTTTGAGCACCGTGGTTCCCATAGTCGTAGTCTCTGTGTTTATATCAGCTGGTTCTAATAGTCAGCTGGTGGGAGCACCGTTGCTCAACTGCTCAGCCTCATGTCACGCTACTGGCTAAATCCTCTAGATCTCCTCAGAAGGGCTTCAAAGGGGCCGCGGCCGCGGAGAAGCAGCCAGTCACTTAAGGACAGTAAGTAGTCATTGTACGGCCCTATTAGCCTGTAAGTAGCTATGAAATTCAATCATCTTCCCCGAGCCTCCGGGCAACGCTTTGTGTCAGGGGTGTGTTCCCCACCACTATGCCGCGCTAAATGAGAGATAAAATGAGGAGAACAGTATTGCAGATGATAGGTAATAAGTTGTCTTTTTGATATTGATGTCAAGGGACATTATTTGATGATAAATTACTTTACTGTGATCCTAGCAGTCAGGCGTTCAAATTCTTGCTTGTACTGATTTAGAATTTGAATGAAAATGTGTTTAGGCCACAGGAGTAATCATGTTAATTTCTACTTTAATGAGCTATGCTATAAATCACTATAATTATCCAGCAAATAAATCCACTATTTCTGAATTATGATCTAATGAAGCCACTCTTTAACATACATTTCACATTTTCTTTGTGAGCACTGCACGCTGTATGCACTTAAAGGCACATGGCTCTCTTTGTTTTTCTCCCCTCTAATCATTTACCTCTGACGTTTTCTCCGCTAGGAAGTCACAATAACATTGAACACTGAAACAAAAAAGAATCAGTGTGTGTGTGTGTGTTTGCTGGGTGTCAGTGTGTATAGGTGTCAGTGATGCGCCAGAGAACTCAGGACACTGAGCTGACAGAGTATACCTGCAGCTCCTCTGATGCCTGACCAGTGAATGTATGCAGCGCAGGAGAAGGGAAAACACACTTATATTTCACCAACCACATACAGAAAAAACCCTGAAACCACAGATGCAGTTTGGCATCTGCCTTCACCTGCACATTCCCTCTCTATTTGTGACACTAATTTAAAAGAGGTTAAATAGCTAGCAAGCCTACAGAGTGAAAAATGAAGGCTGCAATCATATATTACACCCCCGTCATGACGCCTTTCCTTTCTATTAGTGCTATCATTTCGTGAAGTGGATGCCAGTGTTTGTGGCACCCACTGACCTGCCTCCGATCCGATTCGCAACCTACTTCTTATTCTTTTGTTTTACTCTCTCCCGATGAAGATATTTAGGATATCTCGGATGCTATTTTTCATCAGGACTGAGCTCACACTGACGTATACACTGATGTACAAGAATAGCCAGGAACGAGTCACTCGTGTTTGATTCATTCATATTACAAGCGTCAGTGTTGTCTCGTAATAACCCGCTGACATTTTCATGTTAGTGCTGATCCATTTGGGGTATTTATCATTATTATCAGTGTAATCCTGGTGAATAAACTCATTTTTTCCACAGTCAAGCGATACAAAAATGTCACCGCAGCCTTTTTCAGTTCTAACTTTCAGAAGGAATGAATTCATGTCAACACCCCTGATAAGCTTTGCCCTCCTCCGTCCTCTCTGCCATTCACAGCACAACAATATGAATACATCGTAGAGGTGTGACTAAATATGCGTACACTCTGCAATTTACCTTTGTAATAGGCTCCTTAAACTGAAGAAATTAATCAATATTATTAAAAGCTCAATGGCTTATCTAGTGGTCGGAATTTTGATTTGTAAAGGAGAGGAATTATACATGATATCAATAACCATTAAAATGAACGATTGTCTTTCTCTCCCTCTCCTTTGATCCTTCTATAAACCATTTGTAGCCTGACCTTCAGTCCACAAACCACTCTCTTATAGCATTATTAACACACTTGCACACCAGCAAATCCACACAGTCAGTTCTTACAGTATTACCATAAATGTATGCCTGCAGGTGTCTGCGTTAACGTGAGCGTAATGAGTCGAGATGTATTTGAGTTCCCAATAAACAAGTTCTTGCTGCCAGACAAACCAGAGGAGAATACCTCCCTGTCATCACATTTTAAAGAGTTTAAAAGTTATTTAATGATCTTTGCAGTGTCCCTTAACACTAGCTGGCTTCTGTTCTGTGAAATACTCCATAAGTAGATTATCCTGAAAACTCACACAGCCAACTTTAATTTGTCAAAAAAAATAAATGATTTTGTTGGTTGGCTTTTGAATTTTACAATTTTGAAAACATGAAAATCACCAAAATTAAAGCCATAACGTTTCCAGCAGACAGTCACGACTAAGAGTTATGTGTGTATCTCTGTGTGTAATATTTTTTTTCTGCCTTTTACACTGCTTTATTTCTCTGCTATTTCTCCCCTATCCCCTTGACTTCAAGTTCAATCCAAGGCATTATGTGAACAACACAGACACATTTATTCGTTGCCAGAATTCCTTGCCCTTCACTTTGGCAGGACTTTCACCTTCTCCACTCCTCAGCCCCTTCATCCTTTTCTCCCTCCCTCCCTCTACTCATCCCTCTCTCCTCTCCCATGGTTGTTTCCAGACAGACCCACAGCCAATGTGCACCAGATGCCCCCTCAACTCCACCCCATCCCCGCAGCCTGTCACTGCTCACTCCTCTGTTCGATACAGACAGATGGAATTGCTATCAGTACTGGCTTCTCTCTCCCTGTCTCAGCCTCTGTCTCCCACACTCCACGCTGTCTATTTTGTCTTCCTCTTTCTTATCCCTTACCAAGTGAAAAATAAGTAGAGAGAGAGAATGAGTGGAAAGAGAGAGAGAAAGAGAGAGAGACACAGCATTTGCAGCCAACATATGGGCCGAAGCCCAGGGTTTTCCTGAGCGACATTCTCAGTAATGTTCTGTCCTTGTAGAACATTGGGCTGCCTCCACTTTTATGAGATGTGGTTTTCCTGACTCCACACGGCTTCCAGGAGACCCAGATGGAACCGCTAACAACCCCCACCACCGCCACGCAACCACACACACACACATACTGTACACACACAAACAGTCTTAACCCTAATTGCACACACACTCGGAGGAATGCTTATTCAAACTATCAGGCGCACACACACAGCCACAAAATCACACTCGTCTACCTCAATGGCCCTCCAACAACAGGCTTTGTTTCAGTGGCAGATGCCTGAGCATGAGGGTGTGTTTAAAGTTATAAATGCAGTGAAAGAATGTCCGTACATTTCTTGGTTATTTATCTACTTATTTTATTATTTCTCTAATGAGCATAAATGCTGGATGTAGTTTTTTTTTTCGAGTCTTGGAGGGCTGCAGGAGGGCTGCAGGAGGGCTGTGCTCTTATTTAAAAAAAAAAAACTTGTGACTGTAATGTTGTACATGTGTACTTACACATGTGGAATATGAGATGTAATTACATGGATTAGGGTGCAACAGCGTTCGTGTAAGACAGGAAACCATTTCCAGTTGCAGGTGGGTCCTGAGGCCTTAGTAAAGGTACCACTCGGCTTCTCTATAGTGGTTTAGAAAGGTATTTATTGAGTTAGAGTCACATTTCAAAATTTCTGTCTTTTTTTTTTCTTTCTTTGCCTTATCCTCCCCCTCACTGCACTCCCCCCCTCTCCGCTTTCTGTCTCTCACTCTGTCAACTGTGAAGGGCACCATATCTCTTGATCCTCGCCTGAGAAACTTCCATTTTAGGTAGTCAGGCTCCGTGCAACAACATTTTTTGGACACAATCCCCTTCTCCAATCTCCTCCATACGGCACACTTGTAACCCCTATTTTCCTCCTGTCCTCCTCTCCTCCTCTCCACCCTCCATCACCTCCCAGTGCCTCCCCTTCTCTCAGAACCTGTTTTCTGTTATCACTACTTAATGCCTCACCCTGGGAGATGGACGGGGGAGAGAGCATTCTCCTAAGGTGGAAATTCTTACGTTCATATGGTTATGATTTGGTGGGGAGGTCAGGCTCCATTTTTGCTGGAAGGCTTACGGTTGGCTCTGTGCTGGCCGTGCTGGGCTCCAAGCACTTCAAAGAGGGCCGGTGTACTGAATCAAGGTGATTCTCAACCCCCCCCCCCCAACACACACACACACACACACACACACACACACACACCCTGCACACACATACACACACTTGTCCTGCGTAGCGCTCTTAAGGGTGTCTTCTCCCTTCTTATTCTCAATCGCTCAGTTCTGAGTAAGCTAGAGATAAAAGGATGTGATTTCAGATTAGAGGATCAGTCAGAGAGAGATAGAGGAACATTATCAGCAAGGCATTAAACCCCTACTATTTGATAACATAACCATATTTACTTTAAAAAAAATACAGCTTCATCATCATGAAATATCAAATCCGGCATGTGTAAACTAATCTAAAAATCATGTAATGTTTGCAGAAATCATACGCCTCTTCGCTGTCACTTTTCTCACAGCTTCCAAAGCTCACAGCCAGCTCCCTACACAAGTCCTGCCCATGCCAAATCCTCAGTCCCTCGCTTTTGAATCCTGAACCCGAGCCCTCAAATGAATTCAAGCTGCAGAAGCAAGGTTACCAGCAGGTTACATTGTATGCAGGAATTTGGGAAGTAATTCCCCTTATATTGGATTTGGAAAGTAGTTTAAATTGTACCATAGATTCTACAAGGCCTCACAAGCTGCTGTAAGTTTAAAACTGAGTAAGAAATAATAGTGATAAATAATGGTATAAAACCGGTTTTGTTTTGTCTGTTTGGTTATATATCCTTAAAACACCTTTGCACATGCTATCAAGTGGATATTGAGAAGAAAAAAAAATTGAGAAGAAAAGCTTTCAAAGAGAGAAAGTGAAATTATTTTTATCTCATATTTCATTGCTCTAAATTTCCATGTCTTGAACTCTATATAATATTTTTATGTTTCTTCAGCTACACAGAGGCCTGAGGTTAAGTTTGGCTGACTGAATGTTACTGGTCTTTTTTGTCAGATAGCTTTCAAGATGGTCTGCAGAGACAAAACAGAAGTGAACCCTTGTGTTTGTGTGCCATGCAGTCAAATATTTTAATTACATAGTCCTTTGCTATTTCTTTAAAATCACATTTTATGTCGGCCGCCTCTTTATATTTTATGTTCTGTCCATGTGAAGTCATTTTCACCCTCTCACAGCTCGACTTGTTTAATACTTCTACTGCCGCCTCCACTGTCACCTCTAGGTCATTTCTATGTCTCCAGCAGAGAATTAAGGATGTTTTCTCAGTGTGTGTACTCTGGTCTTAGCTTTTATGAACCACAGTACTGTGCTGTGTTGTGTGTTTTTTTTTTTTTTTTTATCTTTACATTGCTTTTTCAAAGCGGGACCATTGCTACAGCAACAACATTCAACACTGTGATGTGCTCTTCTCCTTCTGTCTCTTTTTCTCCAACACTCGCTGTGGTTCAACCCTTTCCCATCTGCCTCATAAATGTTTAGTGTCACCTGGCTTTTTACTAACTGCACACACACACACACACACGCACAAAGTATACAGGGTTAGCCAATATGATTTTTCCTATAGTTTTTTTATTAAAAGGAGTTGCTCGCTGATTAAAAACATATTTTTTGACCTGAACATTATCACGTGCAGAGCAGGCCTGTAGTATCAGTTCATACAGTGAAGTCAAGGATCATTGATGCTGCATCACATAACGTGATGAAGAGCCAATACACACGGCAATTTCTTCTCAAGAGACACTTAAGTAATTACACCACATTTGGAAATCCCTTTAATGCATCCATTACATGCTTGGTGGCCACATGTATATTTCAAAATGTTATTTTAAGTTACGATGAGTGACCCTGTATTTGGTCAAATTTAAAGATCATGAATATTCCATGCCATAGCATATGGGAGTAAGGGGTGTGTGTGTGTGTCTGTGTGTATGTCTGTGTGTGTGTGTAGGAGGTGCTCTAATAAAATCAGATTGGGGAGTTAACATGCAGTGCAGGGCAAACATGGGAAGTGAAAATGATATGTTTAACATACATGGTCAGGTCTAGTGGCTCCCATGGGATCCCAGTAGGGGTTTGATCAAACTACATTCCGTTAGGCTACACACACACACACACACACACACACAGAGTATATGAGCGACACCTTCTTACCCATTTCCCTCTCAAATCCCCATGATAAGACTGACTTCAAAGCCTCACAGCCAATCCTACAGCTTTAACTCGAGATGCTGGTTTGATTCACCGGCTGCATCTCTTCCCATGGCCCCCACTACACCCCAACACACACACACACACACACACACACACACACACACACACACACACACACACACACACACACACACACACACACACACACACAACCTCACTCATGTTCAGTCTATATCTGAGAAAAGCAGCTGTCTCTCTGTCCAGATCATGGTGTCTCCAAATCTAAGCGAAGAAAAGGAGCCACCAGTGCTTTTCTTCTTCCCCTCTAAGTTCCACTGGCATGTCATGATTAGAATAAAAAGGAATATTCTGCCTGTATTAATGGGGTGCCCTCTTTTTCCTCACCCCCTCTGAACACCCTGTTCCTTCCTTCTCCACGCCTGCTCCATGTGATATGCAATACACTGATCAGTGTAATGGGATCTCTGGTTCTCTCACTGCGCATTTGACTTTCTCTTTTTACCCAGTGTCCATGCCCCCGGGAGAATTCCCACAACAGGTCCTCGCTGCCGCCCTTTTGTGGCTGAAGCTCCCCATGAGACGCTCTCATAGTCAGCCGCGCACCCTAATTGAAACTGGAAATGTGCCAGGCTGCTTATCAGGAATTTTTATTTACCTCTGCCAGACTCTGCCCTCTTTACTTTTCAAAGAGGGCCATGTTATAATTGCCTCCTCAAACAGAATCCCTTCTCTTTCTGTCAGCATCCCTCGCTCCATATATCCTTTTTCATAAGTTATAATATCCTGTCTCGCCTGCGCTGGAAGGAGGAAATGGCTTCTGAATTCTGAAGTGGCTTTTCAGGTGGCTACGGGGGGTTTGTTGTTGCAGAGGGAAATTGAATTTTACTTCAAGGTCAGCGACACTAATGACGATGTGGGAAGGTGTTGATCTCGTGTAGCTCTGGTTTGTCTAGCAGCACCCGACTGTATCGATCGGCACGGGAGATTCTAGTCCTGCATTGATTGTCACACTGAATCGTTTGGGAGTGTGGTGGAAATCACTACTGTGGTATAAATGGTGATTTGGGACTGGAGTCACTCTCAGGGGTCTGTACTTATAGACAGAAGAGTGTTTCAAACAAAAAGAACACTGACAAAACGGGAAAAAATCTGATGAACAGTACGAGTAGCTACAGTATATAAATGTCTAGAACTGCTTCCCACATTATGACTGGTGCTTAATATAGCAGTTGAAAGCACACATACACTCTAAATACCACTTGAGGATTGTGCGCACACACTCACGCATACAATACCTTCCCAGGCAAAAAAAGAAAACACATCCACCCAAACACACACACACAAGTAAGAATTTTAACCAATCACTTTCATGATTCACTGCTGCTTGTATGCAAGATGGTTAGTTATGGGTAGGTGCCCTGCGGTGTGAGTGAATGTGTGTCACTTCCCCCACAAATGGAAACATTTAGACACTGAAGTGTGTCCTGAGGTGAGAGCTGTAGAAGCTCTCACTCATAAAGTAGCAGGGAGGCAGCCTGTGGAGGAAATGAGCTAGGCAGACTGGTGGAGGGAGAGGAGCGTGACACACACTGAAGGACCTCACACACACATATACACACACACATGCTCGTGAACCACACACTGGTGACTGGCTGTGGTTGTGCTTTGCACACCGTGTCTATCACCGTCTCGTTTTTCACCAGCGGCTCCAGCTGTGTTTGACTTCCTGTGTTTCTACGTGATATTGTGGTGTCATTGGCAAAAAAGGACACGGCCGGTACTGTGCCTCCATGTTGTGCGGTGGTGGTTAAAAGGTTCACTGACCCCACCGTGAACCAACACCAGTGCTGAGACACCTGTGGAAGTTCACCGCAGAATACAAAATAATGTGGGATGGTTGCTGAAACATAATGGAGCTTCTCAGTTTAGACTTAAGTGATTCCTTATTTTAAATTCCACTTTTTTAGCCACTTTTTTCTAAACAAGGCAACACTTCACCAGCTCACTAGCTTGTTGTAAAAGCCCCATCTCTTATGCTTCTGCTCAGTTTTTTCCTCACTCTCTGCTCTTTCGTTATCCCCTCTCTCCGACGTGTTGTGCATGAGTGCCTTTATTAAGCAGGATGACCTGTCATGCAGGTGTGAGGAGAAGGTGATGACTTACCCCCGCCCCCTCCACACATCCTCGTTCTCTCTCTCTCTCTCTCTTCCTCTGTCTGTGGTCTAAAGAAAGACGCTGTCTCTCCTCTACCAATTGGTCTGGGTTCACTTCACCTCAGACAGGAGAGGGGAGGTGGACAGAGGGGTTGAGGAGAGAAAGGGAGGGAGGTGAAGTGAAGCCTCAGCCTTCTCAGAGAAGGGCCGAAGAAAACTTCAAAGTCAGTTGAAACCCGTCATAGGTCAGCCTGTTTTTAATGGTGATTAGTATTAGCATGCATTCCAAGCTTAAAGACATTTTTTTTGTTTGTTTGTTTGTTTTTATCCCCGGCCATGCCAATAAACAATCAGTGCATTAAGTGGCGAGCAAATGGAATCAATTCATCCAGTTTTGCGCAGATGAGTGCAGAAAACGAGGCGTGAAGCAGCCGCTCTCTGTGTTTGGAGTGGCTAATTAGGAGCCCATTACAGGGCATCTCAGCATGGTGCTACCCTGATTGTTTATTAGAATTTCACTAAGGTGAAGGAGAGTGAGAGAGGGAGAGAAAGAAAAGGGGACTAATAGTAGTAATAAATGGATAATAAATGGATACCTAACAGAGACACACACACATGCAGCCGTGGTGAATGCCAGCCCCTGGGCCTCCTACAAAAAGGGCTCTTGTAAAAGTGGGGAAAAAAAGAAAAATCTCTACCAGCACCGTGCATATGCTTGGCTCTGTCCTCTTAAAGACTGTCTTATTAAATGGGTAAGTGGCTGAGTGCTGGGACCACCAAGTGCGCCATGCTGTCACTGGCACACCGCTCTCTGTGGGCTGAGTGCTGCAGGCGTAGACAGGATATGATATAGGGTCACCAGAAATGATGGTTTCACACTCTATGATACATCAGTTCCCAGCACTCGCTGCCTTCAAGTGGCATTTCTAAGACTTCTCTTCTCTTGGATTTTGTTGTAGAAGGTGCGGAGCAAAGTTAGAGCCTCCCACAACTCTACCTTGAAAGCGCATGTGTGTGTTTCTGTGTGTGTTGGAAGGCAAAGGCAGTAATCAACAAAGACAACAGGGCCTTCTGAAGAGGGAAGATCAATAGACTGCTACAGGTGACTGACCTCAGTGAGCACAGACACATACATGGAGGATAACTACACACAAACACACACATTCAGGCGTAGGCTCATGCAACAGTAAGTACTTGTGGCATGCTCTCCTCCTGTGTTGTCTCCAGCTAACCTCTGGTTTACACTGTATATGTGTGAGTGTGTAAGTGTACGCTCACACACCACCAAGTATTACTCTCTCATCTTCAGGATCTAAGGCTCAGTGCCAGCTGGTGCTTTGGTGCCAGGCACTGCCTTATCACCTCCCCGGCACACACACGCACGCACACACACATACTTGCATTCTTACTCACATGTGCACTTTAAACAACCTTGTTGCAAGAGTTTGTGCACAGGCACTCACACACAGTCGTACATGATGATCTACCCTCCGCATAAACAAAGATAAGAGCAGAACGGTCAGCGCAAGGCCCCAAGAGGTACAAAGCTATTACTGGGAGACCACAGTCGCGTGGCTGTGTGTGTATGTGTGTGCGGTCACGTTTGTGTTTATGCAGTGCTAGTTGCAGAGCAGAACTCTTGGAACAGCAGCTCGGAGTTTGTGTCGCCACCATTTGCCAGCATTGCAGCACTAACCGCCGCTAACTGCTTAACAGGAGACTGCAACTGGTAGCGTGAGGTGTTAAACTCCTCTCTGACTTCCTGTCAAAGTCTTTGCCACCAGCCGTCACTGTGTAAAGACTCGAAAGTGATCTGGCAATATAATCACAGCAAGTCACTGAACAATGTGCCAAAGGAGTCTGACAATTTGACAATGACTTTGTCAGCTGCCGTGTCTCACATTAAGGATTGAATCGCACCTTTGTCAAGCAGCGCGGCCTGCTTAGGCATGAGGTGTGCTGTCTCCATCTTGATCCCTGACAAAAATCCAGCCCATTGAGGTGACACGGTACAAAGCGTTTTCCCACTTTGCCAAGCTGACAAACCTAATTACTGTGGTAAAATTCTTGGGATCATTCCTAGATCAAGTCTCCTTAGTACTGTGAGCTGCACACCCAGTGTCCCTCAGGAAAGAAATTCCATTGATTTCCCAGATCTGAACACAGAACATGTCTCAAAGCTTTGTGATTATGCACTGAAATTCCCACCGTTTTACCTTTAGAGTTACAACAATTACAGGGTAGAAAATATATGTTTTGCCCGTTGAGTGAGGTGAAATCTCATTACCCATTTATAAGCTTTAAAAACCTTGAGGCAGCAGTACAAAGTCTTGTAAAAGTTTGCCAGTGGTGACATCTATGACTCAACTTGCCATTTATTAATGTTTCAAGAGGTTTTTACAGGTCCGTATGCTACACAAAATCAACCCCTTTTCAACACAGTCTGATTTAAAGGCTAAAAATAGACGGTTTCAGGCACTTTTCTCTGGCGGAGTGACAGAAGCTCGCCTTTGTGTAGCAGTGGAATGAATTCCTCAGCGTTATGACCACATCAGTTCCTTCAGCTCTTTGAAATAAACGAAGGACAGAGTCTGTTGTTATCAGAGCGTAGGCCCAGCCACCTTCTCCCTTTATGGGCATGTTTCGCTAATCTTGCTACTGGCCTCTGCTTTTTTAAGTCGAAACAGGTGTTGCACTTATAACGCAATCTTGTATTAGTGCGAGCACCTCAGCTCATACTCCTCCAAGGTCCGTGTTTTCTTTACGGATTCCTTCCTTGGCTACAAAACCCACACCTTGTTTCACATGAGTTAGTGACTTGAGGACGAGAGTCATTAAAGCTATTTTGATACAGGTGTTAATCTTAAGATGGACTTTCTAGGGGTCAGATATACTTGTTAGAAGTCCTGTCGATGCTTCAAAAAGCATCGAAGGATTCATGTGCTGGCACTAAACCAGTCCAGATAAAAGTCACGTCCATTGTGAGTCACAACTCATCATTTCTGTTTTTGCCATCTACTGTGTGCGTGTTAGCAGGTAGGTGAGTTTTATTGTCCGCCTTAAAATAAAAAGCGATATAAAGTAAAAATCAATCTGGCACAAGACCCAGCAAAGGTTTCTGCTTTAGTCCCCTCAGCCACCCTCCTCTCCGCCTTTTTCTTCCATTTTCATGTCTAAGGATAGAGAGATTAAAGGGAGGCCATGTCTCAACCCTGAAGAACTGCCATCACTCACAGATGAGCAGTGCCAAGCTCCTCTCTCTCTCCTGCTCTCTTTCCCTGTCTCTCTATCCGTTGGATACACAACATCCCCTGGTGCTCTTTGGCCCTTCTCTTCATCCTCAACCCACTCACACACACATCACACCCATGATTTACTGTCATACACTCCTGTGTGTGTGTGTCTGTATGCACGCGTGTGTGCACACATGTGCTCTGTCTGCATGGCAGCGGCCACATCAAATACACTAAAGCAGCACTCCTTTGAGACATTACCCCATCCATTCTCATTCCCCCATAGTGATTCCAATACAGAAAAAAGTCAACATTTCAAAACCTGAAAAAATTAATAAATAAAAGTAAAGGCAGACTACATCTGGCACAATGTCTGTACTTAAGGTTTCCAAGTATGTGTCTGGGGAGGAGATCTGGTGGGACGGAGCCCGAGTCGGCTTGGAAGCAGTAGAAACGGATGTCACACTGGAAATTTATACGGTGCGGTTCAGGGAGCAACGGCTGTAAATTGACAAGTGATGCTTGTGAGCAGCGTTACCCGTCTGTTTCCCTTTCTCTCATCTTCTATCTTTTTCCGCTCATCTTTTCTTCTCTTAGCGTAGCTGTTACTTCTTACATCTGTGCTCGCCCCCGAGCATTATTGTTAACGGGTGAGAGGTACAAAAACAAGACAGAAGACTAAAAAGGGGAAAAGGTAGCTGTGCGCTGAGACGTGGGAGAAAATTGCTTGTGTTCGCTTCGTAACATGAAATAGTGACAGACAAAATATGTACTACATCTGAAGCCAATATCTTTAATCTTTAAGCAATGTTTTGCTTGGATGAATGTGACCCTTAAGTCCTGTTTTGGCAGTGATGAGATGAAGTGAAGGGTAACTGTAACACAACTCTAACAATATAAATACAGCATCAACAGAAAAACCTGAAAAAGCTTCTTTTTTTTTTTTTTTTTTTTTAAAATTGTATGTCCTCTTACCGACATTAACTATAATCCCTGTCTTTTCTTCCTGGAAAGATGTTTAATATAGCCTTGTCTATTAGCCACAGTATTCAGGCGGAGCATGAGTGTGTGTGCATCTGTGAACCCGTGTGCACACCGGCACGTGTGTGTATATCTGTGCTATAGCTTGATCGGGGTCATTCTACTGTATAAATGTCTCTAATGGCAGCACTCTTTTTAATAATGCAAGATCCTCTTATCAGTGTCCCACCTCCCCATCACATCATGTTTGGAGTGACAGCCACATGAGCCACCATTCCCACCCCACTCTGTCTACAGTAGGTCACCAAGACACAGAGAGAGAGGGGAGCCTTTGCCAAGACCATGGCACTGAGAGAGATGCACACAAAGGAGAAGGACAATTGGCTCGTTGCAGTAATTTAGCAATTGAAGACATTTGTGAGAGCTCGCAAAGAGAGCTGATCTCTAAAAGATCAGTTGTGGTGTATTGATTCACCAAATCTAGCATCTGACTTGCAATTTTGAGGTTAAAATCTAATTTGATTTGCAATTTTTTGCTCATCTTAACAGAGAATGACACAACTGTTATCATCAGTCTTCATTTATAGAAGCACATGAAAGACTTTAATCTGATAATATGTGATGTAATTATGTAAAAATTGTTTTCTGGGAGATTCTGGTGGATTCTGGTGGATCTGGCAGTTAACACACGCACCATAAAACTGCAACATCCTCATCTTTGTTGAATCTTCTCTCCCCATGTCTCTTATCTCTATTTTAAGTATCCCAATACACAGATACAAAGAAAGCAATAAATAAATAGAAATATAAAGATATAAAACAAAACAAATTGAGCTGTCCTCTGAACAGCACACAATATTCTACTGTTATGGCAGTCCATGTGGAGAGCATATGTTGCAGAAGTTTGTGGAGGACCGCAGAGCTGTAGTCGGCCAATGATGCCACAATCTGACAAAGAAATTGTAGCTCTAGTGGATATTTTTAATAATTGAAAATCATTTTAGTTTTTTGATATATCACATCAAAAATCATCGCCCTCTAAAGTGAACCCCTCTGAGAGAATGATTTGTCTCGCTGATACCGCCTCGCTAATACGAGTCGGCGCTCACACTGCCTGGGCAATGTTCAGCAATGACATCTGGTAGACTGTGTTCTTCTCCCACCAGCACCGCCGCACGCCAATTGAGAACCGACAGATGCCAAGACCACTGTGGCAGCTCTGTCTTGCTTCCCTCTCTCTCACTCTGTTTTTTTTTTTTTTTTGCTCCCAGTGTACCAATTCTCTCTGATATGGGAAACATGCTGTCACATCTGGGCCTTACAAAGAGAAAGAGAGACATGAAGGGAGAGAAAATACATGACAAAGATGGGTAGAAGGATCATCAGGGCGCAAAGAGAGGAACTCTCACACAGCTGCTCACACACACACACACGTGATATGTCACAGGCCCAAACATCAATGTGTGTGCCGTGAGGATGATGCCCCTTCAGGGTGACAGCGTGATAAGAAGGTTATATTATACTGTAGCACCAGTGCAGACTGGTGCGCGTTACTTGCCGCACCCCTACCTCACCTCTTCCGCCCCCCCCCCCCCTCATTAACCTCGACTCTGATTGCCCCCAGGACTCCCTTGTGCTAATTAGAGGAGGGGTGGTAGTGGTGGGGGATATGTCTACGATACATGCACCCCTGTACAAACACACACACACATACACAATTTTGCGCAGCTGACAGAAAGGCTTCTGCCACTGTAGGTGTGAGAATGAAAGGCTTGTCTGCTATTGTTTCATCTACATTCTGAAAGTGTTGGCAACCGCAGGGTTAATCCCAGCAGGTGATGGTTAGCAGCACTGTTGATTCCTTTTTACGCAGACAACCTTCATCTCCGTCGTCTTGATTTAGCCGTGCTAAATCAAGAAGTGAGCATTTTGTCTCAACATGACACAATTAGGCCTGAACAGGATGTGAAACTGTGAATTGATCATTTCTTTTTGTTCTCTCCCCTTGTCACTCACATATTATAATGATATTATGATTTGTTAACAATCCTTAATGAGAAATTCAAATGGAAATATAATACAATAACCTACCATAATACAATTAATGTGATTCCTTCATATTTTAATGAGGATTGACCTCTTGTGGTGAGATGCTTAGGGGGATGCAGATTAACTCATTGCCAAGTTGAAGCGCTTCACAAACACACACACACACACAGACACACACACACACACACATAGACACACGCAGAGTCTCACACAATGACTGTTCCCAGCTCCATGGCGAATTAAAGCCTATTTACAGAAAGGCTGCGCGACCTCTTCCACTGCAGACGTTTCAAATAGCACTTTGACATCTTCATTCAGGAGGCTTTTGTGTTTTGCCGAGCAATTTGTATGGAGAATAAAAAAAGGCAGCATTTTCTTTTCTTTCCTTTTTTTTTGTTAAACATGCTGTTAGTGACAAGCACAAGCAGACACAAACATGCAGTGGGAGTTGTACAGCAAATAGCCATTTGTACCTGGACTGGACCCGTGGAGAACCGAGGAAGAAAGAACGAAGGAGAGGGACGAAGAGAGAGGGGGGGTATACATATATAGAGGTGGAGGGAGATGGAGAGCAAAAAGGATAGTATTTAAGAGCACTTCAGTGCCAGCGTAGATGTAGTCACTTCTCCCAGTGGACAAAACCAGGCCCCCTCTGCACCATGGCATGATTTTTCACTTTAGCAAGCACCACTCAGTACTCCTTCAGTCCCCCTCTCCTTTCTCCTTTTCCCTCAGTCACTGCGTGCTTCAATGATTCCATCATTCCCTTTCATTCACTCTGACTATAAGGGGCACAAGTGCACGCACACACACACACACACACACACACACACACAATTTGACCCATTTGCCCCCCTGCCAAGGGTAGTAAATAATTCCATTGTGAGGGCCATTAGCGAGTATCTCAAGGGTTAAGAGGGGAAATACACAGGCTGTCAGATGGGCGATTAGACAATAAGAAGATGAAATGTCTACTATTGTTCGTTGCTTATTGTTTCACAGAGCTCACATTAGACCTGTGGCTAATTCATAAGCTTAATGTCCTTTTATTTGCCCTGTTTTTCTCTCAAGAGGCTACGTACTGTAGAGATGAAGACATTTACACACATATGCACAGACGTATACACACATTATTTGTATTGCTACCTCTCTCACATGTGGCAGCAGGTTACTCTGCCAAAGTCTAATGATCAACAGACCCGGCTCCCATCGCTGTTTAGGATTCAACATCCCTTCAGACTTAAGGAAATGTAAGATGCAATTATGCAAAGTATAGAGAGGGCAGAGCCAAAACTCTTCGCCTGTCCTCCTGCATTCCAACAGCAAAACCAAACTGTTTGTGTTAATGTACGGGCCTGTGTGTGTGTGTGTGTGGTGTGTGTGTGTGTGTGTGTGTGTGTGTGTGTGTGTGTGTGTGTGTGTGTGTGTGTGTGTGTGTGTGTGTGTGTGTGTGTGTGTGTGTGTGTGTGTTTCTGTATGAGTATGGCCTAAAGCAATGCAGTTTGCCATCTTAAGTCAGGGACTGTACCTTACATGGCTATACCAGCATCTTGCCAGTGACATAGCCTTTTAAGAATTAGTGTCACCAAGCCAGAAACCTTACTAAGAGAACTGACTCTAAACACTGCAATGCATCCTAATTATGTGTGTAGACGTGTGTCAGTGCATGACGTGTATGTGTGTCTTTATGCGTCTGTGTATCGCCACATACCCTGAAGTCAGTCCTGTACGCATGAACCTGTGGACACACTAACGGGTCCTCTGAGCCTTTAGTTCAGCCACTGTCAGAGGGATCCTTGTATTTTTCCACAGGCATGTCAGAGGATTACACAGTCCCTCTGCTGTTTCACTGACCCCCCCCACACACCCCCTTTACAGTACACACACACACATCAAAGCAGCTCAGCGTAGTGCCCAGCACTGAGCTAGGGGCACACTGGCCTACTCACTCAGCAGGCCGCTGGCACACACTCCACATCTGCCTGCGGGGATTGCCAATGGCAATCATGGACTCTGTGTGTGTGTGTGTGCGCGCGTGTGTGTTTGTTTCTTAGAAAATAACAACATATGTTCTTTGTTGGGTGTTTGTATGTCTGAAAAAGTGTTTATAACTACTTATGTGACACTTTTGTAGTAGAGCTGGTAAGAAAAAAAAAAAAAAAAGGCTTATAAATTCCAAACTGCTGTCACTTCATCTGAAATATCCCAGATCTCCACTTTTTTTAAGTCAGCACTTGGGAAAAAACATCATTTTCAATCACATATCAGCTTGATTCCAAGACCAGGGTCCAATAATTTTATTGAACGTTTAGGAAAAACAGAACTACACAAAACACTGGTACTTCAGTCCACTTCATTTTCATATTTTTCTTTCTTTCAGAAAGCAATGTAGGCAGGATAATGAATGGGATATGACCATTTGCCAGCATTTCTAGTTATTAACTATAAATCAAACGTGTTTTCGATACCAGTTTGCTCCAGCATAGAAGTAAAATGAACTGAATCAACTTGAAATCAGACAATCAGGTACATGTAAATGGGTATTGGGTAGCAATGAACAGGAGTTATAACACAGCATGAATTATTAAAGCACCTAGGTACATTGGCCGAGGGGAAGATATGGTGCGTGTGAATTACCCCTGATCAATATATAGAGTTTAGTGGTAACATGGTTCCTAATTACGCCCCCGTTTGACCACATGCTCACCTCTTCTCCCACCTTTTTGTTTTCTTCTCCTTCCAAGCTCTGCTCCCATCCCACTCCTCCTCTGTCAGGCGCTTTGGCCTACACACAGGGCAACTATACAAGTACAATACAAATCAATGGGTTCGCACATTAACACAGACACACAGCAGACAAGGTAAGGGCTTCAAGACCTCTAAACTCTAGCCCTCCAGGTTGATCAATAGTCAGAAAAATAGCATTAACAGCCCATCGCACTCTTTCCATCTCTTTCATTCTTCACTAATCATTCTTTCAATGTTATCTCTCTCGGCCCTTCCCCTTTTCTCCTGCGGCGGAGAGGAAAGTTTATTTCCCAGAGCTCCTTAGAAATCCCAGAAGCCTGTATGCCCCCATCTCACCTCCAAGCCACAGCCAGACACCGTGTTAGAAGCTATTACTATCGTTAGCTCCCCCCTCCATCCCAACAAGACTCAGACAGAATCTGAACATTAGCTAATCCATACTTATTGCATCTGGGTTCCTCTCACAGCCTTGTAATTCATATGGAGAGACATATTAGCGCGACATATTAGGCTGGCAACAGGTCTACGAGGTGAGATGCTACGCTGACACTAAATTGACTTAGCTGGAGCCTCGCGGGACGTTGTAGGGCACTGCTGCTCACTGACGACTAGGGCCCAGTCTGCCTGTATTGAGTTTCTGTGATGGCTGTTTAGCTTGTAGTGCTACACAGTGCAGGGAGGGGGGAATGGAAGGTGCTCTGGCTCATTGCGTTTACTGACAGGAACCCTGCAGACCACAAGGCTATAGGGATCAATAGGCATTGCACTGCACAGCACTGTCAGACCAAGCCAGACCCAAACACAGGAAGATTGCATTACACATGGGCTTAGATCAGGACAAGCCAAGAGTGTTATTAGCACAGCAGAAAAACATTTAATTTGTACTCAGATTCAGGAAAGCATTTCATTTTCTAATGGATACTCCTATACACATTCTCCTTTATACTCCTTTAACATTCGTGCAAACACAACCACCCGATGTGTCCCAACATCTGACACACACCACACACACGCACACAGGTTATGTTTTTGTCTGGTGATCCTGAGCCTCCAGGTGCCCCTGCAGCCCTTCTCTGAACAAACAGAACAGAGGTTTGCTCCACTTCCCCCATGTCACTGAGGCCAAGTCCAGACATTGTACGGCCCACCGGGCTGCTGACACGGCCACCCAGCCTGTCAGGGATTTGCCGCTGGGTCAAAGAGTTGACATTTATTAAAGGAAGTTGCATGGAGAGTTACAGGGAGTTGACAGTCCTCTTGTCACGTTGCACTCCAGAATTCAGAAACCTGTGCAGTACACACCCTTCTCTGTTTCCAACAATAAAAGAAACAATGAAGCTGTTAAGTGCAGTATGACCCTCCCTGGGCCCACTACAATGAGAATGACAGCTTTCATATCCCTGCCTAGTGCCACTGGAGTTACAGTTCCCTGCTGTGAAACAACTTATGATCCACTTGAAGGAGTGATCTCCTTGTAGGTATAAAATACAGATGTTTGATTAGGGACAAATATTCAAATCTTAAAAAATAATAACAATCACATGGGAAAATCTTAAAATTACTCTTAGTGGGGAGTATGAACGATTCTAAATGAATATTTGCGGGCCGCATGAGGGAATGCAAAGTTTAGTGGACCGTGAGGAACAATGAAAATCTAAAAAAGAGAAGTCGAGTGAAATGGATTGAGTGTGTTGAGGACCAGATGTGCCGTGGATGGATCAAACATCTGCTGGCTCTGCAAGGCCTCAACGGTCTTGAATGACCCCCATCATCCAACCTTTCTCACCATGCGTACCGATAAACCTTTTGTTCTTTACTATCTGTCCTCTCATACGGATCAAGAGTTGTTTTTGTAACAATGCTTGAAAAATGACTGATTTCATTCTAAGCGTTGAATATTAGATTTATTCATCTGAGTTATTATATGGCATATGGTCGCAAACATGAACAGGAATACAAAAAAAGAAACTTTTACAGTGCAGAATCTATCTTTTTTTCTGTTATTGTTCTCGATCCTGTGTGTTTTGATGGTCTAGAGCTTTTCTTGGTGTATAAGTTACAGTACAAAGAGGCAGCACCAGATGGTAATGGTGTTTATTTTTGCAGTAAGTAATCACCATTCTGGAACTTATGACAGTAGACAGGCCCAGGGACCTGGAACCATGCCCCGAGAGACCTGAGCACCACTTCCTGTTGTACCCAAATGATCGCAGACACAAGCGTACACACTTATCGCACACACACGTGCACATGCATGCACACATAAACACGAACATCCTCTGGGCTGCTGGCGATGTGAGCTCCTGGGCCACAGGGATAGATGTGTTCTGGCACATAGGTTTGAGTAGTGTAAATTACTCTGCAGCCACACTGGCACCCTCCGCCTCCAAGATGAATGAGCCAACTTACATGCCAGGCAACAATTCCAGTGAGGCTGGAGTTTAAAAACACGGATACTGCACTGTTTGTAATTTGGGACCATTTTACCTGCTCGGTGTATTATTTCACTTTGATAAAACAACAATATCCTTAACACACACCATTGCACACTTCTGTGATGAATGGCTCAGCCTTAGGTGTCACTTACAATATTGTTAATAGTGTTTCAATGCTAAGAAACAATTAAAGCCCATAAACACAAGTTTAACATGTCTAATTCATGCGTCTAATTATTTAATCACAGCTACATCTAATAAATGTACTACTTACTACTACTTTTAACCTGAATTTCAGCCCTTAATATCATGAAAAAATATATATATATATATTTATTTAAAATTTTTAAGTGTACTGCTGTATTCAGGAGCTGCAGTTTCTGTTTTGTAAGACTTAAATTGTTGAGAAACACTAAAATAATACTGGATAAGCACTTTCTTATCCTGTGAGGATATTTTTTATACAGTTTTGAAGTAATTTGGTAGCTTGGTTGTTTTTTAAGTTGTTCACTTGTACCTCGATTACATGATCTATAGTATATCTTTGTACCTAAGATTTTATGTCTTTATGAGGGTCAGAAGTGTCAGCATGTATGTTATATTATACAAGTTACAGAGCATGTAACAGAGTAATAAAAGCTGATTTAAACCCCAAGATGTTGAATTTGCATGCTAGGCAACCAAGCCAACCACACCACAAGGACAAGAACTGGAGCACTTGTTCAACAGTCACTGTAATTTTTAATGTCTGCCATATTTTTTTATATAAGATTAATATCTAATTTTTAACACAAAACGATGCAGTAGTGAATGATTAATAATTACAAAGTCCTGAACAACACATTGTTGCCAATTTGCCAAACAGTTTGTGTCATACATTACTAGTTAACATGACAGACACAGACTCCTTGGGGGCACTCAGACCCCCCTAGTGGCCCTTTCTCTGTACGTGAGTCAAGCCGGCAGTGAAATACTGTCGGGGAATGGAGCGGGGTGGAGAGAAGGTACCAGAGAGAGAGGCTCGAGTTAATGGTCTTGCATCTTCCTGGCAGCATGTCAATAATGGCTCTGATCACATTAAGTAAAGAGTCCATTAGCTTATTCTCTTTCCTCCTGCATGCTCCATAGCAAAAGCACAGGAGAAAGCTGAAAAGCTCTTCTAATGCAGTGTGGCTGCGTGTTACAGACACCTCTATCTGTTCCCAGCCAGACCAAAACAAAATGACTCGGGAGGGTTACCTACAGTACAATCCATTATCCATTCACATCAATTTCCTTTTACACAGTAACGTGATGTGTGGATTATTTTGATTGTGTGGAGATTGATGTTTCGTTCCAGGTAGTACAGAAGAAATTTCAGAAAAAATGTAACAAATCGGATTGCAACAACTCTATACAGAGTATAGTCAGAAACAAGTTTTAACATATTCGTTTTATGAGCTCATGTAAAGTTTTCAATAGCAAAAAATACACATCTATGCTTTTATCAGATTCTAAGTTTCACTTTTTTTAAGCGCGGTTACTTACCAAGTACTTTGTGATCCATTAATAGCCTAAGGATATAATGTGATAAGGGGCGGTTATTACACAGAAGAGGAACAGAAATGACAGATACATCAAGACACAGTAGAAACATGCAACTACGTGGCCAAAGAGCAAATTGTGAGCATATGTTAATGCACCTTCTCTGCACCGGCCTCCTGCCAAAATAGTAATCAAGACAAAGGAGATGTGATATAAGAGGGAAAGAAAAGCAGGTTGTCAGCTCCACACACCCCCCAACTCTACCAACACACACACACACACACACATTGGACAGACAGACCATTTCTCAGCCGCCTCACTGCTCTCCATTGGCCCTGGAGGGGGCACAGCGGCCCCCACATCTGTCTCCCAGGCCCACGACAGACCTGGCTGCTGCATCCAGACCCAGCAGATCACACGAATCATCCTCAATTAATGTGAACCATCAGGCGTTCCCTCGCTGCTTCAATCACTCCACCCCTCTTCTCTGAGGCAACCCCTCGAGCTCAGTGCTAGGCCCGCTGAGTTTTACACATTGACCACGGCTACGGTTCCTTAGCACAGTTGGGTGAGGCAAGCCAACGTTATTGTGTATGCTTTGTGAAAACTGACAGGGAATCAATACATCAGTCCAGACCCAGACGTTGCTCACATGTAAGTGCTGCGAGGCGGTTCGTCAGAGGTTCTGAACTCAGAGAACAGCCGACTTTGCTCTGTAGCGCACCGGGGCCTGAAATGGCTTCCATGTGCCGCCCCATCTGCACCTCTGCTGGGCTGTGTCCAAAGGACTGTCCTTTCCACTTTTTAAAGACGCAGAGGAACAGATTTAAAACAAAAAGTGGTGGTGATGGTGGGGGTGGAGGTCAGGGGGGGCTGGATGAATCAGAGGTTAGGAGACCTTTTTTTTAAAATGACAGGTTTGTTTTCAAAAACAGATAATGAAAAAAGACAAGTCAGTGGGAGAAGAAATGGAAACTGTTTACTAAAGGCCACCTGGAACATGGGATGTGCCAGATTGTGACTCACCCGTCTGTGGTAAAGTCCTCTGTAATAACCCCCCCGACCCCCCTCCCTATTCTCCTCGCAGTCTGCAACTGCACTATAAATCTCACTCCAGTCGATTAGTGTGCCCTTAGCAACAACTAACACACAGTCATGAAATTTTAACCAAAGCCATGAGTTAAATCAGGTTGAGAGGTGAAGGCAGGGTATCTCGCGGCCTGTTGGTTGATCAGTGTGTCTGGCCCGGTGAAATAAGCCCTGTGGCCTCTCCACATTTACTCACACCAGAGCCCAACAAGCTGTCCTCTCTGGCAGTATTGAGCATAATATTGACCAAAGTGATGCCCTTTGCATGGCTGCTAATTAAATGATAAAGTAGAAATCAAAGTTGAATCAAATTCTTATCAGGAACATCGCTTATATTTCCATGTCCGCTGTCTTTAAAAGGGATGAACATAATATGGAAAACAGATCTTGGCAAGTCTGCCCCTGTGTCTATGTAGCAACATACTTTTAAACCAGACTTCCTCCATCAGTGCTGAAATTAGTGGCTGTCATCCTTCAATAATAAAAGATTGAAAAGAAATGTTCACCCTATTTATACAAGCTATTGAAGTTTTTATACTGTATTTTTACAGTGTATACATGATTTTGAGCAGCTGTTTATCTCATTGCCCACCAAAGTGTAACTGAAAATTGTCACTTATTAAAACCAGACCACTTTCTGGGTTGCCCTGGTACAGTAGCTCATGTGGTACCACATGCACGCCATGTACTAAGGATGAGTCCTTAGCGCAGTGGCTCAGGTTGGATTCCAGCCTGCAGCCATTTGCCCAATAATAATAATAATAATAACAACAATAATAATAATTATAATCATAATCGTATATCATGATAATAACATTAATAAAAAAACAAACTACTTTCAGGAAGGCATTAAGGCTTTCTGATGATGTACAAGATGGCATCAATAAGTTGATTTTTGCACAATACTCTCAGAGACAGTGACAGTGCAGCAGTGTGGGAACGAATCTGAATAAAAAAGGTAGTATGTTTAGCTGCTGTTTGTTTTTAGAACAGCTGTAAACCACACCATACTAATAAGGTACCATAGATTTCTGTTTTTTCCTGTACATATTTCAAAAAGGTACTTGGCTAAGTGATGGCTTAATTTGCAAAATGCCTGTCCATGTTATAAGCAACCACAAGGAGAAATCATTGTGACTGATTGATCCACAGGGAAATCACCATCTTTGATGACAGGATGATGATTTTACTGTTCTCTACTTAATGATACAATGGTGTCATCTTGTACATCATTAGCCATTTTCAGAGTTAACTTGTTGTCTTCATGCTGTAAAGTTTTAAAGTTAATGTCTCTGCAGTTTAGAGTGAACTAAAGAAGGCAGATATACAAGGTTGCATAGAAAAGTTACAAATTCTTTTGATGTTCAGAGCGTAAAGAAGAGAGTTTACCACGATCACAGAGTGCAAATTTCAACCTCTATGATTCTTACAAATGTCCTCCACCCACATCTGGACGTAGCTACTGATTTCCCTGTGGTCCATCACAGGGGAAGAAGTAGAGCTGGTTGTTCACACATGACCTCTGACCTGCCATTGGGGAGCCAATGGGGGAGCCGCCTGTGTCTTGGGAGCTCCTGCCCTCTGATGTGATGGCTCCAGGCAGTGGGCTTTGCGTGAACCCATCCCCCATGGCACCCTTCGCCACTAGATCCTCTGCATTATTCATACGGCCTGAGATGGGGTGGGGAGAGAAACAGAATATGGAAAAGGAAGCACCAAGGTTCAAGACCTTCTCAGATCACAAGGAACTTCTGCTTAACCTCCCTTGAAGTGGCGAACACAGGGATAGAGCAGTTTTTTTTAAGGAACTGGATCTGAAAGCAGGACTGGAGATCAATGGGGATTCCCTCGAGGCTCGGTGGAGATCGCATTCACTGCAAGGTGATTGGTGAATCAATGTGGTTCCCATGGTTCACTTTGCCATTGTGAGAACTGATCCTCCACATTGCAAGTGATACTGTCTTATGAGCGTTTCAGTTGCTCTTATGTTAATGTTGAACCAGTGTAGTGTCATCCTACACACCTACACAGATTGCACATAGATAGATATGTTAACATGAAATGTAAATATCAGAGAAGCTATATGACACAAGCGCTATGGGGTTAAGAGATCTCCCATTTGATCTACTGTATACAGGCACAGGTCAACACGATGTATTTATAGCTAATATTTTCCTTTTTTTGGTCTTTGCCTAGCATGGCATCTCTCCATCGCTTTCCAAATGCACTCAGTCACTGAGTATGATAGGTGATGATTAGTGAAAAGCATATACATGTTAAGCTGTTAATCCCTCATGCACACCATGCAGCCTAACAAAGCTGCACACCCAGGCTCTTAATACAGCCCAGCACATAACCTGATAATTGCATAACTGCCTGATTTGTTTCAACTGACACTGGTGCCCCGGCCCATGACAAGGCCATCATTTGCTCATCCTCATTGTCAGCAATTTGCAAGGTGGATACCCCACTACACACCCACTACACAATATCCAGCACCATAGTGTTAGAGACAGCCATGAATTAAGAATGCATTGTAGAGGCAGAGAGATGAATAAATACAGCCGTTGCTAGGTTAATTCTGAGAGACATGGAGGCAGGCAGATAAAATAAACTAACAGCAGCAGGCTGTCCACCAGATAAAGTGGGTACTCCATCGTCTCTCTGCTGTAATTATTGGCTAATAGTCATTAACCTGGCAAACAGAGGTTTAGCTGTATTGTTTAAAGGACTCTGGGATGCATAATGACAGACTAATATGTCATAGCACTGGGGGAGATGGGGGAGGGGTGGATTAATGAGATTTTACTGGAGGGAGTGTACAAGAAGAGGTGGGGCACGCCTGGAAAATATAGGGGAAAGAGGGCCACATTAAGCTAATTGGAAGATGAGTGCCTACTTGTAAAAGTGCTTCTAATGGCATATTTGTTTCTCTCACAGCATCACAAGGCTAATGCAGGGGAGTGGAGTTGTGAGACTTACTGTAGTAAGGACTACAGGGGCCTGTGTTTGTCTCCAAATGTGTGTCAGCTCATACTTTAGATACTCATTCTAATACACACACATTTTTTGCCATCTTTGATTGTTTATTAATTGTTATCGGGGTTAACTGCATTAAACATTTCTGTCTTGGATTGAACATGGCTACTATAAAGTGATATATTTCAAAATATAGTTGCTATAAATGAGGTACTGCAGTGGAAAGAAACAGCCATGTATTGAAAGCCCTCTTGGCATAAAAACCAGTAGTAGTTTCCACATGGAATGAACCTTAATCAAGTTTGTCCCCTCACATCCTTTTCTAGACCGATTTGCTCCATTTTTTGAATTTGTGTTGACTGTGTGCTCCAAGCCCGACCCCAGCCCAAATGCTTGTTGACTGGCCTCCAAAACTCAATTGACCAGTGAACGAGGAGTGCTTGGATAGCCTCCTTTCAGACAGGGTCTAGTGCGTAGCAGAACTGCTGACCTGTTCTGACAGCTGGCTGGCCCTTCCTAACACTAATGGGTTGCAGTTTGGCCTGTGTCATTGTGTTTTGACTTTTGTTTGACTTCATGAGTGGGGAAGTGGAGGCACAGGGTAGGACTAGTAGAGGATAAAATAAATGTCTAAACAATATTTGATTCAGTCAGTGATTGAAATGGGGACGGATAACAGCCTGTGGGTTTGGAGAGCAACAATCTTGTTGATGTGTGTAAACTTACAAAGCTTAATTTAATATTACTTATGCCTTGACACTAATCCCTAAAATTGCATTAATGTAACTCTCATTTAAATTACCTCCTTTTTGGAAACTCGTGGATCTTATGAATGTTATTTCAATCTCAATTTGACAAACAAACATCAAAGTGGTGCAGTTAGGAAATTTATATTAAGATGTCTTAAACTGGTTTGAATTGAATTAAATGTGGCTGACCAATGATCCCAAAAATGCAGGAAGTACTTTTTATTGCTGTTTACTGCTTTTGAAACAGACGCACTGTTCATAAGAATAATACACTTTAATTACATGTAGAATTTTTCATGCTTCTCACAGTTAGTAATTCTACAAACGAACGTCACAAATTAATCTTTTTCGTCACTAGAAAATAATAAAAGGCTCATCCACTTCTTAGAACTACAATTTCTAAAGAAATGTGGTTGTAGAACTATTTAAAGATTCACTTTCTAATTTGCTTTCATTTTTTTGTTTCAATTAAATCAAATGGAAGTACTAATGCCCAGATGGCCATGCAGCATGAAATAATAGTGCCCAGGCTAGAATTTAAAGTCATACCTCCAGGCAAAAACTCCAGAGCACACACAGAATGAAAGTGTAAAATGTTTTTTAATGTATATTTAACAACAAATACCCCAGTGACTATTGATGTTTCGTCTCAGAAGAATCTATTTCTCCAGTATATCTGAGGGCATGATATGAAACCACTCACACTTTTATTTTTCTCTGTTTTTCTGCTTCTCTTCCTCTATGTCTCTCCCATACTCTCTCTCTTTCGCTGTCTCTCTTTAAACATTTATCTTCTGTTTTCTCCTTACAGGCCCTTTGTGCTTTGTGATGTTGGTTTTTACAGCTTTTTACTTGCCAGAGTTGCCATTTATCTTTTATAGATGCCAGCAGCTAGGAGCACATATGAAATGTTACCATTTCACTGTGACTAATTGTCATCGCTTGCGTTACTCCCTTGATGTCACTTGCGCCGTGTCCCCCAGGAACCTGTGTGTGAAGTGAAGTATTTACACTATGTCTCGCTGTCTCGCTCCTCTATTTCTAACTCGTTCATGCAAACACTCATACAGCACCGTCTTATATAACGACAGCAGTATGAGGGTAATTTTGTTAAGGGTTCTGTCATCGGGGCTATGATGCAGGCATAAATGGGTTCATACAACAGGACAAAAGCACTGAGTTAAACATTCATTCCCACAAACTCAGTGATTCAACCACAAACTGGATTCTCAGGCCTTGCCAAAATTGTTTTCCCAGAATCCCTGGCCATCTCTTCATGTTTGACAATGTCTGTGTCTAAGTCTAAGACTTTTTATTTTTCAGCGGTTAATACCACATCTCTGAAAGACACTAGCCAAGTAAAGTGCTCTATCTGGAGTAATGCCCAAGTCCCATCGGAGTAGTTCTGGTCTCTTAGGATGAAAACTTATTTCTCACCATTCCCAAGCATCCAAAAATACAGGAACTGGAACTGCCAAGGGTTGTTATATATTATCTATTGTTATTAGTTGCTGTTTTACATTTGTGTCCCTTTTTTTTAGGTAGCCATCGTCAACTGAAAATGCATCATTAGTCCTAAATGACATAGTTGTACAAAGTATTTCACATTGATATTTAAAGTGAAAGCGCATCCTTTAAACCATACTAACATAATGCTATGACTAATATTTATGGCAAAACAGGTTATATACACCTCACTAACATTAAAGCATGATAAATATGCAGCGTGTCAATGCCATTGTCAAGACACTCAAACACAACCTTTAATAAACATGTGTTTTTCCTCTTTGAATCTCCAAAGTCATTCACTGATACACAGTGTAACAGTCCCATCCTCCCTGGAGCATTTCATTGCCATAGAGATGGAACACACAAAGAAAAATGTCTGCTAACCAATGTACAATTAGTGGCTTGCATTAATTATTCTATTATTTCTGGTAACCATTTTTTTTCTCTGGCTCACACAATTTTGTAAATCTCCCTAGGTACAATTTGTGTACAGAGGGAGTCCCAGCAACAGTTCACATCTTTTACAAAGCTGTTTTTGTCTCACAGATTAACATCCCAACAATGCTGGAAGTCACAGAGACCTGCTAATCGCCCCACCTCAGTGCTTTTGATTTGTTTGCTTGAGACTCAATTAAACTCTTGCCTACCCTTATCACTGTGTGATTAATGATCACATTTGCAGGGCTGATTTATAGGAAAAATAAATGAGTGAAAAGTGGATGGTAAAGAGGGATAGCAGGTGGTGGTGTAGGGTGGGGGTTCGACAAAGCTCTGTTAGTTACTTGTCGCTCCAGGAGCCTCTGAATTTCATGAGCAGGAAAGCTTGCCCTTACAAACTAACCCTTGCTCTATCTTCTCCTTTGACCACACTGATTATGCACAATCAATAATGGTTTGTATTTTTGTCTTCTCTCTTGTCTCTTCTTGGGCATCTAGGATGCTGCAGGCAAGGTGCTAGACCGCTGGACCATCATGTCCCGAGAAGAGGAGATCATCACCCTGCAGCAGTTCTTGCGCTTTGGTGAGACCAAGTCCATTGTGGAGCTGATGGCCATTCAGGAGAAGGAAGGTCAGGCAGTAACAGTTCCCTCCTCCAAGACAGACTCCGGAATTAGGACATTCATTGAAAGCAACAACAGGACCCGCAGCCCAGGGCTCCTGACACATCTGGAAAACAGTAGTCCATCCAGCATTCACCATTTTGAGAATATTCCCAACAGCTTAGCCTTCCTCCTGCCCTTCCAGTACATCAACCCAGTCTCTGCCCCCATGCTCGGCTTGCCCCCCAATGGCCTGCCTATGGAGCAGTCTGGTCTCCGACTCCGGGAGCCCAGCTTGCCAAATCAAGGTGAACAGGTGGAGACCAGTGAGTCAGAAGTGTCCCTGTCACCCTTCCGTACAGGCCAGAGCCCTAGCCGTGGAGCCCTGGGAGGCATGAACAACAACATTGAACCCAAGACAGAGCCCAACAACAGGGCATCACCCATCTCACCAACACCTTCCACCCAGCAGGCTCAACAACAGCAGCAACAGCAGACACAGCTCCAGCAGCAACAGCAGCAGGGCCAACAGCAGTCCCAAAATCAACCTCAGCAACCCAACAGCTTGAGTGACCACCAGGTCCACCACCACTTTGTTAAGGACGAGCACTCTAAAACCATCACTCATGCTTCCTTTTCCTCCAAGATGCATCGCATGCGCCGCATGGGATCCACCTCAAGGAAGGGTCGCGTTTGCTGCAACTCTTGTGGCAAAACCTTTTATGACAAAGGCACACTTAAGATACATTATAATGCTGTGCACTTGAAGATCAAACACCGTTGCACCATTGAGGGTTGCAATATGGTCTTCAGTTCACTACGCAGCCGCAACCGCCACAGTGCCAATCCCAATCCACGGTTGCACATGCCCATGCTGCGCAATAACCGCGACAAGGACCTCATCCGTGCCAATTCAACCCCTGGTACACCTGTCATCTCAAGCACCAAGAATGGTGGCTTCTCACTCACCAGCCCTGGAAGGCCACCACTGGGCTTCACTACTCCACCGGTAGACCCAATGCTTCAGTCACCCCTGCAAAGCCCGCTGGTGTTCCCCACCCTGAAGTCAGTGCAACCAGTCCAGCCAGTGCCGCCATTCTACCGTACACTACTGTCCCCTGCGGACCTTGTCAGTCCTCCAGTGTCACTGCCCACCAGCCCCATCCTGCCCACCACCACCAACAGTACCACCCTGATGGACCAACAGCATATCATGGCTGCTGCAGCTGTGGCTTCACATAATAATGTTCATATGTCAGACGCAGGACCCATGCCCAACCGCTTACATACACACAGTGCCAATCACGACCTCTCCACTGGCAGCATAGACCCCACGCCCAAAAAGAAGCCTCGTAAGTCTAGCATGCCAGTGAAGATTGAGAAGGAAGTAATTGATGTGGCAGATGAATACGAGGACAAAGATGATGATGATGACGATAACCTTCACCATAATCACCACCACCACCACCACCAGTCATCACTTCTTCACAACAATATCAAAATGAATGGTAATTGTAACAGCAACAACAACAGTGGCAATGGTAATGGAAACCACAGTGGTGGTAGTGGGCAGCAATCCCCTTCCCAGGATGAGATGAGCCCTGGCCTAGCTCTGAGAGGCATGATGAGACAGAGTGAAGATGAATGCCGGGAAGGGACTGGTAGTGACAGCAGGGGTGGAAATGATCTTCAAGGCTCTGGTGAGCTACGTTGTATGGACAGCTTCACCTCTGAGGACCAGGACCATGAGAGAGACTTTGAGAACGAGTCTGAAACCTCTGATTCCAAGATGTTCTACCGTGACGAGCTGATAGATGTGGAGGAACAGCAAAAACACATGAGGGGCGGAAGGGGTCTGAACAAGGAACAAGACGATGAGAATGGTGAGGAAGCCCATTTGAGAAAGGAAATGGAAGGAAAGGGTCATTCCTCACCCTCCCCTCATCAGCCCCCTATCAAGATAAAGGAAGAACTCAACGATCCTACTTACGACATGTTCTGCATGGGCCAGTACGGCCTCTACAACGGAGGCATGGCCGCAGCTGCTGCCGCTGCTGCAAGCATGGCTGCTCTGCATGAGAGCTTCATCTCTTCAATGAGCTACGGTGCAAGCCCACCCAAATTCCCTTCTTCTCAATCACCAGAGGGAGACCCATGCTCAAGTCCTGACCCCAAGATCTGCTATGTGTGTAAGAAGAGCTTCAAGAGCTCCTATAGCATGAAACTGCACTACAAGAATGTGCACCTCAAAGAGATGCATGTGTGCACTGTGGCTGGCTGCAACGCTGCCTTCCCTTCCCGGAGGAGCCGAGACAGGTTAGTGCTAGAACTTGGTATTTGTAACCATTTTATTTCAATGTATTTGTGACAGTGGCAGGTAGGTTTATTGGAAATGTTTAACTCAATCTTTATCGTCTATTATAATCTAAATTATGGCACTTTATAAATCTACAGAATTTATATGTAAAGGTTTTCTGTAAGGATATAGCAGTTTTATGCAGTTTAATATATGTATATATCACCATTTTTGTGAGAGTTATGCCCTTTCATTTCATTTTAATAAAACAAGATTTAGCTGCAGCTTTTCATTACTGTATGACATTTACCTAGATAGGCTATCACTTAACATCTGTTAGCTAATTGAACACTAAATTGATTCAGGGACATCTGCTCCTTGTCAAGTCAAAGTTCAGAAGAGTAGGGTGTCAGGATGAGAAACACATACACACACACACACACACACACGCATTCAAACAAGCACTAGGCCACACACATCAAACCTGCAGCTGCGGCGTGTTGTTTACCTGCCCTCGGTACCTCACCTTGTCACAGGGAGGTGAAGGCGCATATATTAACATAGACAGCGGTTTGTCAAACCACTGCATTTATTAGCGCATTAGAAGGTGAGGCTAGCCATACTCACCTGGGCTTGTTAGCACATATCAGTCCCACACACTCACTCCTCAGAATATATGAGCAGCAGTGGCAGCAGATTGATGCCATAACACACACTGGAGGGTACATAAGATGACTAGTACCCTGAGCTAGCCCAGGCTCCTTAAGGGATTACAAACAACAGCATCAAGGGAGTACTTTTAAGTGTTAAAAAGGCCAGTATTCAGTCAGTAAAACTTCTCTTTCACAATCCTTTACATTTGGCTAGTAATAGCTATCTTTTCCTCCACCTCTGCTACCTCTCTCCACCCAAACTTGCTGCTCCTTTTCTACCCCCAAGTCTTTCGATTACATTTGTTGTTTCGGTGGCATCTGTTTCTACCACTGTTTGTTCATTAGCAGCATGTAAATAGAGCAGGTGATTGTGAGACTCTATTAAGAATGGATGTGGGAGGGGAACAGGGGGAGCAGTACAGGAGACAAGTTAGTGTTAGTGAAAGTGTAACCCTGCTGCTCACCTGACACAGCTGTGCCAACAGCAGCAAGATGACAGGGAGTGTTATAATAGCACGCATTGCCACTGGTGAGTTTGTTACCTCCCCTCTTTTGACAAGGCTTTAGCAATAGAGAATGCCTAAGGCAGGACTGGCCAGCTGTGTAACATGTGCATGCACACGTATGCACACTCCCCTGCACACACAAATGCAAACACAAACAAACATGTACAAATAGATATCAGAGAAAACTATTTGTATGCACCTTATCTCTTTGTAATTAGTCTCTTAATGCTGTACAACAGTTGCTGGATATAAACAATTAACTGCCTTATCTGAACTTTTAAATGGCAAGAAGAGAGCTCTGCTGTACATTAATACGGGAATTTAACACTATAAAAGATTTCACAACTCGATAAGAATTACACCTAAGAGTAAAGTGCCATTAGTAATCAGCAGATATTGCTTAGATTTTTATTGGTGCTATGGTGGATACTGTGAATCAGTTTAATTCCTACAGCTGCCTCGCTTTTTTTTGTCAGTTATGTAATTTATTGTCCTCATACTGGACTCTGCTGTCACGACCCCATGATGATCAGGGAAACCTAAATGTGGCGACAACAGAGAGAAGAAAAAAATCATTAGAATAGAAGAGGGGAAAAGGATGGTGGAGAAGCTGCATTTTCTCAGGCGTCTGGTATCAAAGCCCGGGGTGAGTGGAGTGCTTTAGACAGGCGCAGAGGGTTCAAAGATTAGACTGTATTGCATTAAGAAAAAGTAACACCTCAACATGAACTCTTCCTATGCTCGCTCTCTTCATGTGTCAGCCAAGATGTGTGTGTGTGTGTGTCTGTGTGTGTGTGTGAGTGACAGTTTGACTCCATGATGAGAAAAACATCAGCATATAAATGCCATTCAAACACATAACGTGGCAGAACATATGGGAGATGGAGATAACTTTGTAGCAAGGAAGGACAATTGCTGCTGTGTACATAATGCATCTGTGATACAGTATAGCTCTGAGTGCGAGACCTAAGCGCACTATTGTTTCCATACTTTTTCTGTGGGGGATAAATTCCTGATAGCATATGGGACATATTACTCTGCTGCTGGTTCAAACAGGGAACAAAACAACAGAAAGAAGGGCATTGCATAGCTAGAGGAATCCTAGGGCTTTGAGACGAGTCAATACACAAGCCGGGCTCTCATCAAATCTGTCCCTGGGTAATCCTCTAATGACATAATGTACGCTTGAGTGTAATGGTAGTAATAAAATAGGAATATAATTTAGTTGTTTTCATAAGAGCATTTGCTCTGATCAGATTAAGAAACTGCACTACAAAATAATGTTTAGGATGTTTATTGCTAGTAAATTAGATAAGTCAGAATCCATTCTTTCTCCAACTTAGGTATTTTTTGCCAACAGTGCAGTAATAATTAATAAGCTGCTCTTTCCCGTACTTTGCCTCAGACACACAGGATTGATAAAAACATCACTTAATACGTAACAGAACCCTTACAATAATAACCACATTGAATTTTAATAAGGGGAAGGTAAACCGGTGTTATTTGTTGCTGTTTTTACAGCTGAATAATTACAGCAGAATTATAATATGGAGCCATGCCCGGCTTTCTCTTTTCAATACCTCCCAGACAGCTGTTGACACCCATCAATAGGGAAGTCCAAGTACCTCTGCATATCTGATTAGTCCATTGACCAAGCGAAAAGCCGAAGGCACGTAAACACACCATCAGACACCAGCATCAAAAGCTCCTGTATCAAAGTGAAGAAGAAAACAGAGGAGAGGTCATTTGATCTACCCAGAAAAACAACCAAGAGCCAATGACATTGTCAGAGTAGGACACAGTGTAAATGTGTTGCCACGGAGAGAAAAAAAAAAAAGTATCACAAGTGTTTGTTCAGTTTGGATGCCTGCCCTATTTATAAGACTGAAGGATTTCACACACACACACACACACACAAACATTAGTGCACATAAATACTGCACATACACACTCAGTCAGGAATACAGGAAGGGATAATTTAATGTGCCCTTGAGCAAGCATGTAATGTGTGTGTTTTTGAGTGTAAAACAGAGACCAACATAGGAGTGTGTGTATGTGTGGTTTTACAGTCTGGTGTTTTCTCCCAGCCTCCCAGCAGCCTGCTGCACGGAGGTAAATGATTGCATATTTATTGTGGGGAGCGAGCAGCGTCGGCAGAAGTGTTGAAGAAGCTGCATGATTAACTGCTGGATAGACGCGCATACCAGTAATCATCACTATTATTGGCCTCGTTAATCATATTTTTTAAACCGTTGACAAGACTTGCCTTACTTATCTCATTTTTATCAGCCTACCCTACTTCTCTTTTTTTTAACCTTCACTCCACCGTTTTAACCTGCTCCTATGTCGCTACAGCAAGTAGGTGTCCTCCCTCTTCCACATTCCCATGGTGCAGCAGTGCACAGCCCGTGGTCCCTGCACGGGCCACTGCAAACGGAGAGAGTGAAGGTTAATTATGTTGGAGATTCTCTTTCCTCCCCTCTCCTTCCTCTCGGTCCCCTCACGGCATGTGGGCCTGGCTCCGCTGCTTCACAATCAGCTCTCTGTTTGTCTCTTATAAACAAAGGGCACGCGGCTCATAGAGAGAATATGTTAGCAAAAGCCACCCACCCCAGTTCAAAATATCTGCTGATTAAAAAACGGAAACTTGAAACATTACATTCCTTTGGTTTAGCTTTCCTTGTGAACATGTTTCTCTTGTTCTTCCTCTTATTCTCTCTTTTTTTTGCAGAGAATAAAAGGTATTATTTTATTCTTAGATAAATGTCCATGCAAGCACACCATCTTCAATTAAATTATAGAAAACAGCAAGAAATTTTGTACATAAAAATGTTCTTCATGTGATATTATTTGATATCTGTGCACTCATTTATGCGAGGATCCTCCAATCGTTGTTTGTAGCCTATGCTGTTGAACCGACTGTAACAATGCAAAGTAGCTGTATCAGTGACAGAGAGTGATAAATGCTACTAACACTCTTGTCCTCCCACTTACACCTAAAACCTCATAACACACCCCAAATGACAGGAAAGACAAAGAACCACTCGTGTCAGTTTAATACCACTCAGCCTTTCATCTCATTTACACATTATGAGTCATTTAGACACACATATACACACACACAAACACACGCGCTGACACAAAAACAAGGGGCAAGGGCCATCAGATGAACCTAAAGATGATTAACGCCGGTTGGGACAGACACACACTTTCGCTCTACCTCCTCTGCACAGTCAAGAATGGGCTCTCCAGAGGCCTCCCCCATCTTTTGGGCAAAGATGAGACTGTCAAATTGGTTTGCCAGCCACATTACTGGCCAACAGGGAGGTAGAGATGGAGGAGGAGGAGAGGGGAGCACACTAAGGAGTTGGGTTTGGGGGAGGAAAGATAGAGCGTATTGAAGTGGAGTGATGGAGGCGAAGGGATGGAGGGGAGTGGGAAATGGGGCAGAAAGTCTAAATTTGATAAATGAAGGGATAAGTGCATTATGCCCACTGTGTGTGGATTCAGCTGATTTTGATTATTTAGGGCAAGGAGGCATTGCCAACACAGGAGTTTAATAATAATGTTTATGCAAATGACCAAAAACCTCTGCTCTTTCTCTCTTCTTTAGCTCTTGAGTTACGGTTAAACATGACATGTCATAAAATGACTTTTTCCTTCCCTTTATTTTATTTTCATATATCTGTAAAAGACTGTAGAAGTAAATGTGAATATTTTTCATTAGATGTTGTTGTAATATTCTAACAATGTGGTGTGCATTTTGAGTATTTAAAATGGCAACTGTAGCTATAGCAGACTACTTACTGCATGATATTTAGCATGTTTGACTTTAATATCTAAAACTGAGATAGCCATGGTTAACTTAGAGCTTATTAGCAGTGAGAAGGTGTTGTTATAGAGATGGAGACAAAGTTGTTGCAAAGGACCTGCCTACCTGAGCATCATCCACAGCATCCTGAACTTCAGGCTTAAATTGAGCAAATGTGGCCCCTTTACACGTCAAAGCCCGTTCCTGCAGAAATTGTGCCCGTTTCCTTACATATTGATCACCGATTAAGGCATATTTCAGTGTCTTAGTACACTATGGCCTCTCACAGCCAAGCGTCCACACATGTATTTGACTAGACAGGGCTACAGCGCCACAGACATTGAATCATGACTCCCATATTTTAGCCATAAGCTAACACCATATGGGTGCAACTGTACTATCAAAGGATAAAAAAAAAGAACAAAGGATTTATATAGCCCTTTTGATCGAAGTCCCACTATATGGAAGTAGTATATTTTCTGTTTTTTCTCACACATACACACACACACACACACACACACACACACACACACACACAAACAGACAAAAGCATGTGCAAACACACACACACACATGCAGTGACAGCCACAGCCAATCGATTTGCCACGCTCTCTCTCCTCAATGCTGACGATGCTTGAGTGGACGGGCTCCTGGTTGCCTGGTTTACAGAAAAGGGTCCCTCAAATGAATGTATTTTTACCTCTTGCAGGACAATGTCGGATAGGGAAGTAAATAATTAAAGGAAAGGGACCCTTTTTGACTGCATCAACCCTGCCACTGCTGGTAAGCTCTACTATCCATTGTGACTCCATTTTTGCCCGTCCTGCTAAGGATGACCGTTTTCTTTTCTTTTTTATTTTTTTTATTTAATTTACACACATGTGCCCTCCCTGCATGGAAACCCCTCACATTAAAAGGCACTGAGTGTTTGCATATTATTCTTATTTGATTTAAGTGCTGACCTGATATGAGAGGAATGGGCCATGTGTATGTCGTATCTGACATCGGTCATTTGTTGCCTAAGTTTCCTTTCTGTGTTATGCAGTTTTGTTGTGACATGTGTGCAGTGGGTCCCCTTGAATTCCGACTTGGCAACTGTGAAATTGGAGCGAAAAAGCATTGAATTAGATTTTTCAAGCCCATTTCACCTTGCATCCTTTAGCATGGCTTTGTGTGCTAACTTGAAATCCTCACTAATCGTATCCTGGCTTAAGCATGGCACTTGTTACTTAGTTTCTTCCATCAGCTGTAACACACTGTGTGATACAGTTTGCCTTGTGTTTGGGAAAAAATTGCCCATCTTAATTAAATCCAGGGCTACATAAAGACATGTTCATTGAGGTGCTCGATTAAGCCACCTCCAATAGGGAACGAATGCGATAATGCTGTCAGGGCCTAGTGCTAATATGCTATCCAGTTCCCCTCGATTATCACATTACCACAGCTCGAATCAATTGATAAACTCCCATTCAATATGGTGGAGTATTTAATTGAGTCAGAGTCTATTGGATTTGAGGGCTGTGCAGTGCAGACATGCTGACAGTGGTAAACACTAGCTGGATGCTCTCTCTCTCTCTGTGCGATCTTAGAGCACTTTTCTGAAGAGAGCTGCAGGGTGAATTTCTCTCTCTGTGTGACTGTTTGTGTACCTCAACTGATAGTAATAATTACATAGGTAGCAGCTGTTAGATATTGAATAGTTGTAGCCTTGTACCATTTAACAGAAGTAAGATAACTTGACAATATGAAAGATAAATTATTGTAAGTACATATATATATATTTCAACACTGTGACTATTTTGCATACACTGGCAGCATTCTGATTTACAACTCTGACTGTCTCTCCACATTAGGCACAGCTCCAACATCAACCTGCACCGCAAACTGCTGACCAAAGAGCTGGACGACATTGTCCTGGACCCCCAACTCACGCCACTGCCCAAGGACCTGCGAGCCGAGTTACTGGCCAAGATCTATGCCGGGCACCACATGGGCTTGGACCCTATGGCCGGGATGGGCATCGGAGGCGGCAGCCTCGGGCCCACTGGCCTGAACCACAGTGTCCGTTCCCCCATGAGCATCGAGTATCCCCACCACCCTCTCAACCAAAACCTTAAAAACCACCACACCAACGGCTTCTCCCGGGGCCAGCCAGACGACTACATGGTGTTGGACCTGAGCACCACATCCAGTGTTCAATCCAGCAGCAGTGTCCACTCCTCACACGAGTCAGATGAGGGCAGCGATGAAGGCATCCTATTGGATGACCTGGAGGAGGAGGAGGAGGGAGAAGAGGATGAGGAGGGGGGCAACAGTGAGGGGGAGGACTGCTCCCAGCGTGCCGAGGGGCGGGCCGAAAGGGGGCATCAGGATGAGACTGGAGAACTAAGAGGAGAAGGGCATGGTGAGGGTTTGGAAACTTCCTCCTCACCGTTCCTCCTTTCGTCTACCGGGGGCAGTAACTGTGGCAGCAGTGGGATCCTCTGCAACATCTGCCACAAAATGTACAGCAACAAAGGGACCCTGCGCGTGCACTACAAGACTGTGCACCTGCGCGAGATGCACAAGTGCAAAATCCCCGGTTGCAACATGGTGTTCAGCTCTGTGCGCAGCCGTAACCGACACTCTCAGAACCCCAACCTCCATAAAAACATGCCCTTCTCTACAATAATAGACTAAATAATGACTTGCTACTCTACCCTGCTGTCAGTCTGCCCGCTCCTCCCTTCATTCCTCATCCTTATTCCTCCTCAAATTAGCTTTTAACCCCAGCCCAGGGCCATCAAATACAAGCTAAATGCCTGTATGCCTCCTGCCCGTCCTCTGTAAGTCATTGCAAGACATTTCTGTGTCCCTCTATAAAATTCATTGACTCTAAATACAGTTTATTATTGTGACCTTTGACTTTTCCTCCTTTGGAAGAACAGGATGACGCCCTTGATCGTGGAGTTTGCTTTATAACAAAACTCCAGTTGTTTTTTTTCATAAGCCCCTCCATCTTTCCTTTCAAACGTCTCCCCACTTTGTTTTTATGTCCGTCTCCAAAGAATCTATTCAAACTCTTATTTGTGACTTTGCCTGCAGAAATGATAGTATTGAAAAAAAAAAGAAAAAGAAAATCTTCTTGTTGTATTTGTGTAATGATAGCTTTTAAATGAACCCCTTACAAAAAGCATGACAGCTTCATTTGTAAATAATGTCCCAAGAGGCTTTTGGTGTAAAAGAGTTGTGTTGATGGTTGTTTGCTTCTTTTTTCTCTCTCTTTATGGTTTTATGTTACAGTCCAGTACAATACTTCCAGCTATAGGCAAGACAGAGGTAGCATCTTACTAGCTTGACTCATTTATGTTAGCTTCAAAGACACGTTTTAAACTGAGTCCTAGGAAAAAAAGAATATCATGTGGCTTGTTTTATCTACTCGTTAGATATTCAGAGGTTGCCGGCATGCTTTTTTAGGCTCCTACACTGATATCATTCTCTGTATTTCTATTGATTTTTTTTGTCTGTTATGTTTATGAGCTTAAGTATACCAATTCAGTTTTTGCACTTTGCATCTATACAAGGGGATGTGTAATATTATTATAATGAGGACTTTTGCAATGGTAAGTTTAGGTGTTGTTTGGGGTCATTGATGGCTACAGTTCCAAGGGAAATGACAGTACCTTCAAAATACTTGTGCCAGTTTCTTTTTGCACGTGCTCAGTTTCAAACACAGTTTGACGACAGGAAACATCATGCCTCCCTGAACAAAACCTGAGATCTTCCCCCCCATCGCTAAACAACATATTCAGAAAGTGTCTCCAAAGTGTCTTGCTTCAAAAAACGAATCCTGGTGTGACTGAATATAAACTGCTGTTTCACAAACACAGAGGTGTTACATATTGATAAAGTCTCTCCTCCTCCTCTTTTTGTTTAAGGAGTAAATTGTGTACGGTTGCCAGTTATGATCACGACAGTAACTCCAGAGGTTTAGTGGGGGTAATCTGTGTAAAGCATGACATTATTGTGACATTGTCAAACAAAGTTATCAATGCAAGAAATCATGGTAGGCATCTTAATGAAATGACTGTCCCGTAGGTTTGAAAAAAAAAAGAGAAAAAAGATGAAAATAGTCCTTCAACTGTGACCAAAACAAAAGTGTTTGCGTAAGAAAAACCCTTTCAGTGTGACATTGTACTTAAATCATGCCCCATTGGATTAATATGATGCACTTGAGTCTTAAATCTTTTGCTGTGATATTTTCGGTATCGGTTTCCATTGCTGAGTGTCGGCTACAAATGTACTCTCTGAAAAATGTTGCCATTTTTCTGGCTGTTAGTTGCAGCCATTTTTAAACATGTCCATGACTGTCTCACGGTACAAATATTTCCAGTAACTGGGCAAAAGTAGCCAAGGGAAGGGGTATTTATTGGTGGGTGATGTATCTTCATGGAGATGTTTTTGTCCAGTATAAGAATATCTTTTGTAAAAAGACAAAAAATACAGATTTTTCCTCAGTTTGACTTCTTTATCAATGTATTAGCAATGCCATGTGTTACTATACAAGGAGATCTTCTCTTACTTGACTGGTGCTACACACAGAGGGAAAAATATGCAGTGTTATGTGGTGTGCTGTACAGTATTCACAATCCCTACATCCATAACGGTGTGAGTTCCATTTGTTTCATACTTAAGCAATTTTGCAATATAGACATGACCTATTCTAGTGAAATATTTCATGTCCTTTTTTTTTTTTTAAGACTCCGCCTATATGACACGTGCAGTTTTCAGTCCTCTCTTCTCCGAGCTAAAGCGAGCGAGACAAGAGAGCTGAGGCTGATGGAAAGGTTGCGGAGGTGGAAGGCTGACTAGGGAGGAAAGGATGACAGCAACGATCATTAAAAATGTGCTGCTTCTCCGTTACCTGGAGGCGTCCCTGCCATTCCAGCTTCTTCTGTCTAATAACTCACTTGTCACTTCGTTACACTGCCAGACGCCAAGGTTGCTGACAAGACTGTGACACTGACAGAAAGAGAAAAAAAGAAGGAACGAGATTGTGCGCTCTGAACAATTCAATTTGACTCATTCAATTTAGCCAAATTCAATTCATCTATTCATTTTCTGCGTGTGCTTATTCTTATTCAGGGTCACTGATAATTCAATTCAATTTCTTCCTCTCATTCTGTTTTTCTCTTTGTCTGTCAGAGCACAGTCATTTAACAACCGCCTTACCCATTTCTTCAACCCGCCACTCACTTACCACCTCCACACCCCACAGCGCAGGTCCTACAGGGACACACACTAATAGTGTATGCTTAAGTTCACCGGACGGCCATGGCATAGGAAAAAGGGATGGGTAATTGCCTGTTTATCCCAAGTGAAGGGAAAATTGAGTACAGGAACCCCTGCCTTCTCCCAGGAGTGGGCTTCACTGAGGCGCTTGCTGCCTCATTCACTCATTCAATCCCCCCGGCCCTCGCTCTGGCAGAAATAAAAAAGTGCTACTCCAGGAACCCTGCTGACAGCTGTCTCTCTAACACACAACCATACAAATGCACACACACACAGAGGAGAGTGGCGCACACTCACATATGCTTCCTACTTACAGGCCAGAAGGATGACAAGAACTAGATGACTTGTTAACCTCTAGTGATGGAGGAGACAGGGGCAGGGGAAAATAGAGAGTATTCCCACTGCAGGAAATGAAACTCTCCATCTAGCATTGACATTAGAGCCACTGCCATGACATAAAAAAGCTAACATCCCATTACGCAGAGTGGCGTGAACTAGCACTGAGCCAGGCGTGGAAAGACCAGATCTCTTATTTTTATTATTTAATTTTAATATCTTAACATATGGAACAGCTAGTGATTTGAGACGTTTTACCTAAAGAGGACAGTGACTAATTAAGAACATTTATTAAAAAGGTCAGTAAGCTCACAGATTGATTTGAACTCTCCAGAATTAAGGGAGCTGTACGTACATTCTCAGTTTTCAGACTTGTTTTTTTAGAGTCTAACAATGTCCTGTTCCTTGCTGCCCATTTCTCAAGCAGCAGCTGCAGTGCATGACCTCTCTAGAAGCATACTGAATATCACAGAAGAGATTCTCTTACGACACCCTTCTCCTACCTCCTACAGACTGCCTCTGAGCTCTGCATGGTGCTGGTCATGCCAGCAGAGCCCAGAGCTGCAAGATGCTGGAAACAGAGCTGAGAAAAGATGCAAACGACAGTCTAGCATAGCCAGGCAGACAGACGGGCCAAAGAGAGAGTGAGAGAGAGGGAAGGGAGAGATGGTGGAAAGGGATTGGGCTTCGAAAGTGGTCTGGCTGGAGCCTTGCGGCGGTCACTTAACAAGGCAGGGGAGAAAGCAAGGAAGACAGGGAGAGGAAAGAGCAAGAGAGCAGCAGGGCCAGGACTCCCCAGGACTCATCGCCAGCTCCTTCTTGATTGCCTTGCTAGAGAGCGATCGAGCCACCCCTCACATTTCCACCCCTCTCCCTTACATCTCTCCCTCTCCTCTGAGAAATGACCACCAATTTCCCCATCTCCTCTGAGAAAGCCCCCAATCCAATCTTTGTCTTTTTTTTTTTACTTCTCCATCCACATGGGCCCAGGTGCATTCTGCTACCTAGTGACCGGGCTGTAGATCCACAGGAACACGTCACTTAGGGCACCTCTTTGGCCCAGGCCACTGAAGTGAATCTTTAATATTTGATTAGATGGGCGTCAGGCATCAATAATTCTGTAATTCTACATAGCACGCAGAGGGCTAACGGGATGGCAAACGGTTAAAGCGGCTGACCTGTTAATCACTGTCCTTTTTGTTCACGTCACAGTGTGAGTACAATGGGTTTAAGCAGGGAGGATGAGAGGTAACGCCACATGCAAACTTGTCCAGTTAATTTAGCTCATGGAACAAAGTGGGATTCAATTGTTTGATGGGCAACAACTTTAGAAATATGCAGATAGAAGAAAAAATACACACATATGTGGGTTTGTATAGATGCTTCAGTCTCATGTGTTATGTTAGAAAAAGAAAATACCCTCATTAATTTGAACTGGAACCTGTGAAATGTCAATGATCCTGAAAAAAAAAAAAATACTGTAAATTCATAATGTTTTCCATTGTGCCAATTATATTTTACAGTCTTAAAATATAAATAAGCTTGAAGACCTGGTGAATTTAGATTTTCTTTTTGTTTCTACACGTGTTTTTGTGTATCCGATGCATTTGGGTCTGTGTCTTAAAAAGCCTGTGCTATGGCACTGGCACTCAACAGCGTTGCATGGCTACATAGTCGCACTGCAAAGAACAACACTTTGGTGTCAAAATGGTGATTTGGAAGCCTCATGAATACTATATGTTACCTAAACAGGTGTTTCCCATTTGCAGACAGGAGGAAAAAAATGGTCCTCTTTTTAAAAAGACTCTTGTTTCTGTTTTGTTTTTTTCTTTCTTTTTTTGCCTTTCTTGTATTTGTTTCTGTATCATAACTGTCTATGGTTTTTGCATAAAATGCATAAGGGTTTTGGGATGTAAATGGAATTTTATTCATATTTTGTCCAAATACCTCTTGTAATTTGTATCAGAATTCTTGTACAATTTTTATATTAAAGATTTATCAGTCACTGGCATTTTGTCATCACATTTTATTCAAATGTGAAGGACCTGGGTTTGTAAATAAGAACAAAATTTTTGTTATTATGGATGTTTTATTAAAGTAGCTTGAAAAGACACCATTCTCCTTTATGTAGAAAAAGAAATTACAGAGCCCTGTTACGGCGTGTCAATCAAGCCACTTTTAACAAGACACTGTGATTTCAGCAGGTTTTCCCGGGCTCTTTAATTACCCTATGATAAAAATCACTAGGGAAAGGGCTATCTTGACCAATTAGTGGACGATTAGATTAATAGAGTTATTAAAAGATTTACTGGCATGAGGAGAAGGTGCTGCTGGTCTTAGCAAATTAGTAAGATGGTCACTGAAGCAGGCCAACAAAGGACATAAAGCACCTCTGTCTGATCATATGCTGAAATTAAATTAAATGCACTTGTGAAGGCTCTGTGTTTTGGGGAAAGATGTATATTAAAATGTACTCAAAATTGGCTTTTTAGTACAATTATGAAAAGCACAGATTGTGCTGAAAGCCAGAAACGCCTTTTATAAATTAAAAAGCTTTTTCTTCTCTCTATGAAAGCTTTGACAGGAGCAAACCATCGATATATTCATTTACGGCGGCACATAAAATTAAGAATAATATCCGTGAATATGAACATCGGTGAAAAAAACAACAGAACAACGGGGTGACACTGAAGACAGAAATTGACAACGACAACGGACAAATGCAGGGTCAGTCTGCGAAAGCGACCTGTGCTGACATCATTTGCTGTGACTGGGGGTCAAATTACAAATTGATATGAGCTCCAGCAGGGATGTCATGTTTGCTCTGGTAACCAACAGGAACATAATGCCTCCTCCCTCCCCTCTGTGAAAGTGAAGGAGTGACACAGGCCTTATTGACCTTGAATTAGACACCATTCCTCTTTGTCACACACCAGTTCCTTGATCCCCTGTCATTGTTGATAACTGCACAACACACGCACACACACATGCACAACATTTCAGAATAATAGCGCTGGATAGTATTGATTATATGCAGGGTTAGTAAAAGATACTCCCCCCACTTCTCACAGACATCCTCAGCCACCCATCTTAAACACACACACACACACATACACATATACACACAATCTCTTCCACCAGGGAGGCGGTGGGCGATGTCCGCCACTAGTCTGACCTCCGCGCTACATAAGTGAGCGGGTTTCTGACGGCGGCAGGCCATCGATTGGCCTGACAAACACACTGGCCTTCCGCTGACCTTTGAGAAGCAGAGTTCTTTGCTGTCGGAGAATACACAGAGACAAGCAGACAGAGAGAGAGACAACCAGGGCGAGCTTTATTGTGTCTGAACTGGAAAGGGAACTGCCAGAGGTGGAGAGGTTGACAGGGCAAAGATGTCCATCAGTCTATCTGTCTGTCTGTCTGACCTTAGAGTCGCAGAGACGTGCTGCTTCTCTTTTTTAAACTTTTAAGTATAAATGTTATGTTTCAGAATTAAGTTTCCAAAGCAGCTAAGCAAAGTGAAACAACATTTAAAACAGTGTTCAGTATCATTTACTTGATTTGGACTTGAAGCATTGTAAACCTGCGCAGACTAGCACCTCACAGAGAAAAAAGACAAATCACTACATCACATTCACCTTCACATTTAGGGGCAAGTGCAATATATAGGACAAATAAATAGGACACAGCTCTCCTTTCCAGCCAGAAGCAGCAGTGAAACTCAAGCGACTGAGACATGGCTGCATGTTACAGAGGTTATTTTAAAAAATTCTAATTAAAGTCAACTGTGCCAGCAAAGCGTTTCAGCTGCAAATGTCTACGAGTAGCATGCACCATCTCTAGTTTAGCAGACTTGAATGTTTTTTCACAGTGGAAGGAAGGCAGTGCTGTCAGAAACGACCAATTCCACTGCAGAGGGAACGAGCAAATATCATCAGAAGAATCCAGCTGTAAAGCGACACTGTTAATTACTTAGACAACAACATAACATGCCACCCAGACTGTAAAACACACACACAGTGTATATCTATTGTTAAAATGATGTATTATGTCATTAGTTAATCATTTTGTATGCAAAATCAACTGCCATTTTTCTCAGCTAGCGATGATACAGGCAGAACATACAGATATAAGCTAACTAAAGAAGTCTCACGTGATATGGAATATTTTAATTCAGAGTGTGTAACCTTCTTTAAGTCATGATACTCAAGGTACATCACTGAAAATCAAAGAGCTTGAAGCATAAAAGCAGCATAATATGATAAAATATAAAGTTTCAGTCAGCTGCTTAATATATATTGTCTATGTGATGTTTTTATGCAAATTAAGAGCTTGTAAGGCAGCTGAGCAAAGAAAATGCACAAAGGAAGGTCACACACACAAACACTGTAGCTACGTTTTCAAGCAACGCTTTTTGTTGTTTTAATCTTTAAGCCATATCAATAGTAGATATCAGTCAGAGAAGGCAGTATATGAAGTGGTAACCACAGTAACATCAATCAGACAGTATTGCTATTCTTTACTGTGTGAAACTCTCAAGGCTCGTGAAGATCAGTTTGTGTTTCTAGAAACTTTCCAGCAAAAACAGATTATTGAGTATGTTCAGGTCATAAAGATACAGACATATAAGTCTGTAGGTAAGCTACATATTCTCAGATTCTGTGTGTGTGACAAAAATGTACTCACACACACTTATGCACACATATACTCGCACGCCATCAGGTCACAGCACTGAGGGCAGAAATCAATTTTCATTGAGGTCTAACTGATTGTAATTGCACACTATAATTAGCAGGTAAATTACCAGAATTTAGAGAGAAAGAGCAGAAAAGATTTTATAAGTCACCGCTTCATCACAGGGCTGCTAAATATAAATCACCGTGTGTAATGTAACAATGAACAGACATGTTTCTTTCAACTTTTTAACGGGTACGATACATAATTATTTGAGACTGGATGACTGTGAGCAGAAGCGCTTATAAATGTTAGTGAATTGCTGAGGAAATGTGGAATTAAAGGGAATAAAATAGATGGTGACTCCTGAATTCTTATAAAAACTCATCTGTGGTAACATGAGCCTTGGCTTGGATGGACCGCATACACGTATAAGACTTTTTACTGGGCCATATTGATTTGGTTCTACACCAGTGAGGCCTGCAATGCTGGCTAATGCTATTGACGAGCCATCAGTCTTGTCCAGAAGTGTGGAGGCATGCAGCTCTTTTTCCAAGACCAACCAAGGAAGGAGAGAGGAAGAGGAGAAAAGAAAGAGAGGGGAAAAACATCAATGGACAGTGATGGAGAGTGGGGAGGAGGGCGAAGATGCAAGCACAGCAGACAGACTCAGACCCCTGTCCATGGTTTGGGAACACTAAATTAGAAAAAAGACAAAAGGGATGAGAGAGGGAGAAACTGTAAACAGCCGCATCGATCCAACTAGTGTTGGGCAAATCAAACCATTACAGCCAGAGTCTCATGCCCCAGAGTTGAGGGAGATAGTGTGAATATCTATACACTTCCCTAGTGAAGAGAAAAGTTTGCACCAGCACACACCGGATATCTTTTAGAATTGTTGGACTTGCTAAACTCTTAAGTCTGCTTCACGCGCTAAATAACAAGGTGGAAGTGCAGCAGGAAAGGAAGGGGTTAACTCCGAAGAGGGTGGAAGGAAGGATGAAAAAAGCCCTCTGGCAACCCAGGGACAGAGGGAACGCTGAACTCATCACAAACCCCTCTCCTGGCGTCCGCCAGCACATAATGACCCCAACAAGACGGGAATCCCTTTTAATTAAAGTGAAGGGAGATCAGTTAAGCAGATGGTTGCCGACAAATATTAGGGGAAATAGAATGTTTAATGGTCTGTGCACTTATCGCAGGCTATTTTCCACACCCAGCCCCAAACTGATAAACAGGACAGAGCCTTGTTAATCAACCTTACAACCTTTAAAGCCCAAGATAAGAGAATAATTCGGGATCTTTGTAAATTAGCTTGAGATGTGGCTAAGACTCTGGCCCCTTGCATACTCAGGGCCAGACTGTTGAGGAGGGAGAAGAATTTCTATCAGTGTAATAGCCTTGTGCCATGGTGAAGAAGTTTGAGGGGGAAGTACTTTTTCCTGGGGATAAGGATATTTTTTTTCTGGTATTTTCCCGAGTTTTTATTCCCCTTGTGGTTTGACCCTCTTGCCACCACCCTACTGCGCTCTTATCAGTGACACAAGAGAGTCACCCGCCTCCGTGGAAATAATCTAAACAGTGAGGCGGGGAATCTGCAGCCCGAGCCAGTGGCCTGTGTGAGCAGGTTAACGGGCCTTCACCCTTCAAAGTCAGACACAGGTGGGGGTGGGCCTGTGTTTATTTTGCAGATGATGGATTGAAGAGGAAGGGATTATCGACAACAGTAGCAGCCCTGTGAGAACAGTAGCAGGTACCCGTTTGCTATAAAAACCTTCACACAGGAAAAGTTTTTTTCTTTAGATAACATTCTGCAGCGATTTCATAATGAAAGTGGCTGAAGGCTTGTGACGTTAATTTGTTATTCTAACTAATTCTATCGTCGTACATTAAAGCTTTAGTGTTTTGAAAAAGATATTTCCAGTCAAGTGTTTTCAGTTCTTTAAAAGGAGATGACCTTTCAAAATCAAAATCACAGCCCAGACTGTGCACTATTACCTTTCTATTCCAAAATATCTGAAACCTTAAAACTTAATAGTTTTCACAAAGTGGTCAAAGATTGTGCAAATACCTTTTTATGTGATAAAATAGTAATAAAACTCCACCATGACATCACATAGTTGATAAATAATAATTTCTGGTGTTACATTCTTTAGGGAGAGGCTCGCATACCACTTTCAGAGAGTCAGAGTACTGGCGCGACTTTTAATAACAATATTTCACATATGTACTGTAACAGCTGTGCAGTATTTATGTCAATATGTCAAACACGTCAAAACAAAACGCACATTTATTGTTTTGCTCTCATGTTATGTGCATAGTGGATTCATGTTAGGGCAATAACAAAACAAAAGCATACACTTATTGGTTTTCCACAGACACCACTCATCTTTATTTTTCAGTGTTGTTTGCTTTGTTCTTTTTGAGGTCTATATGTCGTGACCACAATGATACAAACAATAAAATGCAAAAAAAACCTCCAATGAACTTAGACAACTAACATTTAACTTATGCTGTCCTCAGTGACTGCAAACTTTTTGCCAATGCAAATTTCCCCTCTAGTATATTTTACCTTTTCTTAAATCAAAAACACATTGGCTGAACTCAGCTCCACCTCTTCCCACCTCCTCCCACCCCACATCTTTTCTTTTCTTTTTTTTAAATCACACACAGCAGAACCATACTTCATTTAGCCAGCGATCAGTCCGTTTCTGTTTTTTTTTTTTTTTTTTTTTACCAGTTAAGCTTTGTTGCTGTTCTGAGCTTGGTTGTTTCCTTCCTGGCCTCTTGGAAAAGGGACACCGGATTGAAGGTAATTACATAGAGAAATGCAGACATTTATCAGTGCTTGTGGTTTGGGACCTTAAATGGTCCTGCTGACAATTTTCCCTTACAGTAGGCCACTGTGGAGCTTGCAGGTTCTGTTCGGAGCCCCAACGCTGGGCTTGAAGGCTCAGAGTGCTGCCATATGTTGGACCTCGCTGGTGCCAGCAGCAAATGTGCTGAACAACGCGACTCAAACCATGAACTCCGTGCCTTGGCAGAGGGTGTGCGCATGGGCTACTTGCAGGAGTAGTGCAGAAGTACGCAGTTAACAAAAAAAGACATATGCATACTAAAGTATAAGTGTTTTTGTGTGTCCACAATTCTGTCTACCTGTCTGTTTGTCTGTCCAGTGTCAGATTGAGAACACATTTCATCCCCCCTGTTTCTGCAACACACGCACACACATGCATACTCATATTAGCCTGAATATCCATGGAGAACATCCCAGATTGCAATGGGTCACACCTGGTTATGCTTCTTCCCTGTCTCCCCTCGCGCTCTACTCCCCGGTTCCCACACCGGCGGCATCTGGAACCGATTGGCGGCAGAGTCACACCGAGCCATAAAGCCCTCAAAGGCTCACAAACGCACTAGGGGTAGAACGTCAAACAATGTTGGCCCAACAGGCTGCCAACAGACACAATGCATCTTGAACCTGAACAAACCCCAGTGCTCATTTTTTATCCTGTCCGTCTCTCTGTATGTCTCTCTGAACTATTCCTCTTTTTCTCTCTCTCCCTCACAAACACCACCTGGGAATGAGTCAAGGGAGAATTTTACATTTTTACCCCTAAATGGAATTGGTACTGATGCTGAGGGAGCTAAATGCGGCTCAGGCGACTGAGACCGTGGAGAAACAGACACTGATGAGGCCAGAATTTTGCTGTCAAAATAACTTGTAACAGAAACACAACACTCCACAGTGCATTCAGATGTTTGTGTGTTTAAACATGTACCGGATGGAACTGTTTAAGGTTTTTAATCAAGCGTCCTTTTCAGCCACCAAGCTCCGCTCTGTCCACGGTGTCACCAAAGGGTTAATGGCCGCTTATGCCACCCCGACAGATAATGTGATCTGTCCTGGATAGGATCTCAGGAGCGTGAGCGAGACCCATTGTCACACAGCCATCCTTTTAGACATGAGAGGAGCGGGGGTGGGGGCCATTCTGTCACAGTCTTGTAATGCTCTTATCGATTCTCCATATCTGTTACGGAGGCTGGGAAGCACGTCCCAAATTCGATATGCTTTTAATAGGGGCCAAGTTCTGCAAACAACACAGTGCCGATCAAAATGGAAAAATAACTGAAAAGATGACAGCAGCAAGAACAAAGTCTCCCTGCAATTGAGCAATTAAATAAAACTGAAGTATGTTTCATGTAGTTTGTCTGGCAGTTCCCTTACACACTTTATATATTGCCTTCTTTCTCCAAGCCGTTTCTCCCCTTTTTGATTTCTGTGGCATAAAAAAATGTTGGCCGGTGTTTGAGCACAGAAATCTGTGTTGGAGCTATTTCAAGCCAGCATTTTATTGTTAACAAATGCTGCCTTTGATACTGGCTACAATAGGTGATACTTCACTGTTTGTTTGTGCTGGAGGTGAAAATGAGTTGCTAACATTTGGAATGGAAAGCTTGTGAAATACAATGCAGCAACAACACACACACATGCAAAAAAAAAATGGCACTCTTTAATGTCGTGCAGGAGCCGGCAATGTTTTTCCACTCATTAGAGGGACTTTGAAGTGTGTCTGAAACTTAAGCTTGGGAAATCTGACAGAGACAAGATTGCGGTGCACACTTTCTTCTCCAAGAACACCACGATTCAAGGTAACATATCCACATCCTATTAGTTTGTGGTAAAGTTAGCAATTGGATGCAGACAGACTGTGGTATTAGGCAGTACAGAATTTGATCATGTTGCCCATAGTATAAAATACAGTAGGTCTACACGGTGAGATAAATACAGCTCTGTCAAATTTAATTTCACCAAACGACTATGACCACAACAGCATTATTAAAAGGGAAGAAAAAGGTGGATTTCGTGTGAGAGGCTACATAAGTGCTTTGCCGGGCTCAAGTCCTAAGGACTCCAGTGAGGGGTGGTGCAAAGTCTTGCCTCTTCACTGTCAGACCCCGGGGTGCTGTCTAAATTAACTGGGACGAGTGGATTGTTAGAGGGATGACCCTTTCCCTATTCACCCGGTTCTTCCTCCACACACACACACTTCATCACACATACACACTCTGAACGTCAACCGCTAAGCCTCAATAAATCTGATAAGCCACCCTGGTGGCTTCTGTGGCCAATCCGTGCAGAGAACAACATGGTCGGTATCAGGCAGCTGCAAAGCCCTCGTCAAGCAGGACTCTAAAGTACTCTGAAGGGCCGCGCTTGCACCCCTCAAAGCTGGCCCGTCTCTCAGCTCTCACTTACCCCACCCCGGCTCCTATCCTCTACCCCCATGCCTGGGTGATGTCATTATTGAAGTCTTTGGCGTGCTATCCGAGGAGTAAGTTACCATTGACAGGTTCAGAGCCTGGCTGGCTCACCCATGAGGATTCATGACTTTGAAGCTATTGGCCTTAAGCTGCAAATTATTCTTTTCAGGCTCTCTCTGCTCTACCTACAGCTTTAATCCACACCCTCCTTCTCCTCAGTACACTAGAGCTCCACCAGGCAGCACCCACTAGCCTGCGCGCACTCACACGTATTATAGATAGACATAGTTATAGATGGATATAGAGAGATACAGACATAGAGAGGTGGAGAGAGAGCGAAAGCAAACACATGCTCACTCACTTTCCTAGATATCTGGAAACACATACTTTATTGAATAGCCTCATTGCCCCCCTCCTCAGTACAGTAAAGTTAATAACACCAGCAGGGCAGAGCAGTACCAGGCTCCAGCAGCACCGGCAAAGATCCTCTTAGCCCCAGCCCATCCATTCCTCACTCCCTTCATCAGCACTTAGTGGACATCTGTGCAGTGCCAGCCCTCTCCATATGCCACGGCGGTCAGAAGACAAACGACCATGTCAGTGCAGTGGCACGCCTGTATGTCTGATGCCACACAGGGGTGCAGGGAGGGTGTGGTGAGGGACAGAGACAGGAAGAAGGCCAGGGCTGGTTAAGAATGGGCTGGGTGTGCAAAGCTGCCAGCACACAGAGAAATGGGCAATAAGTTATCTAAACTGTAGACACATGAAATACCAAAACTAAGTAATGGCTTATGTGGTTAATAAGGCCTGTGTGAAAAACAAAGAAAAACACTTTAAAGACTTGCAGTCCACAGGCCATCGAGGTAGTTTTGCTTGTTATGGACCATTAACACTGCATATATGTTATAATACTGCCTGCTGACCACTTTCAAAAGCACATCATCATTTTTTAAGTTAATTCTCAACCTTCTGGGCAGACATAGTTTTTCTTTCACTTTCCTATGATGTTAAATAAACTACCTACCACCTATCCATCCATTTGTCATATCTGCTTATTCTCATGCAGGGTCACGGTGGGCTGGAGCTTATTCCAGCACAGACTGGGCAGCCTTTTGGTTTCCATTCATATTGCTGTGTTGACAAAATGAACTAGTACAGACTTAAAGGTCCAGTGTAAACATTTAAGAATATCTATCGACAGACATGGAATATTATATAATATTCTTAACTATGTTTTCATTTGTATATAATCACCTAGAAATAAGAATTGTTATGTTTATGTTACCTCAGAATGGGACTTTTATATCTACAGTAAGAGCGGGTCCTGTTCCACAGAGTCCGCCATGTTGAACTGCCATGTTTCTATAGCAGCCCAGATGGGAAAAACCAAACACTGACTCTACACAGGACCTTTCCCATTTTTCACAAGTTTCACGGCCACTGTAGTTTCTTCTTTCTTTCTTTCTTCTTTCTTTCTTTCTTCTTCATGCTTGAACCGAGAGGGAGAGGTGAGGGGTTTTCAGTTGGTTGTGATCTGCTTCACCACTAGATGGCACTAAATCCTACACAATGGACCTTTAAGTTATTTTTTTTTCTTATTTTATGAAGTCACCTTGCAGAACTAATACATATGAAACAGGGTTTTTGACCTTTTGAAAACATTTTTTGTTGGTGCAATTAACAACCTTTGAAATAAAGTCCAAATGATACTGGATACTGGATTTTTAGTGTTATGCAAATCTAGCAGTTGGTGTGTGTTGGTAATATCGGTCAATATATTGGTTTGGCTGATCTAAATCTGTAATGTAAGGAACACCTGAATTCAATTGCTTAGTGTTTGTTCTGTAGGTGGCATGGTTTTGATTAGATTTTAACATAGCACATGGATGTATTAGTCTTCGACACATATCTCTCAAATAACTGGATATCGGTGCATCAATGAACAAATTACCAAGAGCGCTTTCCTCGCTCGCAAAACACCGATAATTTAGTCTTTCGAAAAAAAATAAAGGCCACAAATTGTTCATTGTGATGGATTACCTGTCCCAGGTCTGTAAGTTGATTCTCATTCTTATTGTATTGTAAGGAGCCAAACCACATCAAACCAACCAGTCTGCCTGCAAAGTAGGAAATCAATGTCAAATCATGAGGTGTGGTATTGTACTATTGATGTGAAACAATGAAGCCCACTGACGGTGCCAATACGATATAATACAGCTGGTATGTTTCTTTAACATCAAAATGACCTTGAAACCAAAATTTTATATCATGCTCACAATCACAATGTGATTTTAGAGAGACGCTTTCTCTTAAATAATAATGTGGAGCTGACAACACCAGATTACATTCGGTAGACTACGGTATACAGCATGTACTGGTTAGCATACTTTTACAATAAATCAGCAAAGTTGTCCGAATGATTTCATAGTGTTAAGAATGATGAACATTCTTTCCACTGCAAAATGAGGATGATGAAGTGATTGTGACTGAAAGGTGACTATAATAATTGAGGAACACATAAGGTTAAACTTGTCATACTCAAAACCCAAGGCTTGAGTTTCAAGTTTAACGCTATGACTCATATATGACCATCACACTCATGCTCCAAAAACAAAAAATCTGTGACCAACCCAGGCTGAGGAAAGAAGGATTGGAGGTGGGGGGAGATGAGAGATGAGAGAAGGTGTGTGCAGAAAAGTAGGGGAGGAATAGCAGTATTCCCTGGATAACGGGCTCTGGCGAAGGAACTGAGAGGTGTTTTGGCTTGTGTTGCATTCGGGGAGAGTGCAGCGTCTCCCAGAAGGAGGCTATAAAAAGACAAAGGAGGCAGGAGGCCATGTGGAGAGACTGTTGAAAGGGAGCAAACACCCACTCCATAATCCCACCACTGCCACCATCACCACCACTTGGGAAGAGAGTGAAACGCACACAGCGATTGAGATCACATAAACGCTATACTAAATTGCTATTAAAAACCCAGAAACAGACAGACAAGTACAGTACAAGCTGAAGTTCAAGTTTAAACTTTATTGGTCCTAGTGGCCAATTGATTTTTGCAGCATGTATTAAACACATCAAATACATAAGACTGACAACCATAACAAACAACAGACATCCTCCAAGGCAAGATGCTGATGGAGAGCTTTGGGCAAGCAGTATTAAACAAATGTAGTCGCATGTGCACACAGCTGGAACTGAACAGTCATCAGTGCCAGTTACATATGTAAAAGATGAAAATGGAGATCAATATCTCAAAGGGGAACTGGAGACACACAGTGGTCTCAAGAGGCAACAAGGCTTGAACACATACACAAAACGAAACAAGGCCTTAGGCCTTAAGGCACAACTGACAGTTCGATAGACATATACACAAATATACAAAAACAAATACATACAGAACACCATGTGTTCTGTATGTATGCGCTGAACATGCTCCCCTCCTGCCTTTCCCCAAATATCTGAACCATGAGGTAAAGTTGGCTGTCTTTTGTGAACAATAGGCATAAAATGTAAGTCTGAATTCCTGATGCAACACAAATCAAAATCAAATCAATCCAAAGCCCTTCCCTGCTTTTGTTTTACTCCTGTCTTGGCCACCGTGGCCAACACGGTCAGTCAAAACATGGAAGCCTGATTTGAGTGAAGGGGATGAGACATGAGAAACAGAGAGGAGAAAAAAAAAGGACAAAGAAAAAAAAAGAGAGGATGTGCCACATCCAATTGTGAATATTTACGTGTAAAATGTGCTCTGCAGTTCTTTCCCCTAGCAGGTCCATGGGAATGCAATGCTCTGGCCCTTTGCCTGGGTAAATGTGTTCCCTATGTGTGGGCTCTCTAACCCTCTGTGTTGTCTTCACCAGAAAGGGGAGCAACTGGGCAAGGTGCAAGAGAAAGGTGCCTCTGGTTAAAGAGCTTTTTTTCCACACTGACACATATGGTTGGGGAGAGAGAGAAGAGAAAAGAGAGAGAGAGAGAGAGAGAGGGAGGCAGAGATGGGGTGGGGCGAAACAGAAAAGCCATGGCTCTGTGGTTGAACCTGAGTGTGGGAGGTCCAGAAATCCCCCTCCCCACCTCCACCACCACTACTATTAAATACCTTTGGAACATCCCGACTGGCTTTTAAACAGAGCTGCAGAGGGTAACTGGTGGATATGGGGGAAACTAAGCATGCCCAGAAGGGGGGGATGTTGTGAATCGCTGGGTGTCCATGACCTGGCACTGCTCTAGCCCTCCAGCTCATTGTTCTGGCTCCAAGAAATCCTTTATAAGCCCATTAGAGTGTGAATTTTACCAATCAAATTGGAGTGTCTAGTACTAACAAATGCTAGCATTGGATTTTATTGCCGTTTGAGCTCTCCTGGTGCAGGCCTTATGGACTATGTGGTCAAGCTGTTAGCCATTACATTGACAGGCATGCACACCTTTCTACATCTGGCCTTCTGCAGCTCTAACACAGCAAGCCAATTACATCTTGTTGTTCTTTTTGACATATAATGTTTTTCGTAATCAGATAATTGCTCTACCCTTCAAACTCACCCTTATACATGTTTTTTCTCTCCTTGCACGTGTGTTGCTGCTGAAATGCAGTGCCAAGAAACGGCTTCATCAAAACATGGAAAGGGGAAGGAAGCTTTTTCTAATGTGTGCATAAGTGGGTTTTGTTCGGGTAACGTGTCTTTCAGGACAATATAGGAGAGATAGGAAAAAATAATTACTGGAAACCCTCAACTTGAGATTTTACACAGTTCCACTTTCAAAAGTGTGCACACATGCAGAGGAGATTTCCTGAAACATGCTCTCTATGACAAGAATCTGTCAGTTTCTAAATACTTGCATGTGAAAACGGCCACAAAGTATGCTGTATGTGTCAGAACCTTGATGAAGGGAGGAGATCTCCTGATTGAGTCATGTGGTTGCATATTATCCCTCAAATCAAGCAGCATGTGTTCTGCACTCACATCTGCACACTGTACTCAAATCTGTACAGCACACCACAGCCCTGTGCCATTTAGCCCAAAATACTTCACACCCTCTTAAGGACATAAACATTATTTTTGGAAGACTTATAAATGAAATGTAATCTAATGGTCAGGGTGAAACCATGATCTGTCTTTAACAACAGACCTTCCTTCTTCCCAGATTTTTTACTGTCTGAAACATTATGCATTTATGGGGAATATTTGCAGAAACCTCAGGAATCTGCCCTTCTGTGATTAAGACATTTCCATAAAACTACATGCACTCATGCCATATCGGTATGGGTACAGGAATGAAATGCTGAATTATATACAAAGGCAATTTAATACAGATGCCTCCGTATTTCTTATGCTTATCTTCTGCTTTATAGAAGTCCTCTCATTAGGAGCAATTGCCATCTGCACATAGAGCTACCCAGTGGCTGGGATAATTGTACTGCTAATTGTCATGTGGTGTCTGCTGGTTGCCAAGAATAGACAGTGCCATGTGGCCCGGTGTCTTGGGGTTTGTTTCTGGCCTTGATAACTTGATAGGGAAGATGGGAGGGCATTGGTCTCCCAGAATTGAATTAAACACTAAATAATGTTTGTGTTTTTGTCACGATTTCCTGTTTGTTAGTAGTCCCATTAGGGGATTGTCTTGGAGCGTTTTCTATCTCACACACCCTACCGTTCGGTCTCTCTCCCCCTCACACACACACACAGGAAAGAAACAGTGTCTATTTTATGCTCTACAGATGAAACGCATTAGTGAATGCATGGCAAGGGACACTGAGGGAGGGGCAAAAAAGCCCTCTTCAGTTCCAACGACATCAGCATTTTTTCGCAAATTTGCAATTAGTCTTAAGGGCCAGTGTAAATTAGGTCTCCTGACAAATGAGCTACCGGGACAGGACATGAAGTTTCAATAAATCTGAGAGGCTGCTCAGGGCATTGGTGTCCTCTTACTCTACAGCATCAAGAGAGAGTCCCAGCAGACAGCAGGAATCCACGGAATCAGCCTAGAGAGCAGCGTTCACCACGGGGATTCATTCGCCTGAGCTCCAGCCTCTCCCTTCTCAAAACTCCATGAGGGAGACCACTCCACAAGAAGAAAGAAGTATTTCATGATGGAGATGTGAGAAGGGGATGGATCTCAAAAGCCCTGATAAGGGGCCTCTAATGTGGGTAAACTAGCACCGGTGTCTGTGTCTACACTCATAACTTCATGGATGAGACCACTTTACGCGGAGACACTGAGAGTGAGAGTGCCGTGGTCCCATTCAGGGGAGTCTAGAGTTGCGTCTCATCAGTGTTTAAACATATTAGAGCGGGGCCTGCGCTGTTGCTGATTTGATCTGCTGCCTCAGTGGAAAGACGTAAAATATAAGGTTTTACTTTTTAAAGACTGTGCAATTCTCTCTGCATGGTTATTGATGATGCATCAACTTACACATTTGGCCATTGCACGAGAGGGCTTCTGGACAAGTATGACAGTTAATGGAGTTGGCTGAGGAAGCCTGAGCAAGGATCAGGTTCAAATGGATTCCTAGTTACTGTCCATTTAATCCAATTGGACAAAATAACACGCCACAATAAAGTGCTGCTTAAGGTCGAGAAATGCGTTTAAAGGGGAGGCAAACTGATGACAAAGCGAGGGAATGTAGGATGGGACTTCGAATAGCATTAAAGCCCCATTTGTCTGCATTACCTGTATGGAAGGGAGTTGAAACTTCCATGAGAAGGAACAGTGATGGGAGAGAACAGTAATGTGGTGGCAGGAGGGACTGCTTACTAGGTTACACGCAGATGTAGCCCAAGATTGAATTGCTAACAATTGGAATACTTGGAAAGTACAGATTGAGACATCTGCCTCATGTTACAGCGTGATGCGTACAGTATCACATTATGTGACCATGTACTGGCTATTTGATCGGTTTCATGGTGCTGGATTAGGACCTGCAGCAGTGCCTCAAGCATTGGGAGTGCTGAACAACAACATACGAGTGGTTTTGCCAAGCATTTTCACTAACACCTTGTCTAATTAACTGCACAGAATAGTATATTATTCAAGTCAATTCAATGTATTAAATTCACTTCAATTCAGCACAGCTCCGTTCAGTTCATTCTAGTTCAATTCAACTCACTATTGCTTCATCTCCCAAGTGCACAGTAAAATGAAAAAGTTGTGGGCATAATCCCATTTTGGCCACTTGGCCTTGGCCTACACACTCTGCCTCAGTTTGCACATTTGCTTAGATGGTTTGGCATATTAAGCGACATCCCACATCAGTTTCTGGGTAATGAATGTGAACTATAAAATCCCCCAAAACCGGGCCTGCTTACAGATGATTCGTCACTACCCTCAAATAGGGGTGCCACAATATACCAATATTGATGGTAATTCTGATATTATCAAATGAAATATTGATACTGTGTTAATAATACACATATGACACTGTTGTTGAAAACAATCCAATGCCTATATGCCTATTGACACAAAGTAAAGCTCTTTTTGTTCTCATTTTGTGGTTCAGAGTCCAACATAGTAGCAGTGGTAATGCCAAAAGAGGGACAAAGCTCACAATAATAATTAAAGATGAATTTAATTGGCATTTTTTTCACCCAATATTCTATTCTATTTCTATTTTTCTTTTCACCATGATAATCGGGCAGTGAAACTCTATTGTGACAGCTCAACCCTCAAACAGAAGTGGAAGTGTCAGAGAATCAAGAAAACACCATATACATTTAACTTCTTTGTCAAATATTGTAATATTAGTCATGCATTCAATTCTTTGATGTATTTTCCCTGTGCTGTCTTTTCATGGTGGTTTTAGACACTGAATATGGCATGAAGTTTAAATAAAAAAAATGTCTGCAGTTGTTTTTATAGCTTGTTTCTTGCCTTGGGAATGTTTTTTTTTTTTTTAGCCTGGAAACACAATATAACACAAAAGCGTGGTGACTTCATGCACAGTGGCATTATACAAATGAGCAAGTAGACGGTGTATCATAGCTGTACCACACCTTGTATATGGCCCTGAGCTTTCGGTTAATACATGTTTGAGTCATTTACTTCAGTGCCAATTGTGATTCATCTGAGAATTTCCCTCCAGTTCTGGAGATAGTTCAAAAGAAGATTTGAAGATTTTGTAAAGATTCGGTCCAGATACAGTCATCCAGGTCACATCTGAGCCAACTACAACAGTTAACTGCCACATGTAGCCTCAACGTAAATGCTATCAATGTTCTCTGTACTGCATAATAAATACGCCAACACAACAATAAAGTGTGACAATGCAGCAGTAGATTGTGTCACATTCAGAGAGAAATTAGGACAAGCTAAGATCGGTATCTGAAGAAAGGGAAGCAACAGGGGAGGCAGGTAGCAGGATGAGAGGAAACACGGCGACAATATGTTGAATCAAAGATAAGTGTGTTCTTCCTCCCCAGAGAAAACTATCTGCAGCCCGGCACTTCTTGGCTGCCGCTGAGCCGGTTGTGTTTTGCAGACACTATTGACACAAAGTAAAGCTGATAATTAAATTACATGTGTTGTGGCAGTCCTGAGATACTCTGAATCATTAACACATGTAGGGGGAGGAAGGAGGCAGTCGTGAGAGACAGTGTGCACGCTCAGATCAAGTTTGAAGCTTTCTGCGTTTCTATCGTGGGCTACGTAATAAAGCTTAACGACAAACAAACCGTTAATGATGATGGTGTAAAGCAGAGAGGAAGCAGGTGATTCCAGTAAGCCTGGCCACTGATTCGCTGACATTCTTCCTGGACTCTGTCCCACACAATCCTCTTCAGGGGGGAGAAATAAAAGAGGGATGGGAAAACATCAAGAGTTTTCCAGTTTGGCGTCTGCCCATCCATTATAACTATAAAGGCTTTCACACAATTCCTTTGATGCGCATCACTGATACGTGCTTCAGGGGCTTGTACTGCTTGCATGGGAACAGTCTATCTAAGTGACAGCTCCACAAGCTCTCTACAAACACACACACACACACCCGCATACACGTGCATGCACACACATACACACTGAGTAAGGCAGCTGCTTAAAACCATTACATCTTGTTTAGTGTGGAAATAGAAAAATGTTTCCAGATAATAAACGTCTCCACTGGATCTGTATGATGCCATGTCCCCTTAACTTACAAAAGACATTTAAATGCAACTAACAGTCCATTTCTGCAGCACATTAACCTGCAGTTTAGGGATGAAATCTCTCTCTATCTCCCTCTCTGACTCCCGGTTCACCAGTCCAGTCCCTGTCCTAATTGAGTCAGCTCTCCTCTGCTGCTTGGACCTTATCGTATCACGCTTTCTAATTGACCTGCGCTGCTTCATAAGACAATGCGCCAGGAGCTTGACAAAAGTTATTAATTTTCACTTTGTCCAAGGCTCTGTCCCAATTAGGTCCCCTGGCTGGGGCCGACAGGGCGGCTAACATGATTACAGGACAAGCTTATTAGTCTGCAGCAGCATGGAGAAGCAGGAGGAAGACCCTAAATGAGAACACACAATATAGTGGGTGATTACTAGAAGTCAGCAGCATACTGGGATTGTTCTTTTCTGATCTAATACATGCATGCACACTCACCATATTCAACTATTTAAAATATCTCCCAGTAAAAAATAAAGATGAATAATCTACAATATTTCTGTACAATCATAACACAAACTGAAAGTTATAAGACATTTCACATCGCTGCAGTTCATATTCCCTCAGTCTATTCTGTCCTTTCCAAAGATACGCAGCTGTAACTGTGAACTAGGCAGCATTAAGGCAGTCGTCACAGTGAGTCTTGGGGGTTGGTTAAGGAGAAACCATGCGAGCCAGTGCTCAGTGAAAGTTCACCAGATGCCAGGAGCAATGGCATCACTCCAGTCCTGACTCCCAGCCAAGTCACTCTCAACTGGGAAGTGAGTGGACAAGCTGAAAGGGAACCAATCGGACCCAATTAGGTATAATTGCCCCAAGTCCATCACAGTTTGGTCTGAAGCTTCTACTTTTGTTTTCTCCACCACCTCAAACACAAGACACCAAATGAAAATAGTGGCTACTACATTCAACCAAAAAAATAGAAGAGACAATTAAAATGGTCGCCTTTGCTGGTTCTGTTCTGATCTGCTTGATATGCATCATGTGTGGCGTCTATTTCTGCATTAATCGCTCAATAGAAGAATAGATTTCAGCAAAATTTGGTTCCTCAAACCTCCTGAAAAGTAGCTGATGCTATTTCTAAAGAAAGTCACAACAGCAGCATGTATTCCGAGCCCCCTTTCAAGTTTAGTTACAGTGCTGTCATGTTCAATCAAACACTGTTCTGAGGATTAAGATGGGAGAGATTTGAAGCCAGCTTGTTGAAAGGAGAGAGGGAAAAAAAAGGAGTAATTCTTTAGATGGCGACTTCAATAGCCCTGAGTGCAAAATTACTACCGCACTACCATGCCCGTGGGGGCCGTTTTAATGACAGCTCACAAAGATTGGCTTCACCCACCACGATTAAGGTTACCCTTCATGATCAGAGGCAGAGCAATACAAACAGTTAGTCCAGGAAAACAAGTGAGAGGTTTCACACAAAGACACCTGCCCACTCAGCAACTCCTTCAGCCATGGGGCCTCGCCTGTAGCTACCTGGCTAACAAGTCCAAAGTCCTGTGGATGATAGGAGAGTGACAGCAGCCTGGCAAGCTACCTCTCTCTGATTAATATTTCATCTTGGAACTTTGGCCCTAAGATGTATCATACTTGTCTAAGTCTTAGATGACTTAGTGCTGAGACTACAAAACTAGGGACTTCAACACTATTTAAAATCTGTCTCTTGCAACTTTTTTTTGACAGCATGTCAACAACTCACCAACAAAGAAAACTGCTTTATAGCAGTTGTGGTTTGTCACCATTTTTACATCCGATGGTCATAACTCATTTTCAAATTATTAATTGTATCTATCTATCTATCTATCTATCTATCTATCTATATCTCTCTCTCTCTCTCTCTCTCTCTCTCTCTCTCTCTCTCTCTCTCTATATATATATATATATATATATATATATATATATATATATATATATATATTTACATTGAAACATTTAATTGTACAATTTGGGAGGTGTGTTATAATTATATATTTTTTTTTTTTTAAATGAATGACACAATACTGTGAAGAGATAGAATTACATGAATACACCATTTTGAATTTAACAAAAAGGAAATTTCATTGTCGATTCTGGGCCCAAAATTGCAGTGTCTGGCAAATTAATGTTGCATTCTGTCCTTTGCTCATCCATCACTGGTGGTTTACTGGCAGAACTGGGGGTAAATATTTCTCTTATCAGATTTTCCTGGCAAGCACGCCTGGTATATAGCACAATTTATCATATCCACTTACAGCACAACATAATGAGGCATAATAAACAAAACCAACCTTCATTTGATTATTTTCACTTTGTGGAAAAATACATTTCTGAGGGTTTGAAAAAATGTCCTGTGCAGGGACCTCGTGGTGAGAACCGTGTCTGTTTAGTGTCCTGGCCTGGTTTGAGTGAAATACAATTAAATGAGTGTGAAATCAAAAGCACTGACACATGCCTGGTTTCTGCAGTGTGTATGCCATCACTCGGTGGTTTCTCGCTGTGTTTCTTGTTGGGAGACACGGGACACGTCTTGGTGAAGCTTTTTTTTTTTTTTTTTCCAAATGGTTTATTAAAATATTTACCCATGCTGCTCTGTCACTTGGAGAAAATGAGAAGACGAGGATGCGCAATCAATAAGCAGCAAAGGCAAAGTCCAATTATGTAAAAGTGTAAATTATAGATTTGGTGTGATGCCAAGGACATGGACACTCTATTGCTCTCTTGCTTATACACACTCTCCCTACCTCTCTCCCTCTCCCTCTCTCTCTCACTCTTTCGCATGCACACACAGAAGAAGAAAATATGAAATTCTAATGTTTTGAGCCACAAGCTATTTCAAGTGCAGTGTGACTACATAGTGTACATGTGAGACCGTATTCAAATTTGGACTCTTCAGCATCGGGGCGCACATTTTTGCTGAAGGTTTATGAAAAATGCATCTATTAATTCATTATTTCGATTGAACCTGTATTATAAAAACCGACACTGAAACACAACAGTGATTCTGTCTGCCTCAAGTTTCTATTTCCATAATTTAATTGAGGTCACAAAAGCAGCTTTGAAGAAAGTCAAAAGTTATGGGGCACAAGCTTCGCCACATGTTTGCATTGACCTTTAATTTTGTGAAATATGTGTTACACAATCCTCAGCTTCCATGGGTCAACCTCAGTGATTATTCATAGCGAAAAACTAGCAGCTGTTGACTCTGACAGCCACATTCCTCTCTAGCCTCCTGCGTTTCAATTTGTCTTACAGCAAAAAGCCCTTCCGTTTTTAAATACCAAGCAGGGCTTTTTCCCACACAGGTCCTGCTGAGGTGAAGAATCCCACTCCTGCCACCACAACAGCAGATACGCCAGGGTCTTCTGAGAGGTTAAAACATTCTGCCGATGTTGGAGGAGGAGAGATGAAGAGAAGGGGGAGGGAGGAGAAGAGGGTCTCTCTGACAGTCAGAAAACAGTCCCTCACAGCGTTCGCCCCAGCCTCTGCTGCAAAAACAACACTTGAATTCCTAACAGCGAGTGCCAGGTGGTCACAAGATGAATTCATCAGGGCAATGCATAACGCAAAAGGCAGAGATTATCACATTGCAGCAGCCCTAGGGCCATGGCAGCGCAGGCTGATTGGAGACATAGAAGGAGGCCCAAGAGAGGCTCTGGTCTTCCCTCTGGCCAGCGGAGAGGTGTCGGTCCACTCCTGGGAGAGATGGAGGAGTAAGGGAGAGAGGAGGGAGGGGGTGGGTGGTTCAGAGTGATGGTTCACCTCGCTACAGGCAGCCCTCCCATTGGGGCAGGAGCAGGCTAGGAGAGGCCTGAAGGCCACACACACACACATGCACATAGAAATACACACTTGCATTGTGCTTTTCAAAAGACACAAACACACAATGATCTTTTCTACCAGATCCTTGGCAACATTTTTTCTTGTCGTGGGACTTGCAGTCCCAACAAGATAAGGGTTAATATCAAACAAGAGTGCTTGTATGCTTTGCCACTGTAACCTTGCATTGTTGAATAGTTAAGTCTGAGTAGCTGTACTGGTAACTGTGTGTGTTTGTGTGTGTGTGTGTTCGTGTGTGTGTGTGTGTGTGTGTGCTTTTCAAAGGTGATGGAAATCAAGAATCATCTACGCTGTCCAACAACACAATGTAAAAACAGATACTACTGTCATTCAAGAGCTCATCAAAACGGCCATATGGGAAATATGTAAAACCTAAGGGGGCATCAACATTGAATATCTGTATAAACTATGTCAGAGAGAGGGTAATATATTCGCTTATCTACAAGAAGGAAGCTTTATGTCCAAAGAGTCAAACATTCACATTCATATCAAATATATGACTATGTGGTTAATGGTTGCATTTCAGTCATTTTACATTACAAGATTTACACATCAACATCACATCACCAGCAGAGAGTAACTCTAGAAATATTTCCAAACTGCATTATGTTAAATATAAGCACTGGTCATATTGCACATGTTAAATTCTTAGTTATTTATTTATTTTTTTACTTTCAATGATAAGTTTTCCTTCACTAAGTTATTAATTTATCTATAGACTGTGTCCACTGCTCCAGTCAGACTATACTAACCAAGAAAGAAATAAATATCAAATTCAACAATGCTCCTATATATATTTTTTTATGTTCTGTTAAGACATAACAAATCGAAATGCCAGAAAGAAGAAAAGGAGAAAGTAAACTATTAATCTCAAACATAAAAATATACAGATGCAAAAAAAAGTATTTGGTTCACCTGTGAATGCTCTATAACAGGAGCGGGTTGGCCATCGTCACGTGCCTGACACCAAAACCCCAAATTACTCCTTTAAGATGTGCATGGAGAAAAATGTTGGACATGTTCATGCTGTACACGTGTCCGCCATATGAATCTAATGCAACGTTTAAAGCCAAAAAAAATATGTTTGAGGACAAGAGACTGGATACAAGAACAACTACATTATGAATGTAGAAGGAATTTCAAATATTATATTTACACATCTGCACCCTGCTGTGCTTCTTCAAATATATGTGGAGAAATAAGCAAATTGTGAAGCCACATTTATTCTGAACCAGCTAAAACCACTAAGTACTACCATTTACAGCATGCATATTTGAAACTTAAAACCATTTTGTGGATTTTTATGTGGTTATAGCATCTTTGAAATTATTCTGATAGGATACGTTTTATAGAAAAGTGAGACAATGGATGATGTTATTCATCAGTCAAGTAAAGAAGGTGTTATTTGAAGCTGTGGTTGTGGCTTTCATTTTAATATGAATGAAAAAGATAAGTGTTTTCAAGGTGGAATATCATCATATTAGGTCATGCACTAGTGTAACCTCTGGATGCACTTTCTCATATCTGACAGTAATTGTACTTTGACAGTGCCAACGTGTCATAAACATGAATATAACATACAAAATAATGAGCTAAGTGATAATATGAGCAGGATCAGAGTTGCCACATATTAGTGTCTTTATTCATTGTGGTAAAAAAAAAAAATGTATTTATGTTGCACTTTTCACAGCTGTTAAAAATCATTTTTAAGATTTTGACAGCTGAAACAAAGGACACTACCAAAACACTGAGAGGACTAGAAATTAAAATCATATCGAGGCTGTTGGAGCGCAGCATCAGGCCAAGTATATCAAAATTTTCCACTCATTTTTTAAAAATTGGTTGATTTTTAATTTGTTTTTTTATATGATCATTAGATTCAGATCAAGCACTGATACATCACACATCAGACTATGATCACAACACTATATTTGACACAATAGTCTAACTATAAAAAGGCTATAAACAGATTATAAATATGATTTTATGACATGCATTGTTTTCATTTCTATTTTTTTATTTTTTTTATTTTTTGCATGAACCTGATCATACGTCATAAAATCCCACAACATATGTCCATGCACAGTTACAAAGCACAACAGTAAACAAATCAATGTGTCATGTTTATTCAATATTCATGTAAAGGTGTGTCTTTTCTGCTCAAATAAAATGTTTTTAACAAGCTCATAATGTGTGGATGGAAAGAATTAAAGTAGATAAAAATAAATAATAAACACAGACCTAAGCGTCTGACCTTTTAAAATCTAATCCACCCGTAATTTGTATGTCGCTGCCATTTCCACCCAGTGTGGTTCACTTTTCTGTCAGTGTTTCTTTCTCTTTGCTTATTCTACATAAATTATTGACTGGCTAATTTGGTCTGCTGGCCCTGTGAGACACTGCAGCATCGGCATGACAGCTTTATCTATTAAACTGAGCCCAATGACAGCCTTGTTCCGGCTGCGTGTGTGTGCTTCTGTTTGTGTGCATGTGCGCTGTGCCTGTTCATGCATGTACATGTGTGTGTGTGTGTGTGTGTGTGTGTGTGTGTGTGAGTTTGTGTGTCATGTGTCAGTGTTGCAAGTGGGGTTGTGGGGTGGCGGGGTTGGGGGGGGTCAGGCTCATTCTCAGTTGCATTAGCACAGGAGCAGGACTGGGACACATCAACATCTTAATCAATATGCGAGAGTCAATTACTGAGGAAGCGCGTGCTTAAGCAAGATCTGATTATTGGGTTCATGTTCAGTCCACCAAATGGACCGAATCAATGCGATGCGATATGTGCTATTTACACCCCCACACACACACGCACACATACACACTCTCTCATCCCTCCTTCGTTCGCCTCCTGTCACCTCACCCCGTCCTCCGCTGTCCCCCCACCCTCTCACATTCCTCATGGACACTTGAGGAAAGGAAGAGAGGCTGATCAAAGTGACAAAGAGGAAGGATTTATGCTCTGGTGCGGCAACTAACAGGACTGCACTGAACTTGTCCAGACAGCACAAGTGTATTAAGATGAAAAGGCTGGAGGAGCTTCAAGCTCTCAACGAACCTTTAAATAAGTCATATTTGGGCATGATTTATGAAGATATAAGAGGGTAAAAAAAAACAGTAACATCTTAGATATCTGAATGTGCTCACTACACTCTAAACCAAAACACACTTTATAGTGAATCTGAGTTTCACCACTCAGACGCTGGCTTTGATAAACCCTGTTTTTTTTTTCTCTCTTGCAGAGACACACTGCAAACTTAATCACACTTTTTATGTATTGTTTCAACTGTGGATTTGAATTTTGTTTCAGCTGTGGATTTGAATTTGTCTGTCTCTGATGCTTGCTGCAGATTTTTGGGAGTGCAGCGGATTCTGTTGCTTTTCATCATGTCATTCCAGCACTGTGTAATGATATCCAACATTCTGCAGCTCTTCTCAACCACCCTAGTTCAATAACGAGTGAAACACTAGTGCCGAGATATGCCTTTCACTGTAGTATTTTCAAGGGCTTTGTCTTTGTGTTTTAGATATCGGTGGGTGTGTTTTTTTTTTTTCTCTTTTTCAACATTTGGCTGTCATATTTGCTTTTATTGAGGATTCCGTTTGGTGTGCTGCTCCTGTCTATAGCCCGTCAACTTATCAACACGGATCACACAGTGGGTTTTCCGCACTTCCTCACGGAGAAACCCCCGCCACACCTCAGGCCCCTCCTTGGCCCGGACCCCCACCTCGCTGTCGGACCACTTCTTTATTTACCTGACTGAAAAATTACACCTGGAACATGGAGGACACAACAAAGGAGAGAGGGAGGAAAAAGAGGGCGATGAGAAGCCGGGTGGTAGGGAGAGGACCAACAAGGCAAGAAATCAATAGCCCACAGATTTTTAACTAAGGGTTTTTTTTCCTCTCACTCTCTGTCTTTTTTTATCTCGTAAGCTGCCAAACATCACCAGTGAAACTTGCACGAGGCAGTCGTTGCCAGAGGGTGAATCATAGCAATATTGATTTGATTATGTAAAAGCTCGGTGGAACCTCAAGCCAGATGCAGAAATAACTCCTCACCTAGGTCCTGCGGGAGAGTACACACATTGGTTTGGAGGAGAAAGAGAGAGACCGAGAGAAAGACAGTGAGGAGAGAATGAGAAAAGAAAAAAAAATATTGTTGAGGATAAAAGCATAATTACTTCCCTCGCAGCTAAAATACATTTTTCTTATTTTACGAATAGCTCTTCCTTTTGTGGCCCCCTGCCTCCATTTCTCCAGCCTTGCTGGATGATAATTAACACCGCTCTACTGTACTGAATTAGGAGCTGACAGTTATGAACTCTGCAGAAGAATAGGCAGCTACCTAGAAGCGTGCTACCCTCGACTTGATCAGATCTGTGTGTGTGTGTGGTGTGTGTATGTGTGTGTTACCAGACAGCAACCACGGCAGATAGAAAAGAAGGCAAAAGAAAAGGCAGAGCGTGCCTGGATTCTGATCTATGGCACCCTCTTCTGGACCCACTATCTCTGACTATCCTCTCCACAGAGAGCACAACAAAACTTGATGATTTGCATAGCTTTTCTGGTTCAGCAGTAACTGACCAGTATTCAATCAGTAACGACTCTTTATATGGGAATAAGAAGTTAAGTATGTCTCTCTTTTTCTGGGGAAGGTGTGTGTGAAATGTTCAGACCTAGGCACACATGTAATCTTACATTATGTGTATGATCTTTTAGTGTAACAAGAATTTTGTAATGTGACAATAGATTTACTGTTAAAGAAAAAGAGAAGGAAACGTAATTTTACATACAGTTTGTAGATTTGTAAACCGTAGCATCGAATCATCTTCTAAAATCACAAATAGAGATGTGAAGGGCTACGAAAGATTAAGGAACTCCATATAGGATTTGGCAGCTAATCATTTAGCTAGCGTACGCAAAGCCACATAAGAATCAAAGCGCTCCTGGGTAGGCACTAATTGGGCCACTCTTTTTTTTTTTTTTAACAGAGCATTATGGGAGCCACTGATCCAGGGGTCTGCTTTAACTGCCCTAAATTATGATTCCACCTCACTGAATCTCCACCCCATCGAATGACTGGAACATTGTGGTCAGCTCTCATAATTGGCCTAGGCTGGTATCTCATGTAAAATACTAATCAGATCACATGAGTGGTGGGAGTGTCTTCAAAGGGAGATGGGGTTTCACAGAATCTATTTGAGCGTGTGATTAGGTGGGTATAAAATGGGCCAGAATAACAGATCTCATTAGACTGGACTGTATGCCTACCCTCGCTTTTTTTTTTTTTTCCTCCCTCCTTCCTGAGCATTTTGCTCGTCTGGACTTCCTGTGAATTTTAAAAGGCATCTGTGCTTGTTGGTACAGTAATGCAAAGCAGATACGTCTGAAATGCTATTGTAACATATTCTCCTGTGCTCTCTGCAGGGCACATACAGGAAAATTTGAAAAGATGTGCTGTTGCTTCCACTGCTAAAAAACAAAAGACAAATTGTGTCTCTAAAATGATATTCTTTAAAAATTTTATGAATAGATTATTTCACTTTTTCATGGGTTCATCTTAACATTGAATCACCTGGACTTCATTTTAATGTATCACTGAAATGACACGTTCTCCACTGTTGTTTTACACATTCTTCTCTTCAATAAGGGCCCCGATTTAAAATAACAAGTGTAAAGACATGATATGAAGATATTTTGTACAAGCAAGGGAGGAAATTGTCTCATTTTGCTTTGCAATTACTGTAATAAAAACAAAAAAAAAAATATATATATATATATATATATATATATATATATATATTTTTTTTTTTTTTTTTTTTACATTTTTGCAGGCCCTCTTTATTCTAAAAACATCAACTTAAGTCTGACATGCTCTTTAGTTTTAAAAGAAAATTGGAAAAGCAACCAGTAATTTAAACTGAGTTTGTCACCAATTGAATTTCTCCCTCATTCTGGGTGATTAGGTATTAATGTGATTTAGTGTGAAAGAATGCATGGTTTCATACATAACTGGCATTGACTGGTTTAAGAGTAAACATCAATTCCAGATGCACATAATCATATTACCGGGCTAATCAACATTGATTTTTACTCGACAATAGAAAAGGTTGCATGCAAATAAAATAAAAAAGCATTTTAACCAGGAGCAGCGTACACGGGGAATCTGAAGGACAGAATGCACTTGAGGTTTAAAGTTTAGAAATAATAATAAAAAAAAATGTTCCTTTGTTAAAACTGATAATAATGCCCAAAATTCCCTGCCAAAAATCTAATTTATCTATTACTGTATCCAGGTAACTTTAGTAGCTTTATAATAACATCGGAGCTCTTAATTAAGGTCCATTTCAGTGAGAAGCCCTCACTCCTGTAAGCCCCCTCTTCAGAATAAGGATAATTCCCATTCATTTGGAGGATTTCTTAATGATCACTCCCACACTGGACTCAACCTCCAAATAATACCAAGCCTCAATCAGCATATTCTACAATCAATTCTGAATGGATTTCCTTTGCTGCTGATTGCTTTAATAACTTCAACATATCTATTAGCAAATGTGCATGTGGATCTTTGTGATGATTATCATTTAGCTATGAAAGGGGAGGGGTATAATTTAATTAGGGTCCAATATTGCTTTGCTCAATTATAGTCCAGCAATACATGTTCCTTTTTATTATCTAAATTGTTGTTTCAATACAGTCAAATATTGCGAAAAAAAAAGAAAAACATGGGAGTAAAATCACTTAGATTATAATGTGAGATGAAGATGTTTTTGCTGCTTTGCCCACAAAGGAAAGACCACTATAATATGCTATGTGAACCAATCTCTAATTACATCAGTGGTGCTCCTAAGATTTGAGCTCTGCAAGGGCTTGCACACTCCAGTGGGTACAAACTCTTCTAATGAGTTCCGAGCACAGGATATAGACATATTTTACAAGGAACCGAAACCTTGGAGGGAGGAATTTCTTGGACATAATCCCACCCATCTTAGATTTGTTGCAAGCTCTGAATACCTGTGTGACATACGAATCAACTGGAAAAAGACTGTTAGTGTTCAGATCCACTGTTTTCATTTCACTGTATTATTTTTAAACAGAAACGGATAAAAAAGTAACATTACAGATGTTAAAATGTGCACATTTTAAACTAGTGTGAGTCAGTTAAAATTGGTTTACAGCAGGTTCCTGCTCTGCAGCAAAGGAAAAGACTCACAGAAACACATTGAAACACAAAATAAGAACAGAAATAAGACAACAAGAAAACATACACAGCTATACAGACACTGCAGAGGAGAGAACTTAAGTGGAGTGAGTAAGATGGCATATGTTTTTATTCCTGTTTGTGTAACTTGAATGTAATATGGGATATTATTCCAGATTGTAGTGTATTTATGAAAAAATCACCATCGCTGTTTTTATAAGCTGGAACTGGAATAAGACTGAAGAGTTAATAATTCAAAGCAAGGCTGTTGCAGTATTTGTACTACTATTGTGATTGTTCACAGCTAAACTTTACATGATACCCTACTATCAAAGTCACATGACAACTTCAGAAATATGAAAAAAGAAATACAGATAATCAGTGCTAATTAAGCATCACTGAATTTGATTATTATCGGTGTCATGTTTAATTTTTTTTTACACAGTTTGTATATATCCATAACACTAAATCGTCATGGCAGTTTTCAGGGCTTAAAGCGTTCGTCTGTGTAGGTTTTAAAAATATGAGGTGAGTCTTTAAAGTGATTACGTCTCGTAAAAGTCTTCATAATCTGCGTACTGCATGATTTCATATTGTAAGGTCAGGATACATCATTCAGAAATAAGTTAACAGCATGATGTAACACCGACTTGAAAGAATGACTCATCATAAAATATTTCAACAACTTTCTGCTGAAATCTGATATTTATGTCAATGTTACTGTGTGAATATTTCAAAAGGGGGCTGAACAAAAAGAGATCTAATTTGATGAAACATGACAAATTACCAGAAAAACACAGCTACTGAGGACTTCACTCAACATTCATGCATCAACCCCACCACATACAAACACAGTAGCTACATTTGTCATCCCTGCTGACAGAAGCAACTGGAGAGTGTCATAAAATGTGCATTTGTCATGGCACATACTGATTTGTCAGGAGACCATCATTCATAGTTCATAATGCTCTCCCTCTCTCTGCCTATCCAGCAACGTTAATGTTGTTTAAATGCCCAGAGGAGCTGCACTACACCAGATAGCATCCATCTCCACCAATCAGTCAATCAGTACCTGGGAGAGCCCCAGAGAGCCTCTGGATTAGGCCAGTTAGGGTGCTCTCTGGTCTAGTTAGTGGATTAAGCCCTTCTCTCAGAAGGCTCAATAGAGAAAGCCACACAAGAAAGGTAGCGTAGCTGAAAAGTAGTATTTCCTCTGAAACGTATCTGTGGCTTGTGGTCACAAATGTGTTCTTAATTCCTAGGACAGATGTAATTGTTGTACTGTTGGCTGAAAGTGGTCTGGTCCTCTGTGGAGCGAGTCTGTGTTTTGTTACACTTCATCACAAAAAAAGCTGGGACAAATAAGTTGTTGTGTAAGTTGTTTAAAATGTAGCACCGCTGCTCTTGGATGTAATCACATTAAGGCGACGTGTGGAATTCAAATTATTCTCCATAAATGATACAAATAAACCGTAGAAAACACAAATATTCTGGCGTGACCCTTCCACCTGAATTGTTATCATTTCGGATCCAGAGATCTTTATCATATCAACTTACAATTTACCCTGTGTGCTGCTCTTAACTGCGGAATAAACAATTCATGTCTTGCTCCAAAGGAAAGAAACAACACTGAAAGAAAGACTTGCCTTTCTATTAAGGGTCAGCAAGTGAACCCATTCCAACTACCAGTCTGTCCCCCCAGTAAAATTAGAACCAATTATGAGGATAATATTTGGAGGAACCTTATTGTCTAATGCTCCTCTCGCCATGAGCTCTGTGGAGAATCCCAGCAGCAGAGGGTTTAAGATAGGACACATCATTCTATTGGGGGAGCTCATGGGGTCATTGAAGGTACACAGGCTTTTTTCCCTCGATGCATACAAGCATTCAGAAATTAAAAAACACTGCAAGGAAAAACAAGCAAACGCTGCAATTAAAGGCCAATCCTCCTCATATAAAGCAAAATAAAAGCACTGTACAAATGGCAATAAACTGCGGATAATGACCTCAGGATGCCAAAGTAATATTTTTTCCCCCCTTTTTAATTGTAGTTGTATTCGCCCTCACCGTTTCATGTTATGGGGTCGGGCTTTTTAAACTTTTCACAGCTGTGTGGAAGGGAAGGGGACAGCATCCTGAGGCGCTTTCAGGCCCTGGTGAGGGGAGTCGCTGTGCCAGCTCCCAAGACTTGGATTCATTAGCCGCTTTAGCAGTGCAAACATTACCTTAAATGGTGAGGCCATGTGCTGGCAAGGACCCACTCTCGCCTTGTTTCAATTACATGGAATCAAACATTGCAGGTATGCTAGGCACAGGGTCTTTATTGAAAGAGGGAAAGGGAGGGAGAAAGTGGTTTGCAAAGCCCTTGCCCTCCCTCGCCTGTGAAAGTCGGCCTTGTTTTATTTGAAAACTATTGTAAAACAAAAGAAAGTGGTAGTTTGGCAAACAGTTGTGTTTTCAGTAACAATGTGATTTCTTTTCTTTTATCTTTAACAAAGCTGTGCTAACTATTATATGCAGAATTTTATAGTGAGGTTCCTTTGATTTTATGTGACTTGTCAGCCTTGTTAAAACGTCTGAAAAGATTAGAGTTGGATTATACGTGTCACTCCCCACATGTATGTGTTTCATTATGAACCTTGGACTGATCCTCAATATTCAGAGCAGCATTCCTGTTTGCATTGTTCTTGGGACTCCTGGAGTGCCCACAGTTGGTGCCAAAATAAGGCCTTGTACCTCATTGCCCCTACACCACTAAACAGCTCTAATGCGCTCACACATCTACAAGGAGTCTTTGCAGGTAATGAGGTCACTGCATTGGAAAAGGATCATGAACGCATTTCTATAATGTGACCCAACTGGAGGGAATTAGATGGCATGGCAAGTCGGTATACAAAAACACCCTCACACTCACATAGAGGGTAAGGTGCAAAGCTGAGGAGTTCAGAAAATATAAAAATGGCACCCAGGTTTATGATAAGGTGGTGAGACCACTACAGCACATACAATTAAGAACACTATGTGTTTGTACAGTCAATCCAATGTAACAACCTGCAGAACAAAGTACTCTGTTGGTCTTTAAAGTCCGTGTAAAGAACGAATAACTACGTGTTCTGAGTTTGTCAGACTAAAGAAGAAAGTGTTAATAACCACCCATCCAAATTTGAATGATTAAAAATATCGACAGGTATTCTCAGCTCCAAGACCGCTGAATGCGCTGAAGCCACGCCCACTCGTGGGAGCAGACAAGCAGCCATTCTGAAGTGACTGAAACGTGTCAGATGATTTCAGAAAATGACATGACTAACTTTGAAACACTCTGAGCGAGATGAATTAATCTCTGTCTCTCTGCTAGGGGTGCAGGGGTATGCTCAGGGTGGCCTCAGCGTGTCATCGAGCCACCCTTTAGGACCGCCCACAAAATCCTGGACTGAAAACCGGTGAAAAACATAACTCCACATTTCAGTAATATATCGTTCAAAGTCTTTTCACGTTTTCAGCAACTATTTTCCAACATATTTAATGTATTTTGAAAGAAATCTCAGAATTGCCTTTACACTGACTTTAATGAGCAGAGGTAATTGATATATGCAGTATGTAGCAAGATGAAACAAAGAAATGTGTTCTTTAATAATTATAACTACATTAACTTTGACTGTCTTAGGAATTAACTACTCCATGACCATGCCAACTTCAAACATAGTCACTACTACGCAAGCATCACTCTCTATTTCCCTACTGTGTAAAGCATCTCCTCTGATATGCAGACCCAAAGAAGACAAAACCAACTTTATGAAATATTAACATGCATACACAGGCGAGCATTTATCCTTTCCAATACTACACAAAAAAACAGAGACACACATCAGAAAAGAGACAGAATAGAAACAAAAAAAACAAAAACAAACAAACAGGGCATATTTAAAAAGAATAATTAAGTACACTACTGCATCACTAACACTAGAATCTTAGCACAAGTACTAAACAATGAAAGGTTGATGGCACTCTATGAACTCCCTTGCTGGTCAGGGTCAGTGTCAGTGTCATTTATTTATTAAGGTGAACCAGAAATGGCTGCCATATATCCAAAAATGTATTAATATTGTTCATCATGCCGTATCGAACTTCCTCCATATGCAATATACCAGTGAGCTCACTTACCCAGGTCTTAAACTGAGGCACAGAATTTGACTTCTAGAGTCTTAAAATCACAACAATTATAGATTTTGATGGTATGATTACAGTCTGAGGAAATTTTTTTGTTTGTTTGTTTTGTAATTTTACATTGCACTGAAAGCCCAACTCTTAACTAATCGCTGCTTCGATAATTGTAAGTGACAGACTACTAGACAAATTGGTCAAATGCTGCATTCTTACTTTAAATACCAGTTTCTACTCTTTGATGTAAACACATTAAAATCAGTGTGAGCTTTAGTGTATCCCAAAAGTCTTAATTCACTCATCACGCTTGGGGAAAACTAAGTGGCCATTTGTTTGGATTAGTAGTGTAAAAACAAACTTTTCAGGCAATTGCATGAGCCTTTAAACGCTTATCAGGGGCGCAGTTTTTATGAATAATGGCTGACTAGTGGGCTTCCTTCGCTGAGACATTAAGCATTCCTACATCTGATTATGCAAATACTCACTCACTGGGGTGTGACTGGTATTTATTCAGATTTTGAAAACTGTGGCATTTTCAGAACAATGTCATGACTGACTCTTAGCTTTCTTCTGGCTATGGACAGATTATTGTGACAACAGACTAACAAAACATATAAATGTGCTGCTTTTATGTGCAAGTCACAGCTGTGCTGTGAAGACTAGAAATCTGGTAGCAGTACTGAAGATTCATATTTGTGGTTCCCTGCAATGCAGTCATTCTGTGTCCCACATTATATTCAAACGTGTTAATTTAATGTCAAGAAAGTATGGCTATGACACTGTTATAAAAGTTTATAGAGTGTCTTGTCAGCTCTTTAGCAACATCACTTATACCTCACCATGCCATCCAAAATCAATACAATATTTTTCTCCCAATAAATAATGTAGGCCTGAAAAAGGTCCAAATGCACGCATCGACAGTTGGCCGCAATTAGGGGGCAGCGGCAGCAGTAACTGATGACAGTCCCTCCCTCCCTCCGGCTTGCACAGGATCAGCAGAAAATGAAGACGCGGAGACCACTTTGTCACCGGCTGAGGGTGGACCTGGAAATGACTCCTAATGGAAAAAGGGCTCCCTGAGCCGCCACTGCATCTGCTGTTCCAAGCACTTTCTCCGGGCCGATGGGCCAGCCCCAACCAGTTTCCAGCTCCCTTTATCTAAGCCTTTAATATGCTCTGGGCAGCCAGCAGCGACCGCAAGCTGAGGTCAGGAGGCATCGGTGGCTGAGTGTGAGTGTGTGTCTAGCCTCCACACATGTGTGCTGTGGGAGTGGATGACGGCAGAGAATACTGTTGATACCAGACTACCGCATTGGGGGAAATGATAAAAGTACACAGTTGTGATGTCAACAAATAGACAGCCTGTCTGTCTGACTTTCAAGTTCAGCTCTGTATTCAGACTTGAATCAACTTTCAACAGTCATCATGCTAACATGCTAACAGTCCAGAGCTATGATGCAAATAATTTTCAATTTCCTAGCTATACAACTAGGTGTAACAATCCTGATGTGGGTGTGTGATAGTCTGCCTAGTCTTCATATGAAGAGTGCTAAATTGTTTTTTCATATACCATTGCTGCTCTTTCAGCCAGTTCATACCGCCACATCACAATTATGAAGCTGGAGTGTTAAACCGAGCTCAGACTACAGGAGTTTAGGGCCAATTTACCTTACATTCACCCCTCCTGAGGACCAATCTGGACCAGAACCAGGACCTTGGTTGGTAACAATGTTTGGCCCAGTTTATCCGGACCTGCTCGCACACTCATTAGGGCTGGTCATTTCAAACATGTTTCATATTTAGGATTTAAAATCTGGATGTTCACGTCAGTACTTTCCGAGCAGGACTACAATAGCCAATGAGAGAAAAGTCTACAAGGAGACACAGCAAATGACATGTTGCCATGCAACAGTAAACATTCTAGCCCTGGAGGTTGATGAACTCATTTATCCTTCTGCTTTTGTTTTTTCTCTTCTCGCATTACTACAGCGAGTCGTTGCACCACGTCAGTCTCCAGACCGACCAGTGTACCAATCAACAGACCTACATTCCCATCCCTAGAGCCATGCCACTAGAGTGGCTAAAAATGAAGGTACTGCTGGATAAAACTGCTCCAGCCACATGGGATGTTGTGTATACTTTCAGTTTTCGAGACATTTTATCTAACTCCTGTGGCTCCCAAGCATATTACCCTCAAAGGACTTTTTTTAGCTCTTCAATTACTTCAGGAAATTCAGCGAGAGATAAAAATAAGTACCAAAGCAGTCAGAGATTACGAGCCATATTTGCAGCACTGTACACACCACATTCTGTGACTAACTTTCTAAACAGGCTGCTCTGAGGGGGGGACAAAGATGGTAGAATAGAGCCTCCCTTTGTGTCACTGTGCCCTGGCCTGCAGGTGTCTCCAAGTGATGGAGAGGGCTCTGGGAAACATTTATATCTCAAATCCACTTTATCGACCGTGCCACTGTCAGAGCGGAGCTAGCAGTGGTAGGGGGGGTTTGAGGAGAGCAAGTGGCTCTTAGCACACACGCTGACACCGAAGGAGCCTCCAGCACTCACTCTTCAGCTGTGAGTCTGGAACTCTTTATGGTGATTGTTTTATCAGCGTTCCTGTCCGTCCCCCGGGAGGCTGGGGCCCAAGGAGGATGACCCTCATTTTCTGAAAGCAAAGTGTTCAGTATTGATCAGTAGGAATGAGCAGCCCGTGACATGGGTTAATTTACTGGACCTGGGAAGGTTCATTGTTTCCTGTCATTCCTGAACTCATCGCACTGACCTTTACAGCCCTGTCCTGCCACACACTGTTCTGTGTGTACACATGGACTTGTGCACACACACACACATACACACACAGCCTTAAATGCATACAGCTGAAATGACTCCACCGGTCACTGCCTAACCACAGAAAGAGAAAAAGCAAGGCCGACACACTGACAAACAGATGGACAGATAAAGACAAAGAGCAGCCACCCCATCAGCTGTGTAAAAGTAACCTTGAATTCAATAAAGTTTCTCACTGATTCCTATAAAAAAACGCTCTAGACAATTGAAAAAAATAATATATATATAATATACCTGTCAGTAAACTGGTAAAGATGAATGAGGCGGATGGCTCAAGTCACAAATTTCAAACTACCTAATGAGCCTTTATTATGACACATTTTCCAGGTCAGAAATGTATTCCACTGATAATTCACTGAATATATAATATCCTTTAAGATTCAGGCTCAATATGTGAACATCTTTAAGACAAGATATAATCAATGCTCAATTCATAACCTGTGCTCGGAGAACTGAGAATGACAGAGGTCAAAGGTGAATGTCTGTGGGTGAAAAGGCCAGTTTAGTTACATCGAAAGGTCAAAGCCTTAATGTGAGGCTCAATTGCAAAACTTATTAGGGGCATGGCCTAACAACCAAACCACACAGTGTGGGGTTATACCACTTTGGATAAAGCAAACTAAACATAAACAAGTGAACAAAAGAGGGAAGAATTTTTGATGAAAAGCCAGAAAAAGCTGTAATATTGTCACAACCAGGAAAATGTTTGGCGTCTTTATTCATTTATTCATAGTTGAACCAATATGTATATTAATCAGTTAGTTGATCGATTGATTAATTGGTCGCTATTTTGATGAGTTAATAGCTTTATCTTAAGCAAAAACATTAAATATTTCCCAGTTCCTGCTTCTCAACTCACAAAATTCTGCTTTTTATTGTCGGTTGATCAGACAAAAGGTGCGTTTTTTTGCATTTTTCTGATATTTTATAGACCAAACAAATAATCAAATAATTGAGAAGGTAATTTGCAATTTAATCAGTAATTAAAATAATCATTAGTTGCAGCCTGTGTACTTTATACAAGTTTAAATTTACTCTACTGTACTGTAAAATTTAGTCGATCATGGTCAAAGAAAACCTTTTTGATGGCACAGGCAGGATGCATAGTAGCAAAATCTAAATAATGAAGAAATAGTAACAATGAATTTAGGATAATAATTCATATATGCAAAGCACCAAATTACAAACATCTTCAGCACAAAGGGAAAACTCAAGAGGTGTCTCTTGATTCAGAATTACCAGTCTCACATTTGCCATGTTTGGTTAACATGGTGGTTAGCTTTATTTATTTTGCTCGTTTTATGCAGGATTCTCCCAGCTCAGGATGGAGATGGGAAGGTAATAAATCCGTGAGGTGTCATCTCGCTCCCCTCCCCTTTGCCTGGCATCTGCGAGTGCTACGCCACTTCTGATTAGTGCCGCCTTTCTCTCCCAGAAAGCCAGCAGACAGGAACAAACTGATTACTGCCCATCTTCAGGGGATTGGAGACACCTAACAGGAGGATTACATTAACATATTAACGGACGCCCCTCACCTGCAACCCTCCTAATATCTGCTCCATGCTCCTTTATTTTTTTGGGGAGGGGGTGTGGTGCATGTGTGGTGTATTTCATCTTCAGATGAAGAGCAAATAAATAAAGAAGGATAGTGATTCCCCTCTCTCTCCCAGGATGTGCGATCTGTCATCGATGATAGGTGAAGAGGAGAGGGGGGCCTTTGAAGTTTTTCGACATAAAAGGCGCAAATAAACGCAAACACATCCTTTCAGCTACTCACATGAAATTAGGACCTGCTGAAGACGAGGGTAGGAAGCTGGCCTCCGCAGCCACACCTAATCACTCTGACGGCAGCAAAGACTTCAGTCTCTGCTCTACTGGGACCATCGGAATTAAGAATGAGGAGGGAAAAAAAGAGTTTAAAAAAAGAGAGCTTTAATCTGCCTCAGCTACTTTCCCACTGTTTTTAACAATGTTCTGTTGAAACAAAACAACAAACAACGAGCAGAAAAAGAGAAAAGTTTTGCCGCCCTCTGAAATAAATATGAGGAAACTTTGAGTTGGTTGACAGAAGTGTGGATGAAGTTGACTCTGGCTGTGATATCTTCAGTCTTTGATATTTTCACTGTGGAAAAATCATAGCGTGATCCTATGAATCAATTACAAGGGTGGACGGGATAGTCCCTCCTATGAACTACCTCAGAGTACAGAGTAAAAGCACAGACAGTGATAGTTATCAGAACTGTAAGTGTGAGGGGGCTCTTTTCACATTATTATTTGAAGCACTGCTCCAGACAAAATGAGCTAACTGCCAAAGGAGATAAAGGGATTTAGAGATTCAAAAGAATAGAGATTTAAAAATTAATGGTGGAAAGGATTTGCCTTCATGTTTCTACAACTTGTAAGCGGAACATGACTTATAAAGAGTCAAGGAGACAAATTGCTTTTTAGAATAAAGTGATGGTGAAAGGGAAAAAACAAGCGGTGAATATTTAATGGGCACCACAGCCTCTTCACAAACAAATCAATATGGTGATAGTAAACATAAGGAGACTCATACTGTGGCATGCAGGCCGGGAAAGGAGGGAGGACAGGTGTCAGTGGGTCCAGCCACAGAGTTTAGGTTTATCTTGACATTTCTGAAGGTTAAAAGATTGTAACTGTCTATCTGTGTCAATCACTTTGCTCAAAGGTCACCGCGAGTCTATTTTTCATTAATTATACCCTCAGATGTCTTCAGAATGCACAGACACCTAACAATCCCAACTCCCTAAACAACGGCCGCTGAAAGGTTGTAAGAGAGGAATACATACATAAATTTATAATTCAACATTTACACTGAAGGCTTGGTCACATCTGATTTCGGGCAATGATTTATTTTTGCACTCTGCAATTAAAATGACATCCTTGCTACTGTATCTATATTATAAAACAGGAGTAATTAATAATTAATACTAAATTTCGCCTCAGAGGTCAGAATCAGATCAGTCTGAAGCCATTCTGTCACTTCCTCTGTGATTATAAAAGGTGCATCTGCTGTTTTTTTATTCCAGCTGCATAAAGGTTGGGAAGCGGAATAATAGAAAATCATTTTTTTACTTGGATGAATATACATTTGAAGAAAACTGAAGATAAATATGGCGGATCTATAATGATATCAAGTGCCATCTACTAGAAGCCATTAGCCTTAATGATTGCTCTGTAGTGTCGTACAGTAGAACTCTATAGAGAACTAGAAAACCATTTTACACCATCAGTTACACCTCATGACGCTATTTTCTCCTCATAGCATATCCACATATTCCAGGAATTCAATTACAAGGGTGGCCTAATGACCAGAATGCCTTCCATAGCCTCACAAGTAATCAGACGTAAACATCAATAAACTTTTACCAGATGCTCTGAAGCATGGGTATTGTATAAAACATCATGTTCTGAAGGCAAACAGAGGTCTTTTTTCCAAATTAAGTGTTTGATAATCATAGGTGAACTATATTTTGTCTAATCCGCGCATATTAAAACTGAACCAAAAAAGTATTTGTTGCAGTAGCCAGGCCCTTAGAGGAACAAAACTACAATGTAAGACACAATTTTAAACTTTTGCTCACATCATCGCTGCATGTGGCTTTGATGAAAACATTTATATGCCCCGTGGCACTGTGGAGATAGCAACGCACAACATCTGAGTGCTAAAAAGAAACTGGTTTCTGACTTCTGCAAACTGGTTTCAACAGAATCAGACTATCCAACTGTAACAGATTCACTGAACTTTTGGGAGCCTACTGAAGAAAAGGCAGGACTCCACTGAAACGTCCACGGACCACCTGCCTCTCTATTTTCACTTCGGTCGTGAGGACAAGCTGAACTCAACTGCTACCAGCTGCTATTCTTCTTGGGCTAAAGACAGCATAAACACTATTCAAACCAGCCGTTCTCCAATGTTTTCCAATGTTGTCCAAAGTTTTTCCATTGGTCTGCAGCATTAAGGCTGTTTTCCTCTGACATATACTTGGGAGAGACTAATCCTGCAGGATTGTCTGAACTGCACCAACCTCCCCATGAAAAAGTGACAACATGGACAATCCAGGGCAAAGAAGAGATGCCAGGATGCCAAATCAGACAGGACAAGTTTGGGAATCTGTAGTTACTTGTAATTAACTTTGTATAGTAGCCTTTTTTCCTGGCTTTTATTGCTGTTTCCCAATTTTTTGGATAAGATTTACCAGTTGGAAGTGGTAGTCCCCAATATTAATGAACACTCAGACCTTTACTGACAGTGTTTAGTAGCTTTGGAGTCTGGCTATGTGAAACTCAACCAGACATTAAAGGTCTTCATGTAGGAATGTGTTCACCTGTTTCTGTAAAGTCCCTTCTTTCATGCTCTATTGGAATACATGAAAGCTTGTGAACACAGTTGTAGAATTTACATTTAAGTACCTACTGTTTTCATGCTGTAATTTTGTTTTACTTATCAAAGGTCGGCCTTGCGAGCAGGGTTTTACAGTTTGCTTGTCCATTACTCTGCCTGTCACCTTTGACCTCCTCTGGAGCACTAAATGCTTTTCTTGTCTTACCATGCGAAACAAGGCTGAAATAACAACGCGTCTCTTCCGCTCAGGGGGCATGTAAGAAAATGGCACACAACCTGAAGTGAACAATAGTATGTGCACTCAGAGCACCTCTCAGAGCATTCCCTGAGCAGGATGCTGCACTGCTGTGACCAAGCCCTAAAGTGAGCGCTGGACTCTTCTGAGGCATGAAATAATAATAACATCCCACTTCTGTCTCCCTGCAAGAGAGGTGGGGAGGAAAGTATATGAGGGCCTTCTATTGTCACCGTTCACTAGAGAGACACCAGTATCCCCGAGACTTTAATGGGAAAGACAATAGGGCTGGCCTAAAAAGGCTTCCCATTAAAATTTAATCAGAGACTTTTGTCTCTCGCTATATGTGACGATGTGTGTGTGTGAGTGTAAACGACTACAGGGACAGGTAACAGCACTCACAGCCCATCTTCATCCCTTCTTGTGTTGTTTGTTTCAGGTTCATCCCTTTTCTGTACCTTGGGAGAGTTATTTCATTTTCTCCCAGGTGTGTCACTATCCTCCTTTAACCACCCAACCACATGGCAACTGCTCGAAAAAATGTTAAGGGCAAATTGGATTAACACCACGGTCTATGGTCTGGGCACTTAACAAACACAGATGCACTTAAGGGAGCCCACAGAATGATTTGTGACTGAACAAAGAACTGGAGAGATGGAGCCTGGGCATGACCACAGGACTGGTGTAATATGTCATCTACCGGAAGAGCTATCAGCTCAGCCTACTGGAAAAGGAGTAAACTCCCAAGTGCTGAAGGTAAATTATACAATGTCAAGTGCTTCTGTCCTACTTTTGTGGCTAACGCAAACATATTTTTTTGTCATCAAATCAGTTTGCAGTTTTGTATTTAATACAGGTACAGTTGGAAAACAGTTTAATTATGAAGGTGGACTGAAACTTTTTTTATCTGAGCAGCAAAAGTTGCCTCAGCCTTGAATCCAGGATTTGATGATTACTCGCTAAACCAGTGCAACAAATCAATAGTGTAGGTTAACTTATTTGTATGATGAACGTGTTGACTTACAGTAAGGATGCCTGACCCCAATAAACCTTGACTAAATTGGAACATTATGCAGCTGTAGCCTACTGGAAGGAATCAGAAAAAAGCGAGCTTATTACTCTCACTCACCCTGCATATCCATCGAGTTGTAGGTGTGTTTAGAGGATACATAATTGCATATGACTGTGTCAGCCAGCTTTATTATCGTTCTAATGTTATAAATGGATGATTAGAAGAAACACTGTATGAACACTAGAGGGTTAAGGGTTAAAAAAAGAAAGCGCTGAAGTGAATTGATAACTCATTAATTGAGGTTCTGCACACTAGGACTGAGGTTTAATTTACATACATATACACACACACATACATTATTTTTAGCTAACATGTAATGTGCCACTCTTCACTACCTTTGGGGCTATCATTAATTGTACTTTATTTCCTTCATACTTTGGATAAGAGCCATTAATAAATGCTAATACCACAGGGCCATATCAGTTTCATCTGGTGACATTACATGGCGAGGCTTAGCCATTGATTACCTCTCTATGCTTCGTAATTGTTTCTTCAAGGTACTGTGATCCTGTGTGCAAGTGAAGTTCCACGTATGGATTTCTTTCCAATTAAGATTGGAATTATTCACAGGGGGCTCACCCTTGACGGCCCGCAAACAATGACATAACATTGGAAAAACATTTTTGAACCAATCGATGAGAAACAACCAAATGATGTTGGCTGAATGATAAACAGCTCTTCTCCCTGGACCTACACCATCAAGCTCTTAAGAGGTCTGATGTCAAGTAGAGTGACACACACACTCACACACGAACACACTATGAACAGGCCTGATCTTGTAGTCTCAGAGGGCAGCTCGTTCTGCAAGAATTCTGCACCACCTGGAGATGGGGAATAAGCAGGTAGGGAGTCGAGACCTGTGGGGAACACTGTTCCAAAGGAATGGCTTTATGGAAATGAGGGTTAAAGGGAGCATCGTCCGACCTCTGATAGGGAGCCTATGAAGCGCTGACACATGCCCCCCCGCCACTCTCCAACATGAAACCATGTTATATGAGAGGGGGTCACCGTTCACCCTAATCACGGCCGTGACATGACATGCTGTAGGTTGCCCCTCAGTGTTAAATATTTATGTCAGCACCGCCGTATTGCCTTGATGGCTGTCAAGACTTTGACACATGCTCTCTCTCTTTCGCTATCTCTCTCTCTCTTTCTCTCTTTCTGTTTCCATTAAAATTCAGCAAAAACAGAAAAACAGCAGAAAAACACAAAGGCATAAGCTAAAGGTAGACCCTTTTATGTATTTATAACAGCAACTGGCCATTAGAATTAACACCTTGCTGTATATGCAAAGGCATGCACTATTTTCAGGTGCTCTTTGTTTCATTGAAAACTCTTTGCATCAGCGTGCATGGATGCCAACGGACCAATTGGAAACGGTGTGGATGAAAATGACCCATCTAGTGACGTCTATGCACAATTTATCTCCTTGTAAGTTTTTGGTCAACTTAATGTCATCTGGGTTAAACTAAATGTGTGTTGGTAAAGCCTGTCTTCTCGTGATTTACTTCCATTGTTTAGCTTGGAGTCATTTCATTCACATGACCCTATCTGAAAGATTTTGGGGGTGACTGCGATCACTGGAGACAGTGCTCTCCTCCTCCAGCCTTGCTGGCTCCCCCATGATAGGTGTCAAAGATATTCTAATGAATGTCAGAGTACATTTCAGGGGGCCATGCTCCGTACAAACCACTGGAGTGGCCCATCTTATGGGGCTGCCAAACCCCCTCCACTCTAAGCTCCCCACCACTCTCTTCATGTTCAAGAGGGTTAAGAAGATTAATCAATGTCAATGTCTTTTCCCTTTTGAAGCCAATAAGGTGCACACTGTCTGGCCATGCCCAACAGAACATCACTTTGTTCCGTCGCACAGCCGCCCCTTCGCTGCCCTCACTGACCCCCCAGCAGTCCCACTTGTCAAAGTCAAAGGGGCGTTTGGCGTTTGGTAGAGACTGGCCTTCCGGATAGCACTCAGCTCCGCCCTGCTTGACCTATTCTCTGATATTTGACCACTCGGTTGCAAGACACTTGCTCTTTCGAGCTGAAATGTCACTGGGGCATCTTGTCAGCTCACAGACACCTCGGCCTGACAAGCGATTTTACTTTGGTGTGCTACAAGGCAGAAAATACAGGGCCGTGGCCTTGACGCACACAAACTGTCAGCTAGCCAGCAGGGCTACTTGATACTGACTTACTGGCCCAGTGTTAAGACACAGTTTAAAAAAATGTGTGGCTATATCAATATCTGGAAATGACGCTGGCCATGACTGAGAAATTAAAGCAGTCTTGTGTTCTCTGGGGATAACAGCTGAGAGTGCATACAAACTCAAATTGCTGTGTTTGGTTTAATTAATATGATGACAACAAACATAATTAAGTAGGTATCCATGGCACAAAAGGTCAACTGATAACCTTTGACTTCCTCTGCGCTGAGCTTTTACCTCCTTTTACATCTCGTACTTTCACCCTCTCCTCCCCATCCTCTCTCTTTTCTTGTCATTTCGACCCCTCTAGTCTATTCACCTTTGAGGTTTTTACTAAATCAGCATGTTCTTCAGTTAAATGAGAGAAAGCACACTTCTCTCCCCTTTCTTTGACCGCCAGTGGCATTGCAGCATGAAAGAGAAGGATGGGGATTGGAAGTAGCAGTCACATCATTTCTGGTTTGCGCAACCTGCTCAAAGTTTGCAACTAAATGCTTGTCTTCAGTCGAGCTGACAGGGGAGAAGTGGGCGCTCAGTGAACCATGGCCGGGCTGCCATGAAATGACAGGAATCATTGGCATACATTTCAAACAGCCTCGCGCTATCCTATTAAAGTGCCACATCCCCACTTTAAAACAGACAAGAAGGAATCCGCTTTGATAGATAGAGACTAAAATGGCTTATTGATTTTCTCACCCCTTTTTCTTTGTTAGGAACTTTTAAAAATTAGACCCCAAACTTATCTTTTTTTTTTTTTTTTTTAATTACAATAGATTGAGAAAATAAGACAAGTGGTCTCTTGCGACATCACAGCTTCTGTATAATCACATTCATTGAAACCTTTAAATTGTTGTATGTAATTAAATACCGAAGCACACTATTCCAAGTATGGATTGTCCTGTAATTACAGAGTAAACACAATAAATTTAACAGTACCGTCTCATTAATAATAATTTGTGGTAATATTTGCTATTTTACATTGTTACTTTAAAAATTATGGTGCCCTAAACATTACTTTCTAATTGTTTGTACTTTTACATTTACATGTTACACTTTGTGTACAGTTCCAGCGGTGATTTGACTTTAGTTTTAGTCAATTGAGAGTAGATAATAATGATTTTTATTACACCAAATTATCATATTTGTTAACTCAACTAAAGACAAGGACTGATCAATTATGTCATAAGTAGTAATAAAATGAATTCATGAATAACTGAGCAACAAGGCCAACTGCTGATTGGAATAACCCTACAAATGATGTAGTTCTATGTGGTAATTATCACTAATAATGAGCTTTATCATCAGCTGAATTACTTTTTCATGTTATTTTGATTTATAGCTGTTTCTATTATTATCTGGATTATAAAAACTGAATAGGATACAGAGCTGGCAATGAAAAAGTATTTTATCACAACTTGACTGCTTATAGCCTTTTAACTTGCCTGCTTGACTCCTTATTGTACATTTAACCCATTATGACAGAGGAAGTAAGGAGACGTAATGGTCCTTTAAGCAGTTTACAAAGCTGTTAGTAGAGGAGAAGGGAGTCATGAAGTTGAATCAGACAGGGGGCGAACATCTGGACAATGGTAGAAATGTTGGAGGAATTAGATTTTATAAGTGTATCTGATTGCATTAAGCTGATGCTCAGGTTTTTAGGTGATACTCGTGAGGTTAAGACTGTGAGAATATCTGCACAGTTTGTATGAAACGCTCAGTAAGTGCTAAAGACCAATTAGAGGACTTCTCCAATGAAGCTTATTATTTTGTTTTGTAGAATATTTATAGGATCACTCCTACCTTTAAAATTGGCATCAGCAATGTGAGCACACTGAGATGTGCTCCCTCGTAAATATTGTACTGTTAGCAGGATAATCAAATTAACATAATTATTTCAGAGCTGCCTGAGGCAAGTGGTGGTTCATTCAGTGTCAAAGGGTTTGTGTCTAGCTGCAGGGTTGGATCTGATCAGTAATATCCCGAACATCCTAATACTAAAATGAACTACCTAAAAAAAATACATTAAATTCATCAATTCATTATTTTCTGATTAAATTGAAAATTTAAGAACACTTTGACACAGAGCATGCAGATTTAAACTTGGGGGCAGAGCTCTGAATGTCTATTATATGCTTCTGCAATGCTTGATACAAACACAATTTCACAGGATTAGCCTAATCGGTGACTGTGTCTGGACAAAGTCCTAACAACCTTGTCAAATGCTTTGTGCCTTTCAGAATAGAGACTGTGTTCTGGCCCATCAGTTTCATAAGGCCTACATTATGGATCGTTGAGTATGTTGAGACACCCATAGCAGGGGATCTGCTGCCATGCTTGATTCCCACACTGCTCAGCACAAATATTACAGCCATGGACATAACATGGTGTAGAACACAATGATCCTGGGGCCATGGCCATATTCCTCTCATCTATCATTCAATCTTGTCTAATTAGGGTCTTTTTTGTCACACTGAGAGAGGGGCACTGAGTAGCACTTCTGGGGGTGTGAATGGTACAAAACAGAGGGTCTCATTTCCATGTGACAGTGTGATGGAGATTGAATGTGAGCTTTAGGAAGATAAATGGGCATCCTGCAACCCTCCGACACTATCTGCAAAGCTGTTCTATAGCCCTCCCCGGGGACTCGCTTAACGGTGAATATTTGGGGCCTCTTTCGTTAAGTTCTGCTTAGGTTTGTCAATAACTTGTCAGGTCCCCCACTCACTGCCTTTAAATCAGTGAATATATTGAGGGAAAGACATTGAAAATAGGCATAATACAGACAATTTTATTAGTATTTAATTAGGGTTTTGGAATTACAGAAAAAAGGGGTGTGTGTTTGACAGTTAAGTTGTACAATAAAACCACAATAACAAAAAAAAATTGCAGTTTGCCACATAAAATTCTAATTTGAGTCAAAAAAGTTTTGATCATCATTAATCATATGGTAATATTTAGAGAGAATTTAAGATTTTTATTGGAGATACTAAAATTATTTGACATAATTATAAATCATCTTGTAAAAGTGCTTTATAACAGCCTCGTAAAAATCATGCTGACATATCTTTTTTAAAGAAATTCAAACTTAATAAGAAAAATAAGTAATCAAAAATAATAAACTGTCAATAATTACAACTATCATTTTATTATCAAAGCAATTTGTGATAATTTCAAAAAAATCAAGTTAATTCTTTAACTTAATTATTTAACTCTCTCTAAAATAATCTCCATTTGTGACAGTGTGGGCGTGCAACAGAGGGGATGAGTGAATGTAATTGGGTGTACGTGTCAATGTGTGTGTGAGAGAGCGCGTATGTGTGTGTGTGTGTGTGTGTGTGTGTGTGTGTGTGTGTGTGTGTAGGGAGGGGTTGGTCTCTCTCCCTAACAGCCCCAGCGGCCCTGCTTTAGGCCCGGTGACAGGGCTCTGTCTCTCAGCCACACTTGACTGGGTCCCGCTGACACTCAACTGTCAAGCCGGCAAGCCCTCAACCACCGCCCTAACATGCTCTACAGCTTCACCCAATTAACTTGCTTTCACTTGACATCGCGGCAAAGAGCTTCATAATAGGTGGTCAAGGTGCAGTGTGTCTGCTTTCGCCCCTCTCTGACGACTAGCAGTGCGCATAGATACACATTCAAGCGTTGCCCCCACCGTCCACCCCCCTCCACTACCTCTCAATGCTTTTGTGCCTCTGTAGGTCTAGCAGGCCTCCCTTGGCTGCCTCTGCCTGCTCACTGCACTGTGACAGCAGGAGAGCATTGATCCAGGAGAAGGGGCTGCAGTGGGCTACAAACAGTCTTGCAAGGAAACCTACGTACACTAATCCTACCGGACACAACTCAGTCTTCTCACTATAGAATACAAAACTACATATGCAGATATGCACATCTGTGTGCATCTATGCTTGCATGAACGCTTGCAAGCACGTGTTAACATGCGTCCATGCATGCTTTGCAGTTTGGTACGCATATGTGCATGATATCGGTGTGTGACTGCGCAAGTGTGTGTGTGTCTGTGAAGCATTGTGTGGCTATCTCCAGCTCTCTCTCTATTAGACATTCAGTAAGTTGGACACCAGGCCAGACTGGGCAAAGGAAGGAAAGCGATTTGACCCCCGACTGCGTGTTTGGGGAAGAGGGTCTTGAAGCATGTCAGCTCCGCTCAGGCTCCACTTCCCCTCTGTGTCCTTCCTATTTTTTCCCTAGTGCCCGGCCCAAACTTTGAAAACATCCACCTTAATAGGACCTAGTCAGCGAGAGCTACTCTTCCGTCTATCAAACTGTGATCCGAGGTGTCAGCCTGGGCCGGCTTTGACAGAATGTCTCCAAACGAACAGTACAATGGTGTTTCCCTCCCCAGCACTCGGCTACTCTAGTGTAGCCCCTTGGCTGCTTGGCCTCTCCATCTCACTACACCACCTCTCCCCTAGTTCGCCTGCTTGATTTCACCTCATAGAACACCTTGCAACAGTGGATTGACTGACAGCCACAAGCCAGTCTAATTGTCTTCTTTCCCAATTTAGAACACGTTGGAACGCTTCAGCCTTATTTCCCTTCTTAAGGAACTTTATTTCCCAAAGATGGAGACAACATAAAGTAGCGGATCATTATTTAATCATAACGACTTATCAACCACAGACTGAAGTTTTGCCAGAGACTGCGGTGATAAAAGGAAAAGACAGCCCTGATGTAGCTGGCGTTGTATATTTCTAAATTTTATATGGAGTTGTTATGGAATTTAGGAGCTAAAGTTTTATGCGCCTGCAGTGATTTGACCCAAAACAAATGCCTCATACCCCGAACTCCAAATCGTGTATGTACAGAAAATAAATATTGGGCTTAAATTCCCACAACATAACAATCCTACTCCATCCATTCTTCACTCTGCCCAAAATAATACAATTCATAGCTGTCAGGCCCTATGGCATCCCAAATTTGAACAACATCGATCGAGGATATTGACCATTCACCAGATGCAACTCCCTGTGTCTTAACACAGTGTGCTGAAATTATATCTGCCCTTCCTATTAAACAATAGGTTCCCCAGTGGTCGCCATTACGCCATGATAAGTAAAAACAAATATCAGAGGTGAAAATTAACATTAGTAACTATGAGACATGCATGAATTTGTGCCGCTTGTAATACCCAAATGGAAATTACTACAATTTTAATGAAGAACAGTAGGACCGTGCAATTATACCACCTCATTTGGTTCAGATTTTGTGATAGTTAATACTCCTGAACCTTTTACATCTTCAATGCTGCGCCTCTAGGCATCCTGTTCACTGCAGACATCCACTGAAAAGATTGAGAGAGAGTAAGAGAGAGACTCAGAGAGCTGACTGTTACTGAGGCCTAAGTGTTGTTTGGTTTGGTGATCTGATTGTGCTGTTGAGTTTTAACTATTAATACAAAGTCCGGGCTGCATTAGAGTACGCTTGAACCGCCAGAATCTCTCTGATGACTTCCACAGCTGAGGCTTTGTCCAATAAATTAAAAATAACACAGCCAGCTATGTGTGAATCAGAGCTTCTTTTGCACCCCAGACCATTTTAGGTAAGGGAAAATAAAGTCCTTTCTCAAGGCCCAGATTCGAGGAGAGCAACTGGAGAATAGGCATGTGGTTTCATCCAGAGTTTTTGCAGCACACCTGAGCTGCAGTATAGCGCTGGTCCCAGTCTTTCTCCTCTCCTCAGCCAAATGCGCCCCTTTGGCCCTTTGGCTGTCAGTGTAGTTTGTCATTCAAATTGTATGAAACTACTCTGGATTACCATGAGGAGGAGGCAAACTGAACTCCAGCTATACACTGTAGCCTCTTAAAAGCACTATTTGATGTTGTTTTCTCAGTGTGTGTGTGTGTGTGTGTGTTTGTCTGTCTCCCACTCGGCTGTACTGGTGTTAAGATGGCAACACTTGCCCCTCTAACCATCACTGAGTCAACAAATGAGTCCACACTAGGTACTATTGGAGGAGCTCCCAGTGGTTTCCCAAGTTCCTGCCAGAGCGGGTGGAGACACACATACACATACTTACGCACGCACATGCCCAGACACACACAGACACACATGCACACACTAAAGAACTAGCTAGTCCCAAGGACACTCATGCGGTTTCACATCTAGTCAACCACCCAAACAGACCATTTTGGTCTTCCAGTTCACTTTAACATCCATATCCACAAAGAGAGCACTGGCACAATATTGTTAACACTTAATCATTTCCTCTGACCTAAATGATTTCTTTATGGTGCTGTGGAAACTGCAGCCAGAGTCATGAATTGGGTTTTAATCTGGCTGGATGTCAGAAGTGTCTTCGGAGAGGCACACAGTCGCAGACACACACAGCGCACATTAACTCACACATGCAATGGCAGACAGTAGTAGGATAATGAAATATGCTCATGACGGGCTATGTATTTGGGTTTTGACTGCTTTTTTACCTCTAAATTTTCTCAGGCTCAAACATGTAATGTGAGGGAACTTTGCTCACACGTATATTAATAATAAAACTGAAACTTAGTGTAAATATTTCTGCATTGCCCCCTCAAGTATTACGCCACGTTTTATGTTTTATGCTTCAAATTTCATGCCATGGCTGCTTCCTTTAGTGAATTTTCATTTCATATCAGGATAAGCGGTCTGTTCTCAGGAGTACCATTAGAATAAGATAAGTATTTAGCTTCAAGGAAAAAGCCTTTGAAATGAAGCCCTCGCTGTAATGGTAATAGTAGCAACATATCTGAAAGGGAAAGACTCATTATTTGTTGGATGTGGCAAAGAACAATTTCAGGACAGATGTTATTCAATGGCGCGCATTTATTTGTGATCCAAGTGTTTTCCATGAATCATGTTGTTCACTTCATGCGTTGCATTAAATGTAATTGCAGTCCAGCTGAATTCATTATTTAATTTTGCATTTAAGAGAAACATGAGCATCTATATAGCTTCGCTGTGACTTGGCTGTAACCCTGTCTTCAAGGAAGAAATAGTCTGGAAAAGAATTAAGCAGGAGAGGGAGTAAGGAACAGAGACAGACGGGTGTGAACGGGAAAAGAGGAGGGGGGGGGCAGTATTTTAATGCCTGTTGTCACCACGTAATGTCCTCACTACGACAAAATGCTGAACCAGAGAAACTGGAGAAGACTTTTATAAAATCCCCCTGCTGCCTCCAACATATCTCTGGGATATTCCAAGAGCAAAACGTATAAATCTGGGTCTTTCCACATCCAAGTCCCTCTCTTGAACACACACACACACACACTGAGACGAACAAAGTCCCTCAGGACCTATGACTGCAGTTTGAATACATACTGCACACTACTGGGCCTCTGTCAGAGCCAACCTTGGCTGGGTTATATTGAGACTATAATAACATGCTTTCAGTAAGACAAGGTGTTGGTCCTCTTTAAATTGTCCCGTTACCAAGTTAAATTAAGAATTTTGTGTCATCTTCACTACTGTGAGACTCAGCAGAATGAATCACATGTCTCAGTTATTTGCAGGAGGGTTAAATCTGGACTATTCCTGATTATTGTTTAACACAGATGGGGGAGCCAGAGAATCCCATGGCTGTTGTTTAGTTAGTTGTCTCCGCCGTTCGCCAGTTGCATTCCATGGTCATGCCATGATTTGTTTTTAATTTACTTTCTCTTCCCACAGCTTACATTTTCTCCCCATCTCTCATCTTGTTATGCGCTTGTGGGGCGTGCGCAGACTGTTTGTGAATGAATGTGTGTTCTTGTGGATTTATTTATTTGTTTCGGTCAACCACAAGCCGGCAAGCTGAGGAGGAACCGTCATTTTGCGTAAACAGTCATGAGACACGAGGGAGGGGAGCAGGGAGAAAACAGAGGGAGTGGAGGGATAAAAAAGAAACTGGAGGAACAAAAGGAAGAGACAGAGGTGGAGCATGTTTGGGAAAGACGGTGACTCTCCTGCAGAGCCTGAGGGCACAGCAACAGCAAACATGGCCCATTCCCCACCTGGAGCTTGTCGAGAGGAATTTAGTGCCGGCTCTAACATCTGAAACGCACAGCGGGAAAAGGAGGAGGAGGGAGTAGTGGCATAGGAAATACTCTCCCCACCTTCTTCATGTCAAACACAAGTCTGTGTGTGACTGCGCTGTTGCTGCCACCTGAGGGACACATTAACATCCTCCCTGCTCCAAGCCAAACCTCTGCAAGTCACACTCAGACACATACAGAGACACCATTACAAAAATATAAACAGACTCTCGTTCACATACTCACTGACTGTCTTTGTTGCCTGCCCCTAGGGTCGACTAGGTCGCAGGACTCGGCCTGTCCCCATATGGAGGCTTTTGGTCCCACGCCCAGTTTGATTTCCCCTCTGCCTCCCTGATTAAATCAAGCTGGACATTTCTGTGGAGGTGGGAGAGAAGGAGGGAGAAAAACAAGGGAGGGAGAGGGGAGCTACTGCCAAACTTTAGGCAAGTAGCGACACACTGTTCCAGACGAGTCGCAGAAACTTGTCCTCCTCTTTCTCCGTCCATCTTTCCCTCCCTCGCCTCTATCCTTTCTTTCCTCAAAGCATTCCACGCTTGAAAAATGAATCAATGTATGCACTATGTGACTCAGAGAAGCAAAAATGTCATCTGTAGAGGAAGGGAATGGCAAAGTCTTTAAAAAGGACATAAATCTAAATTAGTCTGAAGGACGTGGTGAAAAGGCTCAGTAGTTGCTAACACATTCACGGTCACCAAGCTGGGCGACGCAGCAGGGGTGCAAGAATGTGGGACAAAATCTGCCAGCTGGCTTCAGACTGCAGGACGCTCAGCAAACTCTGCTCAAGTGTCCGGTCCAATATACTGACTTTAGTGGCTTGTCATTTTAGGTATGTTTGTCGATGCCAAGATATTTTTGCACGGATGTCTATAATGCTGCCATAAAGGCACCAGGGGTCATGTTAACAGAATATCTTCTATCACTGAAGTCTGAAGTGCGTCAGTCATTTTGACAGATTAACGCTGAGGGTGATCTACCGTAACGTTAACTAATTCACATGGAACACCACATGTAGACCACCTATAGTAGACCTTCCCTGCCCAGTTGGTGGCGAGACTGCATATTAATCGGCTAGTGTATAGTACATCACTGCACATTTCACTAAACAGCCTAGCTAGCGTAAAATGTCACGGCAGCTGAGTATCCCAAGTTTCTTTAGACGGCCCAATAATTGTGATGTGGTTGATAAATAAGGTGAAAAAAACGGGGTTTTATGCAGTGGAGGATGAAGAACAAGCAAGTAATACTGGTAATGTTTATCAGCCAGCTGCAGCTGATGTTACGGGGGAATGAAGTGGCAGCAACCTTGGTGAAAAAATCGTGTGGTGTGGTGTTGGCATGAAAAGTGACCACATCGCTGGTGTCTAATGATGTTCATCTTTTCTCTCATGAATGCATAATCTATGCATTTTTGAAAATTAAATGCTATTTAATAAGCGATATGTCTAATTATCATTAAAAAATTCTAATTAAAATGACAGTTAATAATAGATGATGAGTTTTTACGACCCGGTCGGTCAAAATGAACAATAAAGTCTAACGCAATCTTTGATAGGCACTGATGTTGATAATCAATATAAGCAGCAGCAAAAGGGAGCCATGTATCTGGATTTGTTTCTCTGTACAGTCCACCAGACAAGCCCAGTGTAAGGTCAGTGTGTGATGAGTCAGAAAGCTGTGGTTTTTGTGGGGATGTAGAAAACAACAACAAGCTGGGCTAGCCCAGTATTGTGTGTCTCAGGATGATGACATCATGGCACAGTGAGTAGGAGGTAAAGAGCAGAACAATAATCATTCATCCCCATCAACCTCTGGCTCTGTTACACAAACCCTCATTGATCTTCCTTCCCACTTTCTGACAGCCACACTGGAATAAACAACTAGATAATGCTGTTAATGCACACACACACCTAGATACAATGAAATATAATGTCCTGTTCTCAAATATAAAGAAAACGCAGATATCCACACAAATAAACTCTTTTTGCAAGTGCATGCATGGGCATAGAAATCTACGGGTCCGTGTGTGCACTTGCAGAGATAAGATGAAACTCTAAACAGCCTCCATTGTCTGTCTTTTTTTACTCTGGAGGCCTTAAACCAATTTACACACCAACTCTATCCACCTCCTCACATACAGCCCCATGATGTTTAAATTAAAGAGGGAGGGAGGGAGGGAGGGGGTTTAGTGCGGGGAGCAGTGTAAAGGAGAGAAAGAAAAAAAAGTTTCCTGAACATAGTAGAAAATTATTTTCTCTGGACAGTTTTAAGAGTCGACATCCTGTGCTGGAGTTCTCTAATCATCACCAGCGCAATTTACAATCAGAACACACAGCAAGCCAGTTCAGACCAGCTCATCTGTTGACTTTGGCCCCAGCTGAGCTCCGCGTCCTGCTCTATATGTGTGTGTCTGTGTGGGCCTGTCTGTGTGCGCTGTTGCCATTTGAGACTTGGGTGACTCGGCACTGGGCCTTGACAAGGGTGGGGTGAACCTCTGTGGGGCTGAGGCGACCGCACACATGCACATGTTCCCTCTCTTTCTCTCTCTCTCTTTCATATACACATTTGCACGCTGTTCTTTTTTGCACAAACGCACACACCATAAAACGTCCACTGAACAAACATGGAAATGCTCTTGAGCACACATGCGTGCATAAGTAAGATTTGGGCATAATTGAGCACTTGATAAACACAGATATGCACGCCACCAGGAGACTATTGCAACACACACGGCCTCAAACACAACTTGAACAGATGTACCGCAAAAATTCCCACATACACACATATATAGCTCTATACATACATGCAGAAAAAAATTGCCCCCTCTGCATATCTATACTCATTCAGTGTGGCCTTGGCGTACAATGCACAGCCCTTGTATACATCTGTGTGTACGTGTGTGCATGTATGTGTCACACTCAGGATGCTCTCCCACCCACAGTTCCCTTGGCTGGCCTCCACCTAAGCCAAAGCTGTGCCAAAGCCAAAGTGCGGTGCTGCTGCCTTGCCGCAGGGCTGAACACAGCTCACTGTGTGCCTGCCCCCTCACAGCCCCAGACTGTCCCGACCAATGTGCTTCTGATTAGGTGGCTTAATTACAGCTGTAAAAACAATGTTGATATAAGCCTCAAAATTGCAGTGTGTCAGATACTATTAGCCAACCTTGGACTCCAGCCATTGTTATCCAAACTCCTTCAGCGACCCTCTCTCCCTCCCTCCCTCCCTCCCTCCCACTGACTCCTCCCACACTTTTCCTCACCCTTATGATTTTTCCTCTCTCCTTCACATTTTTTTTCACTCTTTCATGTCACAAGCTGCAACACAGGCAAACTCTGAGAGGCCAAATGGCCCACAAATAAACAGCAGTGGCATGCCCATTGACCTTGACACAGCAAGGAAATTCTCACTGGAATACCAACATGTTAGAAACACATGACAATAAAAGGAAAAAGAAAGAAAGAACATCCACTTTAGCGATTCAGGTGTGAATTACACTTCATTTGTTTAATTGGCTCTTTGGCCTAGGGTACCTGACCTTTTTTAGTGGTCTGTGGTCATTCAAAATAAGGGCTCTGGCTCTGTGGCTGAGTAATAGGATATTCTATTAGCAAACATTGCAGGGCGGTGAAGGCTTCCAGAGAGGGGAGGTCAGACAGTCTGGGACAGGACACAAGACTGTGTGTTGGGCTCTTTGTGTTTCAGTGACAGTGACTAAGGAGCGGGAGTGCGAAGTATGCCAGGAGTCTGGTCCAGGGAAAACTCAGCAACACCATTGAGTGGAGGCAAGGAAGAAAAGCAAAGTAAAAACCTCAAGCATGCAAATCCTGGGTGGTCCAATCTTTGGACTGGTCTAAGAGAAAGTCCCCTTTTTTCGTCTGTCTCCATCCTTGAGGCAACTTCGACATTGATTCTCCTGAGAACCAGGTGTTGTGGATGAACTGTGGACATTCATCAGGCTCACTTACAGCTAATCAGCAGAGTTAAGACAACAGGCAGTGGAGAGACCAACAGGAGTTAGCAGAATTTGACAAAAAGGCAGCGGAGTGAACTGAGGGACATGCCAAGGGCGTGTTTCCAAACCCCACAGGCCTCCACGGTGGCCTGCTTTAGCCCTGTGGCCTTCTGAGCAGCTGGCACTTCAAGGTTTCCCAAATGTATAATGCCAGGGCCCCAAATTCACATCGCTATGAAGAACGAGACAGACTGAAACGAAAGCAAGGAAGCTAACTGCCCGGGCTTGTATTGATTGTTGCGGACCAGGCAGGGTGTGTCTCTGCACTTCCCAGCCTTGAAAGGCCGTCTTGTCACTAAAGGTGGAGGCAATACAGTATGCCATCGTTTGAATAATTGATGACCGATTCCTAAGTAATCAGTGTCCTCACAAGACAATGCATTCTCTCCCTCCCTGGTGGAGAGAAAGAGCTCGGCCTGTTTTTGTCCCGATGCCTTTAGAAGCAAAAGGTAAAAGCTTTAATGCACTGAAGCCACTGGAAGTGCTGCCTCTGAAGGACTCCCCCTGGAATCAGCTGGGATGGTGTGTCTCTCCTTATGAGGGGGCCTATCAGAGTGGCCTTCCAGTAAAGGGAGTGAGAGAGTGAGACAAAGTAGGAGAGGAAGATAGAGTCACTGAGGAGCAGGAAGGCGATGTGTGAGTGCACACTCATGTGTATGTGCTGTAAAATGTATACTAAGTATAAAGTTTGTTTAGGTGGTGCGTATAAAAGTATTTTGTGCTCATGTACAAGAATGTCTTCACAAGTGCCCATGTGTGAGTAAGTCCTGGAATGTTCAGCCCCTTCCTCTAAACAGGAAAGGAGTACAGTTAATAGCATCACCACCCTTTCCCCTCACACAGAACGGTGGCCAGACCAGAGGAACTTTAACTGTGAGCCAATCTGATCGTGTCCTGAACTCTTTTCAGAGTGAAATCCCACACAACGTCTTATTTCCTGACATTTCCTCCAAATTTGCGGTCTACAAAGCACCTGGCAGAAGACATGAAAGTTTTCCAATCAATTGCTTTGCAACCATTTGTCTGCTACCTACAAGATATGTGAGCGAGGTAACAGAAAACAAAAGAAGCACACAGTTGCGGGAAGGACGAGCCAATAACTCTATTACCCCTTATCTAGACAATAGCATGTAATTAGTGAGTCAGTGTGTTGTTTCTCCAGGAGAGCCAGGCTGTGAGGTTGGGCTTGCTGTGTCTGTTGCACTGGGACTCTCACTGGGCCTGTATGCATTTACCATGTGGGTTCCTTGGAACACAAAAGACACTTCTATCCACACACACTCACACACACAAACTGTCCTGTTATCACCTCATAGAGCAACCCCGAGGGTCACACAACACAGTGTCCTGAAAAGACACTAACCGTGAAAAAACATACAATACTGTGACTCCTCTCCTGGGAACCACACATTATTGCATGTACAGTGTAATCACTGTATTTGTCTTGTTTAAGGGCATATCTTTTACAAACCCCAGCAGAAACCTACTTTAGTAATCCTCTAGACTGCATATTTCTCTAAGGGCTGGACAGGAAACTTCAGTACTTTTTAGTACCTAAATGTATATAGCATACTCAATGCTATAGAATATAGCACTGAGTATCAAGCTGGAAGCTGGAATGAAATCCTTGCTCTGGTTTTTACTGTTCTTTCCCTTTTTTCCGTTTCTGATTGTGTTTGGACATTTAACATTAACATGTCTTTTTTTTTTTTTTTTTATTAAAAAAAACAGATTTTGTAGAAATGGTTCATATTTCTCAAAGTTAGGGATAAAAAAAATATTGTTTTATAGCAGGAACAATCTATGAATCGATAAGTCAATCAACAGAAAACTATTTTGGTAATTGGTTAATCATTTAGAGAAGGTGCAGTATTCTTTATGCAGTGAGGAAGAATGTTTTATTGCAGTGGATTAATAAAAAAAAGTACCAAATCTTGAGTGCTGTTTGATTTAGTACCACCAAAATACCTTACGTGCATAATACATTTAAAGACAGGCCAATTCTATCAAACCTGAACGATGTGGTGCCTTGGGTCTCTGCCATCATGTTGCCTGATGAATTTCTGTTCATTGGAACCTCTGATATGTAAGTGAGGGTATGAATCTGAGCCGGTGTTGTGCTCTCTGTTTGTTTGTTTTTGTTTGTTTAGTCTTTTGTAATGATTTTATGTTCTATTTCTTTTCTCCTGTGGATTTCATAATGTATTTATCTTCTACTTTTAAAAGTAAGTGGAAAAACTAAAAAATATATTGTGAAAATTTTTTTTGACACAGTAATGCCAATAATTTGGTGGTTTACGCGCCTCAAATGTGAGTTTGTTGCTTCTTTTTGGTTGAACAAAGAGAGAAATGTGAAGGTGTCTTGAGCTCCGGGAAATTGTGACGGGCATATTTTCTTATGTTTTATAAAACCAATAAATGAATCAAGAGAAAACTGAAAGTATGGAATAAAAATAATCATTAACTGCAGCTTGGTGTGACCTCAGCACTTAAACTAGGTATCATGTTGTGTTGTGTTGTTATGTTCATTCCAACATGTTGATGTAACGTGAGTGAACTTGTCTTGAACTTGTTTCAACGTTTCACAAAACAAGAAAAATTGTATTATTCTGTTTTTAGGTAAATTTGTAGCTATAATATTTATGTTTTTTTTGAACAAACAAAACATTAACTCTTGGCCGTGGTGAGTAAGAAAGTGCACACACAGTTCCATTTCATCTGCTGGAATGTTTGTAGGAAAGCAGTGAGATCATTTCAATATCAAAGGCACATATTCACCTAATTTGCATTAAACAAGGGAGGGTGGATGCACATTTGGAGCTAAGAGGAGGTCCTTATCCCAATCAATCAAGACATGTTACTCGTGCAAATTCACATAATTAAAAAATGCACAAATATCATAACTTCTCAAAAATATCCAATTATGATTTCTTTTTATCCTTTGGCGCATGCCTCTCCTGTTTTCATTATGTTGTGACAGTAAAGTGAAACGTTATTTAATTTTTAGTGATGAAACAGGCAAGAAATTCTCCCCTCTAACTCGTGCTAGAGAAATAAAACTGAAGAGACAGTGAGACTAAGAGAAATGTGCTGAAAGTGTCAATGTTGCTGCTTGAATATGGCAAAATTGCTTATTTTCAGATTCAGCCACATCAAGCAGTTTTTTTCCTGGCTGTTTGTGGAAGAGCTTGCATATTCATGGCCCGCCTGTTTTGAGAACCTGTCACTGAGCCTGTTATATAGCTCTGCCTGCCTTTCTGTTCAGGATGGCTTCAGAGGCAAAAACACTCCATCAGACTTAACACTGTCCGGCTGACACAGTCAGGCAGTAAAACTGACAGCCAATGGAGTCTGGCCTAGCAAATGAACCGGACATAATAAACCACTGACACAAGGGTCACCTTCTGTCACTGCCTATGCATCCACTCATTCATACACACTCATAGAGAAGCACATATACACATCAAAAAAGGACAATGCACCCCACATCCTATTGCTATTAAATACCCATACACTCTCACACACACACACATACAAACACACACACACACAGGCCCAGATCATCACTTGCATCCTCCCACTTCTCTCCTTTGGCTGGGTTAAATCCAGCAAAACCCCAGCCTTGTATTTGACCTGCCTCCCACCTCAGCTGTAAAAGAGCGAGTGCAGGAAGGAGGAGCTGGTGAGCACCGGGCTGCCCACTTCTCAGACAAGAGCAACTATGGATTTATGACTTAAACTTGACTAGTTATAAGGTCAATATAATATTGAAATGCATGGGAATAATTCCCTTTCTGCGTGGACAGCTACCTTCATAAGTCTGAAGGATTAATAAAACAACTGGGTGAGTGTTTTTGCTGCTATGAAAGTTCTCACTGACAGCATATCCCCCCGTGGCTCTGAGAAACAGAATAGGTGTTCGATGGGAGATTTATCAGCATGGCTAACACTCAGGTCAGCTGCCTTTCATGTCGAAACCATTCACTGACAACAGTGTATGTGTTTGCATTTCTGTGCATGTAAGTATATGTTTGCTTTCCATGTGAAGATAGTATTGTGTAAGTGGTGTGTGTTATCAATCCAGCTTACTCCTCCCACGCTATATGACTGCTGTGTTCCCCCCCTCCTCCCAACCCTTCCCTCTGCTGCACAGCCTCTGTACACGGAGAGCTCGGCACAGTCCCCGTGGAATCTCCCGTGTCAGTACATTACCTTATAAGTGGAGGCATTGACTGTGGGGACTCTTTGATACACATTCACATACAGTACAAACACAATTGATCTTCAGCGGAGCATTGAGAGGAGGGGGATGCTGAAGAAAGATCTACACACGTACAATAGATCACAGGCCTTCTTGTGGAATAAGAACTGTGTGTGCACGAAGGAACAAAACGCTCCTTTGATAAGGATGTGACAAGGAGCAATCTTTCCCTGGAGCCAGCCGTTGAGCACTGAACATTATCAGCAATCTGGTAAAGGCTCGGAGTGCCATAGTAAAAATGTAATATTATCCTATCTGTGCAGCCTCACATAGGGCATAATGTTACTGGCTGTATTAATTATACATTTCTTTTTCTTTTTGCATGAGCACATTTTCCCCGTAGGAATGCTAAAAAAATGACTCCATCTTTTGACAACATTTGCAGCTCAATTAAAAAGTGTTTATGTCAATCTTCCTCCGTGTGGGCGCTGCCAGTTCACCATGTACGCGGCAGCAGTGGGATGTTGTCGTCCACTCGCCACGAAGTATCAGAGACCTTAGGTTGTCATGACAATACACAGGGGTCAAACTTCAGCGCTGACTTTCTCTCAAAGCAGAATAAATATTCCATCCGATCTCCACACTTATTGGTAAAAAGAATTATTTACTGGTTTTATGTTTTTTCAGAGATAGGGGAAAAACATACAAAAATCAGCTAGTGACTAATCGATCCCTCCTCCATTTATATTTAAAACTGTTGAAGAGAGAGGCGTTTGTTAGGTTCAAATAAATACTTTCTCTTAGATGTGGATGCGAGCTCAGACAGCAGTCAATGATATGTTTGAAATAAAAATAAATGAATTGGAGTGTTTTTGCTCTCAGTGAGAGGAGAGCCCTAATGAGAGTGATCACAGATGCCAAGACCAAACACTTCAAACAAAGGCAGCTTGTTCTTTCATACATGAACTGAAAAAACCTTTAAAGATATTCTCTTTAAAGAAAAACAAAACAAAGAGGGTGACAGAAAGAGAGATAGTGGAATTATATTGTCTGGTGAAGAAAGTCTGAACTGAAGAATCACAACCTATTTGCTATCTTTCTGGGAAATGGTCATAATTACATAATTTATAAGTGTAAAAGCAGAGGAATTTAGAAAATTACGAGCAATAATTTGTTGTAATTATGGGTCTCCCCTCGCACTGCTCACTCACACCCTCACACTGCTGTATGCAGTGCAAACTATATTCTAAATGCTTTAGCTGTCCATATTTAGATGAGTTGTGCATATAAACAAGTGAGTGAGTGAAAAGTCCTTCTTGCTCTATTTAAACCCTCCCCCGCAGGCAACAGTATTTACAAGGAAACGGTTATCATTTAGTCTCTGTTGCGGATCAAAATGTCAAGCTCCACAGAGAATCTGAGCAGTGCTGTTAGGGCCAAAAGTGCAGTTTTAGAGCCCCAGGATCTGAGAGAAAAAAATGATTTGCAAATGCCCAAATATGTCTAATTGACCTGAAATATAGCCTGTGTGCAGGAACTGTTTGAAATCAATACGAAGAGCGAGAAGAATATCCTTGAAGGAACATTTCAGAAGATCACACCGCATGTCTTTCGGAGCAGCATTATGAAGTATGCAAGAATTATGAAAACAATCAAGAAGTCATGAAAGGTCATGTGAATTAAAATTACAGCGGTTGCAGCAAATTAACAGAGAGCAAGGAACAGCTGTTTTTCACCTAGCAGACCAGTATAATAGGAGTGCACGGAGAGCTACTGTAGATTATATAAATATTCTGTAGACGTGAAAGCCATTTGTGTGTGAATTTACACATAATGTATTCCCCCTGTATTTATTTATTGTGTGTGTTTAGTGAGGTAAATCAATAGGTAGTATTCCCAGCCTTGATTGGATTCACAATTAGCTCTAGTAAGAGACTCCCTGACAGTGGGTATGTTAGATTCAGCACAGCCAACCAGCCTGGTTGTCTTTACCTCACATCATCCGCCACTCCACGCCATCCTCTCTGCCGTTCAGGTGCCTTGTGGGTAGCGGTGAGGACCGGAGGGTAGTTCCTCCCGTGTGGCAGGCGGGCCGTGACAGCTCCAAGATGCTCTTTGACCTGAGAGGAAGGGAAAACAACATCAATGGTAATTCCCCTTCAAACACATTAACTGGGATGAACTGGGTCCCACCGAGCCCCTCTGAGTGGACTCGCATTGATCGCAGAAATCCATGAATAAATTTAGCACTAATTGATTTTTTTTCCTTCTCAGAAAATAAATCTCTAATTCTGAGTAGAGGCAGTGAATGTAGCAGATTGTGCAACCACCTTCCTTTTTTTTTAATCTGTAGGAAATATATTTTAAGAACTAACTTAATAAGCTCCAAAAAAATCCTCTCATACCATCTGATCCAGTATTTTGAGTGCAGCCACAAAGTTTTATCATTTTGTGACTTGACAAGAGTCAATAAAAAAAGTCCACCTTGAGCTCAGTTGCTAAACAAAGAGAATTCTTTGTGTTAGGATTGCTGAAGCAACAAGCCCAGAAATTAACCCATTAGGCCCTCTGTATTTCAGCTATACTTTAATTGCTTTCAGTGGGCATTGAAGTAATTGTTGGAGGTGAAATGGTGTCACATATGCATTTATAAGCACTCCCTGTCCGCTCACCCTGCCAGAGTGATACCGTCAATATCAGAAGAGAGCATTTACAAAAGATTCCAAGCATTAAGTGTAAATGCTGCACTGTTGTTACAAAGTGAAAGAAGATGTTGAAAATATGTTCTCGTGAAGGTGAACTTGCTGAGGCAGCTTTATACAAACTGATATGAAGAAAAATTATTTAAGATCAGTGAGCTTTTCAATATTTGTACAAGAAAATTTCCTTGCTGTTTTAGACCAAAAAATAAAGAACAAATACAAAATGTGTCAAACAAAAATATTTTCTTTCTAATTGTGGAATTATTGTGGCTAAATCAAGAAATGTATTCTCTGTATCTTAAACTATAATTAAGTTATGTTTAAAAGACAAGACAGATAGCCTTGAGACAGAGTACTTATTTTTGTCGTACCATATAAATCTGATTGGAAACACTCTGGAGCATGCCGTTCACAGTTTATTTAATGGATACTAAAGTTCAGATCTTTTAGTCAGATGATAGAGTATTTATTTCATATAATAATGTTTTTTCCCCCTTTGCTTTTCAAATTCATTGCTACAGCTGAAATCACTGCTCCGTAAAATATCTTTGTGAATGGAATGTGAAAGCCTTTATTCTCTGCTGTAATGAAAATGCCAAATCTGACTTTGCGTTTGAATATGGAAATAAATATGTTTGATCTCTACTAGTATATAATAATAATAATAATAATAATAATAATAATAATAATAATAGTTAAATATAGCACTTTCTATATAATAACAGCTGCAGATTTTATTGTATATTTCCAGTTGTCAATTGAAATAGTCAGGGTGCTTATTCTGAGTAATGATTGAGGAGTCTTGATTTGGTAAGTTGTAGATTCAAGTATCATACTGCCACCTACTGGTTGAGACTTTTCTCAAAGATGTTCAGTCTGTCCGAGTGCACTCAGACGAGTTACTCATGATTAAAAATATTCAGTGATTTCAGAAAGGACAACTTCTACGTCAGTGACATCTATGGAAATGAAATATTATATTTAGTTTTACTTCAATGATAGAGAATATTCTCACGCATTAACTAGGAGAGGAAATGTCCCATGGGGTGCCCTGCCTACACATCGTGCCCTGGGCCCTTTAAAGCACATGTAGCTGAAGATGTGGTTATGGTCTATCAAGACTTCCTTCTCTGACAAACCTCAATTGCTCAGTCGTGCAAAGAAAAAAGCGTTCCTGAAATGTTCCTTTTTGTTTGATGGATGACTTGTACATATAATGGCTGGGCATTACCTCTGCAAATAAACCAGACTTGACATTGCCCTGCGCTGGAACATCTGGGACGCCCCAGAGACAGGATCAAAGGCCCTGCGCGTCCTTGGACTCTATCTGTGCCAAACATGCACAGCAAGCTCGAGAGCAGCTATCCAGTGCATTTCAGTCATCATCATTTGCACTGGCTGTGTTTGTTAGTCATCAGCTATTTCTGTTTAATTCGTTACAGTCATATTCCTCAGAGTTTTCGTCATGGTAACAGCAGGGCTGAGTGCGGTGCAGCTTGACAATACAGTAAATCAATTTATGAGCTTATTATCCCACAACAAAATTATATCTTTAGCTAAGTGGAAACATGAATGTGATGTTGAAAATCAAGTGCTAGACTGATTGATCTTTCTAGCTCTTTTCCAACTGACACGTCAGACTGAGCAGCAGATCAACTCAACTCTCATCTGTACTATACTATGGGGGCTGTGCTACAACACAATCCACATTACTTGGGTTTTGTTTGGAGAGAGCCAGCCAACTGCATAACCTTAATTAGTCAAGCTGTATTCATTCAAGTGATTACAATGCCCTGCACAGTAGTGAAGAGAAGCATCTGTCACTTAAACTCAAATGATTTCTCAATCTTTCCACTCAGTGGAATAAATTTATGGTATGTGTGCCAGTAAATAATACATTCTGATGATGATTTGGTGCCAAAATAAAATACAATCCTGTCTACTTCTTGTCTAAATTAGTCTATCAATTTTTCTGATTGATTAGTACACAAATTTTAGAAAAGAGAGAAAAGAGACATGTCCATAAGTTTGTTGTTTTTGTCTGTCTAAAACTCAAACATAATCAGTTTCCAATGATAGAAAATTGTTGACAATTTATTTTATGTTGTTTAACTATTTATTACTTGAGCTCTAGTTTTGTCCACTCTAGGCTGATGTCTTGAGCACATTCAAAGGGCAAAAAGCAAAGCATATCTTTAGCATTATGTTAATTCTGCTACGGAAGAAAAAAGGACAAAATGAGGTTTATCTGGGATCGCTTTTTTTTTTTCCCAGGTTCTTGAGTTTCATTGTGTTTGCCATTTCTAAATCTCCCCAAGGCTATGCATCTGCTGCTCTCCAGCCTGCACAACTGGGGGGAAAAAAAGCAGGATGTCACTTTTGTGAACTAGCCGTGGTGGAGAAGAGGGAAAATGACGCAATCATCAGAAAAGTGGTTTGGATGGTGAAGCTGGGGCCTTACAAGGGGGCAGGTTGCAGGGATCGCCCGCACCTCGGCAGATGTGCCTTGGTGTCACTCCACATCCGCAGCCGAATGAATCACCCAACAGATGTTTAACGTCAAGGCCAGGCTGTCACGCCAGCCAAACACACACACGCACACACCAGCCATGCAAAGATATGCGTACACACTGTACAATTTATTACAACATTAGGAAGAGTGGCTCCACAAGGGGTCAAACCAAGGCGCTGATGTTCACCTTGATGTGACTTTGACCAAAAATAACAAAACAGAGATTTTACTATAGAGTAGTGTTTGTAGGGTGGAAAAAAACAAAAAACTTCTGTGATGTGCACTAAATACACACCACACATTGACTGAAGTGCAGTTCTTCTCAAACTGGCTGATTCTCATGAAATGTTTCAACGGTATAACGTATTTTCAGACACTCTTTTTGATCTCTGGCTTGTACCATCTGAAAACAACCCGTCAATATTGAAAGACAGAAGATATTTTAGATATTTTGCACCAGCATCCCAGATTCTTTTTTTGTGGGACCTTTCATGGCAGAAGAAAGATTTTATCAAAACCCATTTCTACCAAAAAACCTAATGTGGCTTCTGACCTACAGATGTAATTTTTATCACCTCTTTGTTTTTTTTTTAGGAGTTGTTTTGGGGTGGAGGATGACGAAATGCAACACAACTACAATAAACTGCCAATGCTATAAAACAGATGTTCTCAACCTTTGTAATGTCACACTGCCATGCTGTACGCACCACGATTCCACATGTGAGATTTTATTGACGAGAGGAAAATTACGGTCGAACAAGACGACGGAATTTAATCTCAAACATTTACAATTTTTTTTTTTTTCCTCTGGCACAGGTCCTGTATTCACTGTCACTTGAGGTGAACAATCACTCAAATATATGACTGATCTTCTCACAAAATCAATCATTTCGTGTGCCGGGGGTGTATATTTTTTTTTTAAAGTGTGTCTTGGTACCAAGAACATTGAGAATCACTGTGAGCAATTGAAGGTAAGGAGCTTTTAAGAAAGAGTTGCTGGATCTTTGAGAACATTCTTGAGGCCCTTTTCCCTCTTTTGGAGAAACCCAGGCAGATAAAAGGAAACACTCGGGTGGATTAAAGTGTTCAGAATGTATCAGCATCAAACCACTAGAGTTTTTGCCCTCTACATTTTTCAAACACAGTCAATAGATCTAAATATTTTACTGTGCCCTGGCCGATTTATTGTTTGATGTTTAAAAACTTGTGTGGAATGAAAGAAAATTCATTAAAGAAGATGGCCCCAGAACGAGGCCCTACGATCAGCTTTGAAAGTCTAGTTTAACTGGGATATTGATCATTCTCTTTCTTCTGTGACAAAGGCCACCAGGGACGCTGGAGGTGTCGGTGGATGAAGGCGCGCTGCCAATAACACCAGACGTGTGTGTATACACTGTAGGTGAGGCTGGGAATTGCACTACTGACACTGAAAAATCCAATAACTCAAAAATGACCAAACAAACATCACACTCTTGATTTCTTGCTGGTCAAAAGAAGATTCAGTGTGCATCCTGGTTTGGATGAAGCAATGTGCACTTGAGGGTTTTGATTTTTGAAATGCGTGACAGATAAGACCATGATATATGTGAACTTAATTATACAGCTTCATGAAGCCCCTGGAAATAGAAATATAAAGTCAAATCTTTATTTGTTTCATTGAGCATCTTTCAGGACTTGAATCTAATCACAGGATTTACAGCTTTTAATGTGGAAATGTCTTGCATCACTGCCGTAGTATAGGAGGAGCTGTTTCATTATTGACTATGGATTCTTCTACCTAAGAATAAACTACTTCAAATTCACAGAGATATTAACGAAGCAACGTACTGTATTGGGGTTCCATTTTCCTGTGGGTTTTCCCTTTTAGTTGTCCAATCTCTGCATGCCTGAGGGTAAACTTTAAAACATTCAGGCCTTTCTGCAGGTGTAGCGATACTCGTCATGGCCGACAAAATCTCAGCAAATTATAAAAACTACACTCTGCCACAAAAAGTCTTACACACAAGCTGAAAACACAAGAAAGATCTTTCACAGAGAAAGAAGCTCCATCATAGAAATCCTTTTTTCATAAATCTCTTACAGAGATATTCTGCACAAAGAAGTAAAACTTAATCCACTTGAGTTATTTTAGCTTAGATTGCCATCAAAGATAACTCCTAGGTTTCTGGCAACTTTCTTGACATCAGGAGACAGACTAACCACAGCATAATTAATTAAATCTTTGGAATATGCAGGGCAAAGAGTTCTTTTCCCTGAGCTGCAAAACATTACACAAGCGGGACTTGACAACTGTCAGCAGTACTCTGGAGATGGCCAGGCTATACTGATACTTTAAAGACAAATATAACAACATATCATTGATGTTTAAGTGTCAGTTGGATAGACACAACGAGTTGCCACAGTGGGAAGATTAAGTATTCTACAACAGTTTGTGAAAATGATCGCTTATTGGACAATTTGCCATGTTGGCTTTCACTTATGATTACCATATCTGCCTTTAGCAAATGTTTTCTTAAACTGATCAGGCCATTTTGGAAAACCAACCAAAAGGAGTTACCCCCCCTCCTCTCTGTGCCTCTCTACTGTAGAAGAGCTCACAGAAATATCACAGGATCAAAAAATGTGGAGCATAACATTGCCTTTTTGTAAATGCTTTATGTTTTACATTACAAGTAAATTACATCAAAGTTTTCAAGACAAATTACTGTTTTATTCTATAATTACTGTAGACCACAATTTACACTGTAGAGAGAATTTCACACATCAATGACACCTCTTAGTGTAACTCAAAAAATGGCAGAACTTGTAAAAAGTTAATGTTAATGTTTACACATGCAGAATTATGAGATGTTGCAAATGTTTTTAAAGTTGCATTTAGTTCCCATAAATGCATTTTTGTTGTGGCGTTGTCTTTACACTGTGTAATGCAACACAAAACATCTCTGCTTTTCAGATTAGGCACACGAAAAGCTATTTTGTTTGCCCCTTGTTTTGCACAAAATCGTCCTCCTTTAAAAATTGAATCAGTTTTTGGCACAGCTGTAACTACACAACATGGCCAGTTTAAATAAAAAATGTGCCTCTTTTCTTTCCAAGCATCAGTTACTGATTTCCATATTTTCCTGCTCTAACCATGACTCTGATCACAATGCCTGTGTGCTTCAGTATGGTAACAATTGCCATAAGACTGGATCTACCACAACAATCTGAACTGGATTGATGGTCACTTAATGGATAAATGCTCCTGTTTGCTGACCACCGTGTTCAGCAGCGTCTATCTAAATCCCTGTCTCTGTTTTCCACAATCTCTTTTATTTTTTTCCTTTCCCCCGTGAATGTCCATTCCTCTGGCTTATCTACCGTGACGTTAGTGAGTGGAATTACCATTCTGCAGCTGAGTGAGCAACTCAGTAAATATGGAGTACATTTATGCATTGATCAGAGATGAAACGTGTCCTTACATTTGAATGCAGGCAGACATGCTGGGCCATCAACTACCAGAACTGAGTCAAGTGCTGATCGTGACGCTGTTTTTTTTTCCCTTGGCATGTGTAGAAGCTGAACAAAGAGAAGAGTATAAGGCATGTTAGTGTCTCTAACACTAGTAACATGTTTGTCCCAGAAAAATCAGGTAGTTGAAGTACATGAAATATGGGGCTGACTCTTAACGATATCATGAGCTACTGAGCTGCTGGCATATTTGGTGTAGCCCACAGGGAAATAAAAGCTGATAAATGATCTTTCTGCACTCCTCCTACTAAGCATGCAACACTTTGACATTTTTACCTTAATTAAAAAACATTTATAAGAGCTACACTTTCACCAACAACTCCAAACTGTAAATTACTGCGTAGCACACAGCTGTTTAAAGGTACATCTTTTTTTTCTACATTGTTCCTGTGAATGATGCTACGTGCACCAGATTTTCTGTAGCACTAGACTGAAGCTTGATTGAAATCTGTCAAGAACGCTTGGGTTGCAAAAATGGAGGCTAGTTTCCAAGACAACATGGACACCAAGTGGTGTTTGTTTCATCATTAGTAGCAGTGCTTGCGTCTTTATTGCCACCTTCACAAATTTATCTAATTAGTTGCCATCACTGGTTGGTCATAACTTACACCCTCAACTGTTCAACGCATATTTGAGTTTTATAAGGCGCTCACCACATCACAAACTGAAGTTTGTGTGTTTTTTTTGTGTGTCTGTGTGTGGGAAGGGAGTGGTTACAGTGTTTTTCATGAGAACATACATAATGAAATGCATAAGTTTGGAGTATGGAAACACTGATACACAAAGCTAGAACATGTTGTAGGCAGAATTAGCACAACACAGTCTTGATGTAAATAGTTTACTGTGAACTGTTTTTCACCCTGAATTTTAAACATATTGCTGTGACCTGTTTTTTTAAGAATTCAAGTAGTTTTAAAGATGTGCATGACTGTTTTCACATGAAACTAGTCACATTGGCTGTTAGTGAATATATTTTTTATGTCCTCAGTGCAGCTTTTAAAATGTCTACCAGCACTCTGTCCTTCTTGCCAAGTGTGTAAGTCTCCTTTGAAAAGACACACAGGACACAGCAGGAGGGGAGGTGTGATGTTCTCTCTTTTTATTGACTGACATGGCTGATGAGGGCCCATCCTGCACTTTGGCAGGAGGGTAGGCCAGCATGTGGAGGTGGCGCCCACCAGGGTGCAAGGAGGGGACGACATGGTCGTCCTTCATAGATATTCCATGCGTGGCTTTACCCTCAGCTGCCCTGTCAAGGTCTGTGTATGCCCCTCCAAGGGGGCTGAGACAGGGTCATGGATGACACCCGCCTCTACGCCAGACGTGACAGCACAGCTGGGCCGCTTAATGACAGAGGGGCCTGGCCCAGCACACACCTGCCCATCCTGGGCAGGGCAGGCGACCTCACGGGGAGAAAGAGGAGCCGTTGCCACGTTCGATGGACAGATGTTCTGGAGAGGAGGCAGCAGAGACAGCTGCACTACAGGGACCCCTCCGTTTCTCTCCTCTCTCCAGTAATTGAAAATCATGTAAAAGGTCAATTGTGTGATACTGGCTGTCCCTCTTTGCAAGTTGTTCCTTTCAGCCAGAACATGACAAAAACAACACTTGACTGGATGACAGCTTTTTGCTGCAATTACCGCCTATTTAGCTATGGATGTCCATGTAATGACGATATCTGTAAACATTCCCAGTGAATAAATCTGCATATACAAAGAGGAGTGGGCCATCTGTTAGAGGCAATGAACAGGGGTCCCTGAGAGAAACCTAATCATTGGGTACATTACACAGACACTGTTATGACATTTGGACTCCAAATGAAGGAGGACTGTATAGGGAGGGGGATATAAATAACACTCCAAACTCTATCAACATTTTGCTGAATGCCCCATGTAAAGAGTCCACCGTGGTACAGCAGGGTCAGTGCCTGTCCTGAATACCGACAGAGGGTGACCCTCTTTCTGGGATTCACTCTGATGAGAAGTGGCAAGGTTCTAACCTCCACAGAATTGCTCTCAGTCTGTGGTTGTCTTAAACAGAACCAGCTCCAGAACTGTCACACACCATCAGCCTCTCAGGAATTCACCAGAGATTTGTAGACATTCATAGACAAATTAACAATCAAAATACGAGGACTCATCAAGTAACACCAAACAGGAAAATGAGATAAACCTTAGCCACTTTTGCAAGAACCTTAGCCATTTGTTTGCAAAGTTTTTATACTTGACCTAGATAATACCAGTTTTATAGGAACTGGAAGGATACAAAAGGTTCAGATGCTCCGATTGTGAAATACAGTATTTAAAGAGATTGTGTCAGTGTTGGACAAAGAATGGCCTATATAAATATGACATCCCATCACACATTTATTTCAATAATCTAAAAGTTTGAAAAAGTTGTTACTTTTAATGAGGAACATCTTAGGGCTCACCCACAAACATGTGGTTTTGAGGGAAGGCTTTAAAATTTTAACAAAAACAAATGCTGTGACTTGAGTACCAGCACAAACAGGAAGGAAACAATATATTCCATAAACTCCCCCAAATGAGAATGTTATCAATTACACTTGTGTCTGCAGGAAAAACAAAACGAAGCTCTTCAAGATGCATGTTTCTGGTTTGACTGACCGTAACCCTTTGCCAATAACAATGTTACCCGCAATCACGATCCAAACCACACACTCTTGGCACGGCACGCTGTCACAAATTATGTTTTGATTCTGACCAAATGTAACAGCTTCCTGTCTAGTGCTGTTTTCTCTTACTGTCTGTTTTATTACCTTGAACCAAATGCAAACTAAGGGATGTTTTTTTCACTGCAGAAAGGACATTTAGTAACATATCAAAACTGCTGAATACTGGAGATGACAAACTTGAATAACATGTATCCTCATCAAGGAAGCAATGACCATAACTTGGGAACTTCAAAGAAATTATCTGCAGTAAACACAATAAAAAATGTAGACATTGTTCTTCCATTGTGGACTACTCTGAATTGTGCCTCATGCCTAGAAAACAAATGTGTAACAGTTATTTCTAATCACTCCTAAGACAACTGGGCCTCTTAATTGAAACGTGCAAGTGTGATTGTGTTTGTGTGTATGCCACTTGTGTGAGACTGTCTGCAACTGTGCAACCGTGTGTGTGTGTAGCACAGCAGAATGCACATTTCAAAGGCAAGACAGCTCCTGGGCTTGCTGAACTTTTGCTTGTTATCAGGAGCTGAGAGTGAAATGGAGAGAATTGATCTTTTGTCTACTGGAGGTGCACTCCCTTGGGCTGGGCCGCTCGCTTGCTCACTCGCTTGGCTGCCATGCAGAGGGCTCTCTTTCACATCCTACCCCCCACCACCACCACCACCATCCCCTTACCCCTCCACCCCCACCACGTTCACTCACTTTCTCCCTCTCTCTCTCTCTCTCTCTTCCTCTCTGCATGGCGGCTGCCTCTCCTCCAGCTGACACTTGTCCTGCCGTTACTGGGAGAGATGCGCGCTGAGCTGCTGACACCAGGATTGATCTTCCTCCTTTTCCCCATAAGCTCCATATCAAGCTCCTGGAGACTCTGAAGGAGACAAAGAATGGGCTGAGGGGTGGGGATAAGGGGTTAGGGAGGCGGCCGGATTGGAAGGGAGAGGAGGGAGAATATTGTCAACTCACATCACCTCTTCAAACTAACAATGTTTGGTGCAGCGAAGGAATAGAGAACACAAAGTTGACAGTTTTATTGGTGGTGGTTGAAGGAGGTTCACTCTTTTTGCTAAATTGTTTCTCACAGTGACACCACGAGACCAACAACTAGATTTTCTGATGCTCTTATTTGCTAAAGTGAAGAAGGTGTGTGAATAAAAATGAACCCCCAGCATCTATCTGTAAATAACGGACTTCAAAAGTTGCTTCATTAAGTACCACGCCATATTTTTATGACTGAAACCCTCAGCAGTGTGTGCCCCCCAGATGTCTGCCAAACTGGTAGATAACTGGGCCCACAAGATGAGATTTTGACGCCACACTTACAGAACAATAGAAATGAAATCAGCACAAGTTATGCCAAAGGTATCACTACTTTCAGAGTTGTTTGATTATTTTTATTTTATGTTGATGAAAAAGACTTTTAAGAAACTGAAATATTAAACTATTTGTTTCATTCTGCCGTCACTGTGGTTGGAGCAATGACTGGGTGGCTGATTCAGTGGTGGCCCTTCAAACATAATATATACACACATCCATCCATACATACATATTAAGTAACCAGGCTTCACTGGGGCAAGACATAATGCTGAACACATACTCTTGTTTACATTATGTGCTGCTTTTCTGAAAAGCCTCTAATTACATGTATTGCAATACCCACATTAAATCTATATTTTAAAATATATCTGGTGCTCAAACAGCTCATGTGCTATGCCTACATGTATGAGGGGAAAATAAATTGGCAACACAGCCAAGCTAAATTGGTGACTGGTAAATAAGCTCAGACTGACACCCTGGACTGTCAATGGATATGACAGATCTGCCTTCTTCCACTTTAGAGCTGCACTTCGTTTGAAGTGCACAATAATGAGATTGATCTAAGTAAGGTATTTAATACCTACAACAAAATTAATTCTAAATATTTATATCTGAGGGGTAACACAGGCTTCATATACGTGCACTGACGTCCATATAGACTTGTGTATCAGTCTTAAGATGAATTAAATTCATCATTAAAAATGAATCATTCATCATTAAAAGTTAAATTAACTTCAGCTGTGTCCAGATCCTCTTTAAGGACAATTAAGCTGCTGCAACTTTGATCATACGATTTTGTACTGATGTGTTTGTTGTCAGTGCTTTTCTAATGAAATGCCACATACAATCGTCTGAACTAAAGTGATAAAATAGTTAGATAGTGACTTTGAACTGAAGTCCAGCAGTTGCTGGCATAAATGTCAGATCGGACCTAAACTAAACCTACATTGTTCTTACATTTTGACAATAAAAAATAAAACTACAAAACATCAGAATATTAACAACAATCAGATACACTTTATGTTACAAACTGCCCATCCTGCAGCCAAATTCCTGAATCTGGATTTCCACCAAATACTAACCACTTCTTCCCGAGCTCATGGCCTGACCTTCATTGATATCTGTAAATAGATTTATTCAATATTCCACTAACCAACGAAAAAAAAACAGACAAACTACAATCCACAACCCCCTTTGGCAGATGTAAAAATTACACCATCTACAACTGAATGAACTGGACTCGTAATTAGATTGAAAATAAAGACAGTGTAGTCACAACTAACACGACCAAACATTAAACCCTTTCTTCAAACGGTGTGTGCAATCATACAGTAAAGGATGTATTCTCAGTGGCTCTTGAGGACTTCTGTTGTGATTGTAAGTCCAGGCATCTGAGTGGATTTGACTGGGGATCTTTACAGTTATTACTGTGTGTTATTGGCATCGCGAGGAGAGCAGACCTGGGAGGAAGGGTTCAGGTTGGAGAGGGGAAGGAGGGGGCAGATGGGGAGGGGGAGTCTAGTAGCAAACATGATAATTTGCGGGTTAGCCAATTTCAGGAGGCTGGATGGCCCGATACCCTTGGTAAGCATCCGAGAGCAGCGGAGACCAGAGCAGAGCAGGGCAGGAGGAAGATGAATCAAGTTTAATAACAAAGGGTTCTAATTGCCCCCCCACAACCCCGCATCCCCACCTCGGAGCTGAACTCTAATTACGGTGAGAACACAGTGCACTGTCACCCAATATTAAGTTGTTGAAGAGCGGGACGAGATAATCGATAAACACTTTAGTTGTGAGGGTGGGGGGAGAGAGGCGGGGAACAGAGAGAAGAGAGAGAATGAAAAAAGTAAGATGCCCCTTCCATTCAGTGGGAACCAGCAGCACCCAAAGCCCTCCTGGCTCATGAGAACACCACTGGGACGGTCCAAGAATGATTGCAGAGCAATAATCCTGAGCACACACCCAACTCTCAACACCCCCATACCAACACACATACCCCAAACACTAACTCAAACACACACACACACACACGTACACGTATTTGTGAGCATACAGCACAATGTAGAGCCCCACCTTCCCCATGGGCTGCCTGAGCACCCGTGCGTCTGAGAGGAAAGGTGAACACGGTCACCCTAATTACAGGGGCCCCAGCTCTCTCACACACTAACACACACTCACCAGGCATAACTAAAGACAGGCCAATTAGGGCGAGAGGGAGATAAGGGAAGTTTTATTTGTATACTAATTAAGCCCCTGATGAAATTCAAAAGGGAGGTGGTGAAGGGGATTGGGGGAGGGAGCGGACGGGTAATTGTGTGTTTGAAAAAAGGTTGCTTTAGGTGCGGTTATCTGAGAAGCACAGCCTTGAGATAGTTGCCCCCTAATCCCATGCTGAGCCCCGGCACTGCACTGCAAGGTCTCTCATAATTTGATCTGTTACATATGAAATGGCAGGCTCTGACAGCGAGATCATCAGCGCCGTTTATTGTCTATTTGGTCCTCGTTTGAGCTAAACATAAAAGAAGTTGTCATGCCAAAGAGACTAAAAAAAAAAAAAAAAAAAAATCTCAAGATCTGACAGCTTATTTGTATTTAACAAATTCAGCATTAAGAAAGGTAATATTTGATGTTATAACCTCTGATTAATGGAGTATGAATTAAAGTGGCTAAAAAAGTGAATTATTTTGACCCTTCTTGTACATCTAATAAGATTAACAATGGCTCTGTTCTATTCAAGTGTCTCCGTAAACAGCTCTAATGAACCAGCATACACAATATCAAGAGCCTGGAACAGTCTCACCTAAATGGAATGCAGCCATCGTTAAGGTTATTATTTACACCTGTGCTCTAATCACATAAACTATACTTTGCTCAGCAGGTAGTCCGATCATTAGTGAATCTCTGAAATAAAGTGTTTCAATATCAGCAGCCTGTTCATTCTTGATGTTATAAATCAGTAAATTTTCTAAACTTTGTGACCATTTGAAGCAAATCAGTCTCTTTAGATTAGAAGTTGTGTAAGTCTATAGGTTTGTGAGCAATGTTCCCTTGACTCATCGCTTCATTTCAATAGCTATGTTAGGCCTGCAGTATTCAGAATTTCACACTGTCTTGTCTTCGGGGTGGTCCCGATGGAAGGATGGAAATCACCTGATATACATATAAAAGCATTGCCATTTTTTATATGCAGACCTTTTTGCATTACTTCCTCAAACATTAGATTGCTACTTAATGTTACAGCATTAAAAATTAAAATGTCATATACTGCATTTTGTAGCTGGACATACACTCAGTTGCCAGTTTTTTAAATACACCTAACAGCTCAAACGAGCAGCCCTGCAATAAAACCTTTAACCCTATAAAGAAGGGTGCAAAATTTACTTTTTTTTTGTCCACCACCTAAAAAGCTATTGAATATTCAAATTTTACAAACCATTTAATAGGTTACTGTTGTTTTTTGGCTGGTGACTGAAGCAAATGTACTAACCACTCACTTGGTTTACCAGCATTTGGCTGGTGGTTGGTGCTAATGTTGTGCCTTGATTGAGATAAACAAAATAACATGTCACATATAACACAATTCAGTTCAACAGCGCCAAAAACTGCATCCTCCAAATAATCATGAATCAACAACTTTCTAACAGAAACTGCCCGTAATAACCTCCACAAATGTAGGATTTATTACCAGACTGCTGCATTAAACTGCAGTAGTGTTAGCTGGGTGTACTTTAAGAACAAGTATACTGTATGTAGTACAAATAAATCTGCTAAAATTAGAAATACCCACAGTCAGTGATTGGACTGATAAGAGTATTTATGATATATTCAGAATAGAGATAATTACTTTTTCTCTTAGACTGCAAGAGTTTTTGAAAAGATGGGAAAGTTGGATTGTGTACATGAAACCCACCACAAACCATCATTAGTTTAACGTGAGTTTCTCTCTTTTGCTTATTTGCTCTTGGTTGTTGTTGGATTAGAGTAATATGAAGGCACACCTGACACTCTGGGCTGTGTTCAAAAAGTTTGGTTTTGGTTAAAGGCATTTTATTTTTACTCATTTATTTATCCATTTATTTATCCTTACTTGTTTCTGGATTATCTATTTTGAATATTATCTGTTAGAGAGAAATAAATCTGTAGATTTAGGTGTATATGGGCTTATACACCTAAAATAGCTGTGCTCTTATTTTGAAGGTTGATGTGGCTGCTTAGCATAACAATAGTAAACAACAACTAATGTCAAACTTACCACCTGTTTGCTAACTGGTACAATCATAAAAAATGTTACTGTAGCATGCCACACAATTGGGACAAAATATAAAGTTAGCTTTATCTGTGTACAACAACTATGCTGTATTGTAGTCTAACTACGTCACAGGTTTCTTACCTGTCCAACGGTAAAATCCGTCAAACGCCAACTCCATGTCAGTAGTCCAAAGCTGCCTCCTCTTTTTTAAATGCCACCACCAAAGTTCACTCATGTTAGAGTAAAAAAAAAAAACGTAATTATAAGTGCATTCAGGTCCAGGTGAAATGTTTGTTACTTCTTGCTGCTAGTCCAGAGGGGGGATGCCCAAAACACCCGGAGTAAAGATGGCGGACAACGTCAGTTTGCATCATTAAGATCCACCTGTGTCCCCCTAATTCAAAAATATGTCTCACAGGTTGTCCAACGTTTTTATTATTTTAATGAAAATATGTTATTGCAAGGCCTTGTAGGCATGGATTGGACACCCAAAGTGTTGTGTATTAAATAAATGGATAAATAAACTATTGTTTAACAAACAAATCATATTAATAATTATTATATTTTATTATTTTCTATTTCAATACTACGGAAGCCTTAAGCGCTCATACGTCCATACATTTTATTTCCTCTGTTTTCTTGTGATAATGAGTTAATTTCATTTGTTCTCTCAAGATCTCTTATTTATGTCATTATGTCGAAATAACAAATGTTTAATATGTTAAAATTAAATGTTTGATTTTCCCGAGATAATGCCATAATTAATTTGAGATCTCGAGAAAACAAAAGGATAGTCTAGTATATTAAATTATTGCAACTGCAACGTTCTCCTGCCCCTCTGATGTTGCTAGACTGAATGATTTCCTGCAATGATTTAATAAACTACGTTATCTTTTTGTTTTCTAGAGATCTCAAATTAATTATGTTGTTATCTAGGGAAAACAAAGTTTCGTTATGTTGAGATCTCGAGAAAATAATCCCATTGTCTCGGGTAACTTTTGTTATTTCGACATAATGACATGAATACCTTGATATCTCGAAAAAATAAATGAAATCAACATGAGAAAACAAAGGAAATAAAATGTATGACTGTATGACTGCTTGGGGCTTCCATACAATACCCCATTTGTTTTGTATGACATAACTTGTTTATCATTATTGTTTGTTTTGTTTAATAATTATGGTTTGTTATTTTGATATGCCACTACATCATATTTCGGGCTTTTATAGAAAAAACAACTCAGTGTTTCATGAAACAAAAATAATTCTAAATTAAACTGCAGTATCTCAGTGAACAGGAGTAGATCTAGGAGTGGAGGGGTCCATCATTAACTCTTCGACTTCAACCATCTTAAGACATCATCATTAACAGTCAATCTCGAAGCAGTTCTGTAAAGATCAACCTGGCGCTCAGCCGCTTCATCAGAAGCAGTGTTTCATCCCTTAATAGAGATTAGCTTCACAGAGACCCCCTGTGACGTGTTGTCACAGTAAGCCATGTTGGGTTGGGTATCAAAGTGGGTGCCCCACCGAGCTTTAGCAGAGCTCCCTCTTTACTGGCTCAAAAAGCGGACCACATGTGGCAGGATCTTCAAAAAGTCAAGCAATCTGGATGATTTGACAGTTCACAGCAGGGGGCTGTGTTGCTCATTTCTTAGACCGATTCTTCACTGATTCTCCACCACTTTGCAAAGCTCTCTGCTTCACATTGAATTTGCCAACCAGCAGATGAAAATATTAATGATGTAATAACTCAAGCTCAGAGTCTTAGTGTGTGCTATACACTGTGTGATGTTGAGTGATAAAGGGAATACGATATGACCCTAATCAGTGAATTGAAGACACATTCATTCATATAAATGCAGTATATTTTACACTTGTGGCTTGTATTTGGGTAAACCACATGTGTAAACTACAAAGTTCTGAGATATTACCTCAACACAGATAAAAATTGAAGCGGTGAGTGTGTTTTGATGACTGAAATATTCTCACTGTCACATCCTACCATCAAGTGTACATCATTTAGATTAAACAAAACAACCCAATGAGAAAAATTGTTTGCAACACTCTGGATTTCTATTGACTCTCAATAGTCCAATTAGTTGTAGAAAATGTGGATCAACTTTCAGGAGACAGATTGCGCTGAAAAACTGACTGAGTGATAACATTTAGCTATGACCATTTGTGCGTGGAATCACTTGCAGGAGAGAGGCATTGGGGGGAAGATTTGAATAATTCATCAAAGTTAAACCCATTAAGAATATCCATGCGGACACTTTTTTGATGTTAAAGACAGTGTATGATCTCAGGGTGCTTTCAGACTACATCTGGCCTCACTTGTGGTGTCTGTTTTCCCCTGAAGCGACAAAGATCAACTGGCTCCTGTGTTAATTCTGTAGAAGTGTACAGTATAGAGGGTGCTACAAAGTTGGCAGGCTAGCTCAGCTATCAGCGTACAGCTCTGCACGCAGCCTGAATAAGGTATCTCAAAAACTTGAGAATGACAAATTATTTAGTACATCTTTCACAAAATGTGTGAAAAAATTAGGCATGAAGGAGCTTTTACTGTCAAATGACTTTGGAGTCATCAGCTCAAAACTTTGATTAATATCCTGCTTTTACCTCAAAAGTTTATCAGCTTGATAAAAGTATCACTTGAAAAAAAAAAGCCCACGTGAGAATTGCCACTTCCTACTTTCCTATTAATTCATATGAAATTAATGTTGTTTACTGATTTTCTGCAAACACATCAGTCCAATCTTCATCCATCTGATAGGTTTCCCCTCTTGAATTTCACAAAAAATATTTGGAGGTGATGCAAACCCCGGCAATAACCACAGGGTCAAAACAGGGTTGTGAGATCTCAGAGAAACAGAAATCATCAAAAATCTTTCAGAGTACTCCGCTGTGAATACCAGACAAAGAGCGTGCATGTGAGCATTTGAATGAAAGGTAATTCAACACAGTGCTTGTCACGAACCGCAAAGAAAAACAACATCTAGCTATTGCCTCGTACAGCATAAGAGCTGTCAGAGCCTTTTGGTTTTTGCCCAGTGGTCACTTCACTTTTCAAGGCAGAGGGCCTCGTCTAGGCCCCCCCATAGTGAGGGTGAGAATCAGAGAGTAGGTGGTTTGGCGTGTGAAGCAGGTAAGACAGAGGCTCACCTTTGGGGCCTGACTGTTTCACCCAACCTAGACATCATGCTTTGCTCTCAGGCAGGACCTCAGCAGACGTATCTTGAGTGTACATTTTGGATGTCCATCTTCAAGTGTGAGCCTCAACAAACTCCCAAAAAGCCTATGAGCTACAAATTACTGCTTGTCAAGCAGCAGCGGGGCGTTACAGTCATTTTTTGTTCACATATTCCTCATTGAGCGATGAATCCAGTAGGGATTAAAACACGACAGAGCCGAGACTTGTGACCTCATAGTGATTCCTTCAGTGGTTATTAGCAAGGGGCCACTAAGGAAGGCTCTGGAGAGCTTCCCACATAAGAGCCAGCGACAGGCCCTGCACAAAAAAACTGCCAAGGAAGCACAATAAAGATAATTAGCAATGAGACCACTAGCCGCCCGTAGCCCCTCCACCACCACCAGCCCTGTATCCCCTGGATATCTCACCCCCTTCATCCTCGAACTGTGCTTAACTCATCCTCTCCTCCTCTTCTCTATTTAACCATGTGCACAGTATCTGTCAGACCAATAAGCATCCCATACATGGGGAGTGGTAAAGGAGCTGTTTACAGGTTACTGTTAAAGGAGTAGTTAGACATTATTTACTTCCTTGCCATGAGAGTAGAGAGATGAGCAGATGGATACCACTCTCTTTATCATATCTTGAATTTGTTGCTTGTCTCTGTGTCTCCATAACAGGTGAATTTTCAGCGGACCAATAAAATCTTGAAGAAATATGAAGCTAGAACCAGTTAGCTTAGCATAAAAACAGGGAAACTACAACGTGACATTTTTACACTTTGCACAGATTAACCAAACAAGCTATAATGTGTTAATCAGTGGGCTTTACGGGTGCTGCTAGCTGTTTCCAACCCTATTTCCAGTCTTTATGCTAAGCTAATTTTAACAGCTGCCGGCTGTATCTTCATATTTGCTGGACAGTAACGAGAGCGGTATCAATCTTCCCATCTAGCTCTCGGCAAGAAAGTGAATAAGTGAATTTCCCACAATGTCAAACTATTGCTTTAAGCTTAAAATAAAACTGTGTGCATTAAACACTGAATATTAGCACTTAAATTCCAGGCCTCACTCCAGACTTTAGTAAGAAGCACACAGTAAAATCAGTTTAAAAAAAAAAAAAAAAGAAGAAGCAAGGTCGTCTGGTGTTTAGCAACCCATTACTGGACCCACGACACTCCACCATTATCCCATCCCTTCAGCTATGTTACTTCTGTCTGAAAACAAGGTAGTGTAATTTAGAATGCATTTCAGGGCAATTAAAATTTCTCAGGCACAATTACTTATTCCCCCAGTGGGGCTGCCTCAATCAGTCTATGTGTGTAATGGGTTTACGGCCTTGACGCGGCAAACATGTCCTGCCTATCTGCCTCGTGCTCTTCTCAAGGCTGTGGTTATTAATTGTGGCTAAAGTTGATAAATAAAATCACCAGTGCTCTTAATGCTAATTAGTGTTTGAGATAATATTTATGATTTCATAAGCACATATTTCTCCAAAGGCTCAGGCATTGTGCCCCCTATCCATCGGTCATAGGCTGTCTTGGATGTAATCTATCTTTGGGGAAAGGAGAGGCCGAAAGAGGGGCCAGAGGAAACACAGGCAGTAAATACTAATAGTACTTAGTGGGTACTTTGGGAGCAGGAGTATTTCAAGCTATTTATTGAGCTGGGCTACTAAAGCAAAGATACAGGATTTTATGGAGAGAAATATATGATAAATAAAATTGTCCTTAAAGCTGGGAAATGTGCAGCAGAGCAAGATCGGACATTTCTTTAGCGGCAGGTCAGAGTAACGTTGTAGAGGTTTTTTTGGCTGCAGAGATTACAGCTAAATAGTTAGAAAAGTTACTTTGGAAGAGAGAGTTGGAAAAAATTATGGATATGGATGAAACCTGCAACTGCTGAGCTGGTAAATGTTCCTGGGAGCTGTAGTTTTTTTGTATGCTCTCACAGCAGTTGTAGTTTATCTTTGTTAAAATCACAAAGGGTACAATTTCTAATAGCTGTTGGTGCAATGGCTGCCATTTTTTCTGAAATATGATCCTGGAAACAAGCTTTATTTGATCAGAAGGACCAATAAAAGAAATGCTGAATGAGATATTGTGATCATTATTAATTCTAATGTTGCTCCATGTCTGCTGGATGTGTAAAGAGGACTGTTTACTTTATAAGGCAATAGATAACATGTCAGTGTCATGTTTACAGGGTTTAACATTAAGTAAATGTAAAAAAAATATTTTAAATAGTGACTTTAAACAAGTGTACAGTTGATTTCTTCTACGTTTAAAATGTAACAGATGTGACTTAAAGCTATTTTTATCTATTTGGTTTCTCCATCATTTTCATCCATTTACAGAGCAGCTTTGTATGGCTTGATCCATTGCGGCTTTTCCACTACTTTGTAGCCTGCAGTGTGCTGCTGAGATGATCTTGACAGGAACCGCTTCCTCTCACTTGCTCGGCGCACAGGCATTGAGAAGCACTTCAGCTACTTTTTAACATCACAACATGCTGGTGCCAGTGGCTCACTGGTCTGACTATTGATCCAAGTCACCACATCAAGGTGAGCATCAGTGCTGCAGAGTCCATTGTGGGACCTCATCCTGAAAGAGCAGAGCTGTCCACAGCTCTAGGCGATGCCCGAAAGAGTGACAAGTGCTGAAACCACTTCAAGGGGGCTAACAGTGCCCTCAGCCCTTTCTAGTCCCCGCTTCAAAGCTGAGAGCAGCCTCTGGCAGTTCACCCCCTCCTCATTCTCCCTCCCCTCTCTCCCTTTCTGTGGTCCTCTGGGGTAGCTGGTCCTATTCTCCTCTCCCAGGGCCGTCAATGTCAAAGCATGAGTGAGTCCAGTCAAAGCTAGTCGCCCCCCCCCTCTCCCTCCACAACACACACACTTGTTTTTTTTTTTTTTCCTGTCTCCCTTTAAGTTTTCTCTTTCCCTCTGATGCACAGGTCCCATCCCCTCTGCATGACTGGCCCTCACTGACAAGTGGAAATCACAGAGATCCTACTGGCAAAAGATGGAGAGTGAAGAAGACTTCAGAAACGTGTACCCTACAGCTATCAGTGTCCTGAACTCAAGAATGAAGACACCAAGCACATCTTCTCTGCTATATACTATAAAAACTAGTGAGAACGTGTTCACAAAAAATTTAAAGGGGGGGGTTAGAAAAAAGAGATTGCTGCATTTTTTTACTTTCTAAGATAAATAAGTGATAGAAAAGAGGGAAGAGAGGGAGCTTTACTTTGCCAAAAGGGACCTTGGGTTTTGCCCTGTGGGCATGGCAGCTTTCATTTTCCTCTTTCCTCCGTTCATATTCCCAGCCGGTTTCCGGAGTTATGATTGAGTTTCACATATTGGAGTTATATCTAGCAGCCAGACTTGTTTATCTGCTGGGGCTGATAACTGTACTGGCCTGAGTATGAAGCAGAAAGCGAGGGGGAGGGAGAAAGAGAGTGGGAGGGAGATACAGACAGACAGACCACTCATATATTCTCATCTCCTCCAGTCTTTTCTCATTGATTTAGCATGTCTTCATCAACAGTCTGACCCAGGTAACGGCTTTTTTTCTTTATCTCACGCTCCAGCTTAGACCTTTGGTATGGACTTGATGGGAGCACCTGCCAAGCGCGTGTCAGTCAAAAGAGCTGAAAATGGACTAATCAGGCCAAGGACATAATTTATGGGGACATATGGACGCCGCTTTAGAAGGTTTTGATACGTTTTTAATCAAAGAGACGCATTTCAGGGGTCTGTTTTTCCTGAGATCGAAAGATTAGACTTTTCTGTCGATCTCTAATATCCATATATTCTGAATAAGAGTCAGAGATTCAGTACAAACAGTCATTACTTAAGTTGAGAGGCTGTGCCAGGACAGCTGGATGAAATCAGAAGCGAGACCAGGTTTTTAGCACAAGGGCATTAACTGGAAAATATAAGTAAAGGGTGACGAAGAGCAACACCCAATTTGGCTCAGTTATAATCTCACTAAAACCACAGTGTCACAACATCCTCAAGACAGAGTCTGTCAAGGACTGGCTGCTGAGTCCAGTTGAAAGGAAAGTGAGACAAAGAGTTAGGGAAGGTTGAGAGAGGGGGAGAAAACAAAAAGGGAGGACTGAGGGAAAGCGAAAGAGAGAGAGAGCAAGCAGTGCTTGCTGGACCCTGACTGCGTGCGAGGCCTCAATTATTCATGCGGCAGTGCACATGTCAAGAGCCCACAGACAAGCACAACAGCAAGGCCGAGCGCAAATCAAACAGCGCATCCGTGGGCAATGCCCACAATGCACCTGGAGGAACACACCTCGGCCCATTTCTCTGTTGTTCTCGGATAAACAGAGAACAAGGCTACCTGAGCACTGCCTGATTCTCCTCAAGAGCCAAGAGCTGCTGGAATAGTCTTTGTTTGTTTGTTTTTTTCCCCCCACTTTATTTACTTGCCTCTTTTTTTTTTTTTTTGGCAGAGATGTTGGCGCCAGTGGGTTCCATCTTTTCATGGCTCATTAGCCCACTGTTTCATTCACTTTATTTCTGTGAACTAGCTATCATGCCCTTAGTGTTGTTTAAGTCCACCGACTCTCTTTGCTGGTCCCCAACATGTCTACATTAACTACGGCTGAGGTTTGTCTCCTCAATTGCTGGAGGTTAACAGACGGCTCCAGACTTCCATTCTCATCTTGTCTTAGTTTATCGACCACTGCCTCGCTGTCTACTCTTATTTTTTCTCTCCATATACTCCCAAGCCTGCTCCCAACACTCCTGCGGACTTTTTTCAATATCATCATTGTATTGTTCAAGGTTCCGAAAAATATGCAGCGGCAGAAATTGCAGCTAATCATTCAAGAAACACTCCAAACCTTTTTGGCTTGGCCTCGTTGCAGTGCAGTATGTTGCATGTTGAATGATTTATGTATAACTGTCGTATATACAGGCTAAATTGTAGTTTTGTTTGTCAGTCTAACTCTGACATTATGCACATGTGTGCAAGTGGTTTCATTTTGCCATAACTAATAAGTAGTAATGGACATTTTGGCCCGTCTGCTTTGTTTTCTGTCAACACAGAGGCTGCAGGAGCTGTTGACAGGAGAAGTTAACCGGACATAAGACGTGCAAATAAAATAAATATGTTGATTCAAGAGTTATTATTTCCGCAGGTTGTCTTCTGTCGCCGTTTTTCTAGCTTTTTATACACAGGAAGATGACGTCTCCATTTTTAACCCTCCTTACAGAGGTGTCATTGGCTCAGATGTTTGTCCATCATTTTAATATTTTTAGGCAGCATCATGTTGTTTTAAGGATGAAAGCTTTTACATGACAGTATTAGAAATTTTATTTATGATTTAAGTGTCACACTTTTGCTTTATTTTGATTTTGTGGCACATTTTGCATTATCGGTCTTATGTCTGTAACACTATCTTGAACATCAAGGACATTCTTGAATATTTAATATATTTATATATTTTTATATATAATTTTTAAATTAAAAAAAAGAGATGTAGGCAGCAATTCAGAGGACTGGAATCAGGCTAATATTTAAATACTGTACGGTAATAATAAGACAGAAATTAAATATTTTAACAAGTCTTTTCACTTCAAAGCCCTGATCCACTGCCACTGCTACTCTCACCCAAGGGTCAGCCTTTTAGTGCCCTCTTTGATTGGCTCCCTGCTGTCACTGACAGGGAGCACTCACGGGTCACCTCAGGCCTGCCCCGGGCACGATGCATTCTGGGACAGTTGCCCACACCGTCGGGAGGAATGTAAAGCCACACAGCCAGCAGTTTTTAGCTGCCACATGTGCCTGTGTGTGCAGAGCTGGGCCATTATGCGAGAGGCTTTGGCCAAAAACACCTCATTTGTCACACTTAATCTTTATATATATATATAATTTCTTGACATAAATATGTAGTATAATAAAGATAATAGTAAGTACACATATTAAATAGCTGTGATATGAAATGTGTTCACAGTTAGTGGTGGTTTTGTGCTGAACTGCATAATATTGAGAGGCGTTTCAAATATTGTGCCCCCCATTCTTGTATGTAACTATGTAAATATGGTGGACAAAAAAATAGAAACATCTCTCAAAATAACGATGAGCTTAGTATTAAACATAATTTAGTTTACACATATTCAACAATGTGACCAAAAACTAAACATTATGAGTCCTCTGAAGATGTTCAGAGGTGTTATGGCGGAACAGTTATCAGATTGCTTTAGATTGTACAGGTGTTCCTAATAAAGTGGCCACTGAGTGATTATCATGTACCATTTTTTCCACAGTAGCAGTTGTACCTCCCTTCAGAGTATTCGCATACTTCTCTGTTGTCACCTTCTTCTCAAAACCCGACTGACTACAGTTTTCTACAGCACTTTAAACACATTTTTGGCCCAATTCCTCTGTGTTTGTATCCTGAAGTGGCCTGACATGAAATGAATGTGCATGGTTTAACCAAGGAGAAAAAAAAAAATCACTTTCTTGAGACATCATTTTACCGGTCAGTGAATTCCATTTCTTCCATCGTAAGGGATTCTAACCTGCAGTAATGCAATAATCTAACATGTTTCCTTTGGACCTGCGCTGCTCAACATCAATTTAGCAGTATTTTCAAGGGAGGACACACAAGCTCTTTGGTCAGTTCTGAATTTACTGTGTGTTTTCCCTCCCTTCCCAGTTTGCTTGGTCGTGCAACATTAATATTTTTTTTATGGGTGAAATGGCCTTTTGTTTTTAAAGGGTCAAGTTGAAGCAGCACCGAAAGGACACTTCGTGATGATGCAAACACTTGTGCAAATACACCACAAGGGTTTTTTATATTACATGTTCAACAGTAAGACAAGCTTTACAAGATACCTACACTAAGAATGACTACAGTGTGTGTGTGTGTGTGTGTGTGTGTGTGTGTGTGTGTGTGTAATAAACCCACAAAGGAACACTGCCTCCATGTTTCCAGTGTGGATTGTTGTGTTTGTTTAATGATACAGCAAATATCTGGTCTGGTGGGGAGTTTGTATTAGCTGAAGGACTTTCTATTGTCACAATAAAGTGTTTGAGTCATCCTTGTTCACTCTCCAAGAGTACAAGCTTCTGTCGGTGTAGGTGAATGTCTCTATGTACACAAATACAGACATTCACTCTTCATTAAAGTCCAAGAACTCATACTTTCCATCTACCTGCAGTGTGGAAAATAGGAGGAGAATACAGGGGCAAAATAATTACAAGTGCTAATACTTTCTGGATTGGATACCAAGATTCACCATGTGGGTTGATTTTTCTTCCTTAAACCCCGAGCAGCCAGCCTTGGTGTCCTCCATAGAGGCAAATAAGCAAAAAGAAATCATGTGAGTTGAATATTAGATTATGTTTATGTTTTGACATCTATTGTGAGCACTGCAGGTTCAACATCGGCGCGGATATAGCTGCTCGATTAATAAAGGCTGACAAGCAAAATAACGGGAAATGTGTGTGGAAATCTATTATTTTGTGTAAACTTCTCAAGTGTTTCAGTGGGTTATAGCAGCTTTTAAAGGATAGTTGCACAATTTTTCAAGTCTAACTTAAAACACTTCTCACAGCAACTAGAAACTGTTGTAACATACCTATAGTACAGGTATTTTCTCAACCGTAGCTTGAGATTACGTTACAGATTACATCAAGAGCACATTAGATTGCAGATAAAGTGCACAAGCTGTTCTAAATAAGATATGATGTGACTGTACAGAAGGTAAAGTATTTTACAATATCATGTTATGTCCTGTTTGTTTAATCTGGATTTGGAAGTACCTAGTGGTTGTTTTACAGTCGTGTTATTAGTCTGACTATTTCTTGGCTGTTCCTGGAGTCTTGTTGTCACCATTAGGTTGCCCAGCAACCAGCAGAGACGCTCTACCTGGCCAAGAAATAGTCACGCAGACTCAAGAGGGGTGTCGATCTTCTCATATAACTATTTGTGAATAAGTGTATTTCCCCAAAAAATATTAATTTAAAAAGACATTAGTCTAAATCACATTTATTTTACTGCTTTCCTTCTCCTTGTTTGGTATAAAATAAATGCCCAAAATCTTATTATAATAATGAAAAATTGAAGATGGAAGGATGGCAGGTCTGCAGTGAAATTATTAAAATGTGTGGAGCGGTAATTAGCACAGCCTCAGTGAACTGCCAGGCTCAAGTTAATCACACCCTCACTGAGGTGGCATTGGCCAGATATAGATGAACACACACAAACACACACACATACACACACACACACACACAGAGCTCTTTCCCACATCTCTGCAAGCAAGCAAAACAGACTGACTCCACCAAGTAAACACAGTCGGCCACGTCGGTCTGCTGTGTGGACAGTGCAAGCCAGCGCAGCGGCGTGCTGCCCTGTGATGGCACCGGTGACTGCTTTATCAGCATCCCATCATTTATGTTGTGTTAATTAGGTCCCTGTGGCTGTGGCTGGCTGGTAGCAGTGGCTGGTCCCATGAAGGGAGAATGGGAGGATGGAGAGAGAGAGAGAAAAGGAAAGGCTGGTCCTCACGGACGTAGTCACATTAACATGCCCTCAGCAATGGCACCAAACTGAGATACAGGCATGTCATAATTAATGTTAGTGAATTATTAATGCAGCTGTGTTTGTGCACTTGTGTGTGGAGGCTCTTGTGATTTTGCATGCTTGCCCGCAGCCTCCGGTGATTTCGAGAGTAAAACTTTCACTCCGAGCTGCCTCCTTCGCATTCTTTCAGCGATGAGGACGAATGTCATCATCTGGAACCTGGAGCAAAGCTCAGCTGCTGTACGGCCCCAGCTCAGCCATCCTACCTGCTCATTAGCTCAGGCCGAGGTCAGCGGGTCAGGCAGGGGAGAACCGCAGCACGCCGGCACCGCGGTGCACAGGGGCCGACACACGGGCAGTCCTGCAGGCCCCGCTGCTGTGTTATTAGCTCACGGTCATGCTGCCGAGGGCCGGTGCAGGTCGCACACTATGATCCACTGCAGCTCCTATGAGGATCCTATGCACACAGAAGTACACAAACATACACACATGCTAAGCTGTGAACAGTAGAATACAAAATAGAGTATACTCAGAGAGAGTACTTCCCAGAAAGGGTGAAAACTTGCATGCACACACACATATTGAGCCTACATAAAATGGAAAAGCTGAGTGGTATTAAGATCCATATTGACAGAGTGGAATCCCATAAGCACCCCGGTTCTCTCAGTATGTCAAATATTCCTCTAGGTGCGGATCATTCAGTTTTATTACCTTGCCTTAAAATTCAGTTGCACAAGAGATTTAAGTCTTTTGGTGGAATAAAACACACACACACGCACACACATACACACTTAGACACATTCTCTGGAGGTATTATTACTGACAAAGTGAAATACAGATTAAAGGACCAATCCTTAATGTTTGTGACCATATAAATTTGACTTAAAGCCACAGATATATTTGAGGGCTTTGACTTAGAGATGAAAAAAATATAAGGCACTTGTACTTCAACTTGAACGTCTCCATTTAACTAGAGGAATTTTTTTTTTACAGCCTTTAAAAATAAAAATAAAAAATTTACAAACAAAACACCTGATGATCTTATAAAATATCGTACATTATTATAGTTTAAACTACCCAGTAGTGTATAAAATACTTGTGATGCAAACAGTAAAATACTATTTACACATGCATGTATGCACTAATAATGCACTTTGCGATTAAAACAAACTTTTAACTGCATCAGAAAACAAGAATTGTGATTTAGCTGTTAAGAAAACAATCACACAATCACCACAAAGTCAATTTAGAGTTTGTTCTGGAACTTTTGATCATATTTCATGGTCTTCATCATCACTTGTAGATGTAGATTTTATTTTTTTCTGGGCACTTTAAGGACTTAGGTTAAGGTTATAAGGGATTCCAGTCTTCCAAGCTGTCCTTTTTAATTACTTTTTGGATTTTGTATTATTATCTAGACGATGACTTATTTGTACGCAGATTTTATTTAAAATGTTAAAACATTAAAAACTATCTAAACAATCTAATCGTGGCCACCACTGTTGGCTTCCTGTATGTTCCTTAAACTTCACTTTTCACTTGATCATGCATTGCAGTGTTGCAGCTCTTGTGATGCATTTCAGAAAATAAAACAGTTTCGCACCCAGTCAACTACATAATTTATGCATCTGAGGCGATAAGGGAATAAATATGCCTTTTGAACACACATTACAGAGGCATGGCCTGACAAGTAGCAGTTTTATTTTTCCTTTTACATACCCTATATAGAACATAATAAAACTCCCCCTTAAGACATTTAAATTGCTAATCACCACATAGCTTTAATATCATAGAGACAATAAATAATTTAGACAAATGTCCAGTCGGCATAATTCATTAACTCTCGCTCAAATCCCTCTTTATTTCCAATCTGTCCAACCTTGAAACACTTTAATCCAGCGATGTTAAATGAGATAAAATCATAATTATGGCAGCAGTGCCTGTTATTTAAACCAGATCAAGGACAAGAAAGACTGCAGGGATGGAGGGATGTAGCATGGATAGCCATGTAGTAGGAGGAGTAAGAGAGGGCTGTAAATGGGCCAAATCCTCCCAGACCCTTGGTACTTTGTGGAGGGTGTATTTTAAACCCATAGACCATGAATGTCTTTATGAACTGAAAACTAACCTTTTAATGCCCAGGACAGGAAAAGTATCAAAGTATATATCTAGGCTTGTTGTGACCCTTTAAAGTGAGTTGAAACACATGAGCACTGATATTGATATAAGTATTTATTTGTGACAACCAATGTTACCAAACTCCTCCTTCCTCATTTATATTGTCAGGCTAAGAGACCTTTTGTATTTTACATTAAAAATCAACATTCATACAATTTGTCTGATAGCACCGCTGGAGCGAAACGCAACCCAACGCAACACTGTTTACCATTTGTGCATTGGTATTTGGCACTGTCCAAGCATTGGAGCATTTTGCGTCACTCTTGCATCAGTGAGCTTTGAATAAAGCAATAAGGTTTGTCTTTTCTCCTGCGTGTGTCTTGAGCTACACGTGTAAACAAGAAGTAGGTAAAGTAAGTGTTCTGACCAAAAACAATGTGCCTTAGAGTATCTATGACTGTGTGGTCAGGAGCGAAGGAGTCACTGATGGAGAGAAAACTGTTATTTGATAGCAGTCTAGTGTGGGTCCAGATGACTTTGGCTGGGTGTGGACGCCATGAAGAGGTGTATTCGTGTGTGTGTGTGTGTGTGTGGTGGTGGTGGATGGTGGCCAGAATAGCTGCCGTCTGTGTTTGTGCAGCAGCGGGCCAAGAGGAGCGTTCCTGCATCGTAGCCACAACCTTCAGTGCCCTGCCCATGTGCAGCCACCTTAGCCCGGCTGTAGAAGCACAGGAAAACCACTGCAGGAATAACAAGTCCAAGATGTTGGATAAAATCAAGTCTCTATCCACAAAAGTCAAGAATCAACATGAAGAATGTCAATGTTTGCTCAGAGAGAGAGAGAGAGAGAGAGAGAGAGAGAGAAAAGACGTCTTAAAATATACATTTATTCAGAGCCTGTGCGAGATCAAACAGCAAAATTGATCTGCTCTTCCTTCAACCCTTGCTCTGCTCCCTCCCCTCAATTCCCCTTCTCACCGAGTATCGACTTTCCACCCAGGCCATCGCCATGACGACTCCAGCCTGGCCTGCTGTCACCTCTCCTCAGGGCAGAGCCCTGACTATTATGGGATAGGGTTCATTTGACTGCCTTGGGCAAAAGTGTATTTGGAAGAGAGCACAGAGCCCCATTCACACACACACACACACCTACATACACAATCATAAACTTCTCAACTGGGCCCTCTTGTCTTACAGTAGTGAGCCACTGTTTCTCAGGGGCCCCCTTCATACCACAAACTACAGTCTAATCAAGGCCATGAATGTGAGCCAATGCTACAATTCTCCAGGATCCTCTTGCATTGATCCAACAGGAAATCAGATTACTCACTGTGACCCATCAAATTTAATTAATCTGTCTGCTCCTGTAAATTGCCTCTTTGCCGACACTTTTTACAGTAACACCCTGCCCTGCAGTCAATTCAACTGGCTTCAATGGTATGACATGTTTTGTAAAATGATTGCCAAAGAAAAGAAAGCATAAAGGATAAATATTCAGGATCTAAATAACAAGAATAACAGTGACAATATTTGGAAATAAAACTTACCTGAGGCAGTTATGCGCAAAAAGAGAGATTTTCTATGACAATGACATAGATGTTTAAGGGCAGGGGTGGTTATATTTTATACTTTTGCCACCGTTAACAAATCTCATAAAAAGACCAATGACTAAGTTAATCTTTCTGACTTTCCTAGCCTGTCTGCTCCAAGTTGATGAATTAAAATATCTTTTAAAGACGTAAATACATGAATAACTTAATTAATTTAAAGCGCTAAATAACGAATTTGTTTGGGACTATTTTCAGCTGCAAATTAATACACATTTGGTGCCCTAGTGAGTATTTATTGCAGTTTGACAGTGTATGTGGGATGAACTATAAATATATACAGTATATACAAACTGCTGTTGCCATGTTTGTTGTTGTAATAAAGGAACATGTCACCCAGTGCATTAGTGTGGTTCATTATTATTTGTTACATGTTTTGTTCTGTATGTTTTTAATAGTTTAATGAGATTAATTCATCGTTGGTTTTGGTGTTTTCTTGGGATTTGTTGTTACAGTACAAAATATAGAATATCACCAGACTTTAAAGCAGAAGGAAACCCAAATTTTCAATTCAATTTTCAGTTTAAATCAATGGACTTTGATGGCATAAAAAAGTTATGAAACATCTTAGCCAAAGCGACATAGAAGTGATATGGAAAATTTGACAACACATGAATTAAATCACAACAGTAATAGTGACAACAGAGGCATTTATATTCAAAAGAAACATTATGTGTTCACAGATTTAAAGCACCCTCTTCATATATACCATATATACAGTATAATAATATAACTTTTTAGAGATAGTGACATATCTGTGCATGTAATGTAGTTATTCAGAACATCAGCGGTGTCATATAAATGTATCTTGTGACTAAATCAGTGGTGAAATGTGGAGTCATTGTTTTCAAATTCGGAAATAAATGTAAATGTGATTCTTGTGAAATTTGGAGGATGTAACATATTAATGGGAGAAAGTAACATAACTGGAAGCTGATGTGATTCAGAAATGGAGTATAGTTTACAGACTACAGAGTCAAGTCCAAAATACAATTCATTTGATACCATAAGTGAAGAAGTGCTGTTGTGGCTGGACGGACGCTGGGTTTGGTCCAGTGGTGCAGACATGGATGCAACAGCTCCTGTGGAGGCAGATCTCAAATTGGTCAGAGAGGAGGATCAATAACACCAGGAACAGATAGAGAGAATGATGGGCATCCCAGGCATCTCACTGAAGTAAATTACATTAGAAACTGAGACACTGATTCATGATGAAAAAAGTAGAGGACGGAGGAAAAAACAGCCAGAGGGAGTTTTTCCAGGATAAGTTAGCTCTTAAATTTATGGACACTCAGTTCCAGAAACATCAGGTTAACGTTTCGAGAAAGTCTGCAATTTATCAGTTGAGTATTTCCAGTTTTTGGTGTTCTTTGGGTGTATATATGATATTATTGGATTACTAATTCTGATGCATTAATGTATCAGCAGCAAATTACAGTTACTGGTTGAGGTGGAGTTAATTTTATACACTGTAACAGCTAAAGTTGAGTAAAAGTATAACTTAAGTGGAGTGCAAGTGCCTTGAATTTGTACTTTAAGTATAGTACTTAAAGTTACATTCCCCCACTGGACAAAGTGAATAAGGTCCTTAGAAGTACTTGGTGGAATATGGGCCACTATTTGTGTAAAAAATGTCCGGAGCAGAGCGTTTCTGTGCTCCAATTCCTTGACCTAAAGCTCCTCCTCTGGCCAGAGCTCATCAACGTTGGATTTCTTTTTTAAAGGCCGTCTGCTGGTGATCACGATCTCTGGCTCTCTGTAGTCCGTCATGCAGGGCATCCACCCCCAGAATCTCGTGTGATGTGACAGTGTAGAAGTAGGTGACCAGTGGGTGGCCCCCGCGAGAGCCAGCCCGGAGGTCAGCCGGTCACTGTCCCTACGAGGCAGCCCTGCCGTGGGTCACCTGCTGCCCGCTTTCCCCTCGTTATTTATCTCTCCCTGACAGTTCATTCCTCTTCCTGTCAAAGCCCCTCCTCTTCCATCTCCCCATTTTCTCCTCTCCTCTGCTGAGTTTGGCACCAGTCCTCCGATCCTTTCGCCAATACCGGCTACCAGGGCCAAGGCGTGCTGAGTCGACCCCTTTGCATCACCCCCGTCCGGGTCATATGACATCCAGCTTCAGGGGCCTCCCTAACGATGGGGGCCGGGCCACAGGCCCATAAGTGAACGTCCACAGCGTGTGAGTTGCTCTGGCCGGCTGGAGGGTCTCCTCTCAGCGGTCCACCAGAGGGGTAATTACTTCCCCAAGTTGGGCTTGGAACTGGACTTCTTGCCCCCTCAAATCTCCGTGGACTGGCCGGGACGCAGCACCCCCTTTCATTAGGAGAGCAGCTTATGGAGGGAGAGCCTTGAAAACAGACAAAGTGAAGGCCCTCCTTTGGCCGGTGATAAATTGGTTTGCCTCACAGACTGGGGGGAGGTGGGTGGAGAATGACACTCAGAGGACATGAAGGGGATGAGGAAGTCACAAATACAGTGCAGGAGAGGAGGGATTTTGCAGATAAAAATATCTTAAGCTGAAGGTACAGAAGAGATGAGACGCAAGAGCTGCTTTAGTAGCCATGCAGTTTGGCCTCTATTTTAGGTGTATCAGCTGGGGAGCACACATCAAGGACAGAGCCCAAAGTGTGAGCAAGTGGTGGTTATTAACATCAATGTAGCACATGGTTAATCACAGGAAAATAATTGCTATCATCTTCCCTCGGTTACTTAGACGTGATTATCTCAAAGCCAGTTCCAGGTTTCTGTACCTTCCACTACCTCCCACTGATCGTGGCCAGTATAAAGTGACATAGTAAGGAGAAAAAGAAGTGAAGTGAACATGTAATTAGCAAGTAGTTTCATGTAAGTGCTCTTTGATTTATAATTCAGCATAGCGAGAACCCCTGCTACCTAAGGCTAGTGCTCCTCTGAATTAGCCCTGCGACTGGGAGAGGCTGCAGCAAGAGGGGGGAAGAACCTGACTAATTTGTGCTCTGTTTGAGGTGGGTTTAAAAAGGGAAGGAGACGTGAGGTCCATACCTGGATCTGGTAGGTGTCAGATCACAGAATATGGCATACAGGAGGAACTGTTATGTAGACATCTCTCTCTCTCTGTCTCTCTCTCTCTCTCTCTCTCTGTGTGTGTCTCTGTCTGAATGACTTTGCAACTAAACTTTAGAGAGAAAAGTTTGATATGATGAAAGCTGCTCATTTGTAATGTGACTCAGCAGTTAAGTACATGATATATTAGCAAGTGGCAACATATACTTAAAGATAATTTTACAGTTTTCAAGCCAGACCTGTGCATGACGTTACTTTCTATGGGAATTGAGCAACATTATTCCCACTCTAACTGCATCTTTGATAAGGGAGGCTTTTCTGTCAGCAGTGGCCTCATTTTTCCTCCGCTCTGCTTGGTACATACTGGATTCTCTTTGGTTCCCCATGGGTCCAATGATCCCCTGATCATCCTATATTCTGACGCCCTTATAAAGCTAATGTGCTGATTTTACGTTTTCAACCTGCCATGATCCCCCACAATCCCCTCTGTTCCCTCCGGTTCCGCTTTCACACTCAAGTGAGGATCCGCTGCCGCTTTGATCACAGTCCCCCGTTAAAGGTTTAAAATGTCTCAATTCCTGACGATTGTTGGGGCCTCTGTGGTTTACTTTAAGCATTTCCCCATGCCCCTTGTCCAAATTCACCACTCCTAAATGAGGTACCCACTCTCCCAGCTTCCCATCCCAGCGCTGCTTTCAAGTTCCCCCGATTGGGTGCCGCAGCTGTAAGCCCTAGATTTTGTCTCCTCCATCTTTGTCAAGCCCATTTGCCAAATACAAAAAAGACCCAATAAGCTAGGTCTTCATTGCTGCTCTCCAAAGTAATCCCCAGATCTCCCACTCTCTCAAAAATCAATGCAAAGGTTGAGATGAGGTGAAACTCCCTTCTTAACTCATCGGGCTGGGAAGTGATAAAGTCTCAGGATCACTTTTTTTGTAATCATTGTGGCTCCATGATGAAACTAATTGTCCTATTTCATGCAGCCTCTCGGCTTTTCACAGTGTCCTTTATCAACACACTTAGAAAACAGTAGAACTGAAAAAGATGTCGGTATTGTGCTGATAGTTAAGTCTGTTTTTCAACTAACTAATTTTTATCAAAGAGGTAAACGAACAATTACTTAACTTATTAAGCAGTAACAGAACAACAATAGCAGCCCACAGGTGTCTGTTTCTCACCACCTGTTGGATGTCACTCATTTCTTAGTTCTTGAAAACAAAATATCTGGGTCACTTTGGCTTCTCGATGTTCAACTTTCTTTTTATTTTGGCTGTGTGCCATTTCACGCTGGGCAGGTATCATACAGCTGTCTTGTGTGAGCTTGTTTGTTGGAACTGGTTCCCACATTTTATATTAGTAAAAGCCACTGGAGTACGCAGACTTCTAAACCTAAACAATAAGGTAAAGTGGGTAAAAACTACAAAAAAGTTGTTGGTTTTTGTGGGAGCTGCAACTTCGTTTGGGTCACTTGCTTAATGAAAGGATCAGTGTGTAGGATTATTAGCATCTAGATGTGTAGTTGGGGATTGCAATCACCTTCACTCTCCCTTCTGCATTAAAAAGAAACTACAGTGGCTGTAAAACACACTAAAAGAGTCGAATGCCTTATTTAGTTGTTCAGTTTGTCCGTTCTGGGCTACTGTACATGATGCAACATGACGGTTCAATGCGATGGACACTATGAGAGAGGACCCACTGTGACTGTAGATATAAAAGACTCATTCTAAGGAAACAAAAACATTTTCAGGTTTATTATACACTACATGAACAGTAGTTATGCATATTATCTCACTCTAAATCTGACATACTGGACCTTTAACTTTAGAAATATTGTGTAAACCTGCAAGAATTGATTGTTTTTGCAATTTGGGGACAGTGCAACAATTTATAAACACAATATTGTTGCTGTTCTGGATGTCATGTTAGCAAATGGTTACCTATTTACACATCCAGCAGTCATGTTTCTGGCCACCTGGTGAATATAAGTCAAATATTCACTCTCCTTTTAGCTCTGTCTCCTGGAAGGACATGTCTTTTTAGTGGCTAAATGCTCCACTATGTCCACCAGCTAGAGTTGCTTACTTCATTTGGTCACGTTAGAATGCAGTGGGTCTGTTTAAGGGTTTTAAAATCCAAATACTGAAACACACTGAAAAGCTTTGTGCAGGTTGCAAAGCCTCTTGAGGCAAATTAGTGATTTGTGATGTGAATTGACTTGATTTTATCGAGCTGAGGGGAACTGCAGAGTCAGGTGATAAGTTTCTGTTACTACTAGCAACCCCATTTACATTATACATAATCTTTTGATCCATTGTTGAAGTGAAAATAGTGATGAGAGCAGCTTTAATGGAGTTTTAAACACAGTTTTGGTTACTTTTGGACATCACCTCAGACATAACAGTTAGCCTTGTGTTTAAACCAATCTAAACTGCTGCCTCTACATCAGTGAGGTCTGGTTGAAAAAGAGGGCTAGTGCTGGGACAGCAGTAAATCTGCCAGCCAGCCTTGGCTAATGTCAGCCTGATGGAGGCTCCAAACCAGTGGGGTGGGATGTTCCGCTACAACCCTCTGCCCTATGGTCTACCGTCATAATTAATATGTTGTTGTATCAAAGTTGAAGCATTTGCCTCCGAAATGTCCCGTGCCCAGCCCCCTTATTAAAGACCTGACCTCCAAGCAGCTGAAGGTTGCTCTGCAAACTTGGCACACCCCCGAGTGAAAACATCTGCTTTCCTCACAGGCAGGACCGCCACGGACCCCATGTCTCAGCTGGTTCCCACAGCTCAGAGAGAGAGCCCTTCCCCTGTCCTCACGCACTGACCCCCACATTTATAACCCCCACCCCCATCGCCGCTGAGACCTCCTCAAGTCTTTGGGCCTAGGCCTGGACCTCTCCATCACCTCACCCTCTCCCCCGTCCACATGTAGTACCGTGCCAGTGTGGTCACTTTACTGCTGAGAGGACTGCTCCTGTCTTGTTATCCCCACATCACAGCCTGTCGAGAGGAAGGGAGGGATGGAGGGCGAGGAGGGATGGGAGGGAGGGAAGGCGTGGAGGGAGAGGGGGAGGAGGCATCTGCGCTGCTCCCACAAAGCGGCGACTGTTGGAACGCTGACAGAAGCATCTGTCATCCCCTGCCTTCACACACTCACCTGCTGTCCGAGGGCCTGACTCTTTCTATCCTCCTCCTTTGCTCCCTCCCTCTTTCTCTCCTCGCTCCTGCCTCTCTGAGCTGTCTTGGTGATTGTGTGAAGCTCTTGGACGCCTCCTTTAGAAATCCCATGAACTGTACCGTCTCCCATCCTCACCCTTAATGAATCAGAGCACTCACTGTCAGTCCACAGAAGCAAACGTGCAGATTTATTAAATATGACACCGCTAGTATTATTTTAAAGTTTTTTTTTTACTTTAAGAGGATGGCCTCTGAAAATCATCTACACAGATGTACATGAGATTCTTCTCTGCCAAGTCCTTGCCAAACTAAGCAGTATTTACTAACAAATATTGCCATGGTGTTAATGAATGTACTGACCTGTCTTTTGCGACTACTTTATCATTCTCCAGTGGCACCCCCTTTCATTCCCCTAACATGCTGAAGGTTTGCCAGCAGTAAGGGGGAAAGATGCCAATCCATGTGTATGACACACACATAAAAAACACACACGAGCTCAAGGACACCATCGCTCATTCAAGTCCAGGAAAGGTGCCCTTCAGATGGTGCCACACAGGCCTAAAAATCAATGAGTCAAACTTTGAAGCAGAGAAAACCGTTGCAAATTTTCAACAGCATTAATAATTACACTGAGGGGCGGCGATTAGCTCAGTTGGTAGTGCGTCCGCCCCATGTACGAAAGCTCCGTAGTGGCCCGGGTTCGAATCCGACCCGTGGCCCTTTGCTACATGTCATTCCCCGTCTCTCTCTCCCCACATTCCTGTTTCTCTTCAGCTGTCTCTATCCAATAAAAAGGCCAAAAGAAAAAAAAATAATAATAATAATAATAATAATTACACTGAGAAATGGCAGATGAGGTTACTTAGGAGGAGGTCTCTTCATTTTTTTAGCTGTTAAAGAGTCTTTTGGGAAGTTTTTCCTTTAACTTATAGGTTGTTTCTCTGCAGCATATCTGTCATTCCAATCAATATTTAAATTTTTAAAAAGTGTTACTGACAAGCGATTTTTTATTTTTTTGCCAGACAATCAGTATGCAGTGTGCAAATTTGTGTGTGCACTTGCTCACATGCATGTACACCCATATACAAACACTCACAGAGCTCGATTCTGCAGAAAGATCGCTCATCGAAAGAAATTCACTGTTGCCCATAAAGTTGGAATAAAATATTTTTACCTCTTCTCATGAAATGATTGTGACAATGTGAATTATTCTTGATAGATACAGTGTATCTTCTCAAAACTTTATTGAACAACCTCTTCCAAACATATCACAGTGAAAATGAAACCACGATTAACCTGATGTGTATAAATAGGAACAAAAAGAGGAATGTGTGTCAGAAAACAAAATAATTCCAACTTTATGGGAACATATAACGTATAACGTGTATAACGTGCCCAAAACAGATTTTTTTAAGTCACTCTACATCAGTCACTGTGTTCAGATTGATTCATGTTGAGCTATTGCACACACCGTACTTTGAGGAAGTGAAACATGCACATGTGTGGTCTCAGGTGTGGGTTTTTACACTGTACGTGTCTGTTACTGCTGCCATATGTATTACATTGCTTCCTCAACGTTGTGGTCAATAAAACAGGTTTCAAGTTAAACTATATGCAAACATCCAATGGTTACTTTGTCTTGTTAATGGAAATAAGAGTCACAAATTAATATTCAAAACTGACAAAATGTCAAAAATATTTCTGCTGGAATTTGTTTTCAAACCTCACCTGAGATACAGTGGCTCTGTCGTCTCTCTCATATAGCCTAGACCTGAAGTAAAAGTAGAGATGTTACATATTTATTTATTTATTTGATAAATCCATCACGTTATGTCCATAAAATCTTAACTTGTAAGATAACTTCTGACTAAAGCTGTCAAATAAATGTAGCAGACAAAAAAGTATGACATTTTCCTTTGATATTTAAGAAGTAGAATTATAAAGTAGCATGAAATGAAAATACTCAAGTGAAGAATATATTCCTAATGCCAAAAATGAATCTATATTTGACCCATCTCAAGAACTTCCACTTCTTTTAACTGTTAATCATGATCCAGCACATTTCACTATGACATCAGAGCTCACCTGAGAGCCTGCAGCTCACCTGTCTGTGCGTCTCTGCGCTCTTCAAACTGCTGCTGCAGCATTTATCTGTGCAGCAGCTCTATAGATCTACGCTAAACGTTGCAGAGCTCATGAGGCAAATTACTGGCTGAAATCTAACTGTTCCTTTCTCTTTCTGGGTTGTCTCATTGCCGTGATGGCCAGAGGGCAGCACTAAAGTAGGGAGGTGATTTTGAATGGCACTGGTCATATATAAAGTAGCTTCTCTCAGCGTGTGAGCGAGGACGCTGCAAAGAAGAGAGGCAGGTTAACAAATGAGTGAGGAAGGATAGCAGGACTTTGTGGCCCTCAGAGACAGAGTGGGTTGGGATGTTCTGCCAACACTTCGTCTGCCAGGGTGAAGGATACACACTCACATTCATATCCACACACACACACTGTCATCTCTCTATAGCTCCATCCCTGGCCTCCGTTACAAGCGTGTGTCTGAGCAGGAACCCCACTAAGCTGGCTGGGGTCCAACACCAAGGTCTCTCACCTCGCAGGCTGGGCAGGGGGCCTGGTAGCTCCTGTGAGTTATTCCTGGGCATGGACCTGGGTTCCACCTCTCTCGTCTCCTTTTGTCTCATCCACTCTCCTCTGGCCCATCCTGGCCTCCTCTTCTCCCTTATCCCCCTCTCTGGGACCCTGTGGCTGATGAGCCTGTCCTTCAACTATCAGCATCTTCTATTGTCTTTAACACGCACACACACACACACACACGCGCACACACACACACACACACACACACACACACACACACACACGTAGTAGACTTGGATTTATGTAAGCTTGCTTGTGTATCTGTGCGGCCACAAATGTTGAGGTCACCTTCATATACTTTCACCATCTGCAGTGTTCTTTTAGTATAAAGTACTTCAGAGCCTGGTGGATTACTTATGTAAAGATTTTTTTTCTTAAACTCTTAATTATCCGTTAAATGTCCCCTAAAGTTTTTTTCAGCCCAGACAAAAATTAAAACAAGAGAAAGTTTTGTATTGTGATTAGAACTGAAACATATGTTGATTTAATTAACAAAAAAATAGTCAGAAACTAATGAATCATTTATAATTTAACATTATATAGTTCCAGCTGTGTTTTCTATCACTGTAAATTGAATATTGTTGAGTTTCAGACAAAACAAGACATTTAAAGACGTGAATTTGGGATCCAGAATATTACGATGGTCAATTTTCAGTTATGTCTGATCATTAAAAAAAAAAAAAACAATCAATCTGGATGAACAACTGTTGGATTAAATGGTAATTAAAATGATAATTGGTTGCTGCCCTAACTACCATTTAAACTCTAGAAACATAGAGTTTGGACAGATCATTAGATCATTTGTTCAAAGAGCGATGCATAGGATATGCAGAGTAAAAAGACAGTTCACTTTCCACTGACAGTTTGTGAGATGCACTGTTGTAAAGTCACAGTTAAATAAGTTTTAATGCCAGCTTTTATTGATCATTCACATCGCACTCAATATCAATGCCTCACACTTCATGTGTTAGGCCTGATCTTACCACTGGAGGTCACTGAAAGCACACCAGATGGAGTCAGGAAGTCAACACAGCATTAATAAAAAAAACACATGTACATATTTCAGTCTTACTGAAAAGCTATGTTAATTATGAACACACTCGTGCATGGATTACATGTTTCATTGAATTTGGTTAAAGATTTAAGATTACAGTGTAAGAAAATAAACATAGAAGGTCGATTTCTTCTCTTCTCTTCTCTTGCTGATACACAGTAAAATAAATATAAATGTACATTAATCCTGGACCAGGGATGAGCCTACATGTTAATATTAAGGCTGGGTCCTGCATCAGCCTCAGCATCAGTACCAAACAGGAGCGAGCAGCAGCTGCGGAGCTCCCACTCTGATCCTATTTTCAGGTACCGAGATCATCAGACATTTACACCGAACCACACATATAACTAAACATATATTTCATGAGTGGTATATATATATATATATTTTTAATTAGTGTCATTGTAGGATTGCATCCAATTTGTTTCTATGGCAACGATCGTTTAGCGTGTTTATAGCTGTTTATAAATTTTGAGGCGAGGGCGCATGCGTAGAAGTTGACGCCCACTTTTTTTTTTTTTTTCCAGAAACGTCCCAACGGCTACGTATCGACGATCTTTGTAGCAGATTACAGATTACTTTGTGTATTAAAATCCCATTTAACGTTATTATAAGTCACACTTTGACTTTCACAAGCCACTGTTGTATTTTAAAGTACATTAAATAATTTGGAATAATAATAATCTGAAATAGACTCCCCCCCTTCTCCTCCTCCCCCCCCCGTCTTGGCGTGTAATGGTACAGTCCGTCGACGTCCTGCGCGGGAGCGGAAAACGTGCATCCGACTCTGGGGGAGAAGGAGCGGTGTCTGTGTGTGTGTGTGTGTGTTTTCTCTGGTTAAAATTACAACACTCCGCTGAAGTACGAATAATATCCGAGTTTCTTTTAGACGTCCGACAAACTTGGAGGTCAGTGAAGGGAACTGCTGTCGCCTCGGCGGCATTAAACAAGCTACAAAGCTCGCTAGCACGTCTGTTTGTTGATGAGGCGTCCAGCTCTGCTTACACCTTGTGCACGCTCGGTAACTCGGCGTCCACTGACTGCCAGGTGTCAGGGGGATTTGTGTGTGTACTGCGTGCTATACGGGACTTATTATGTCAGACTGAACATGGATGTCATGTTTGAATGAACTGTAAAGGATGTTGGTGGTGGTCGGTGGTTGGTTGTGGTGGTGGTTAGGGGGAGGGGCACTGGATGAAATGTGTACACGTTTAACATGCCTGTGTGGATGCACCTCACCCAGGATTGCCTACATACAAATGCACTAAGATGTGTGTTTACCTGTCTTCATTCTGCAGCTTTGGGTAATACCTCCAGCATGGCTCGGGACTGGAAACCTGGTGATCTGATCTTCGCCAAGATGAAGGGCTACCCACACTGGCCAGCAAGAGTAAGCATGGGCGGCCTTAATTATAGGCACATTTATTAAAATAGAACGTTTAATTACAGTTGGATGCACATCACGTCGATGTGATTTGCAGTAAAAATGCAAGAGCAAACAGCCGTCACCAAAAGACAGCAAATAGCACCCACACACACCCACGCCACAAACCACAGACACAAACGGTGATTATTCACACGCCTGCTAAAGTTTGAAAGTTTCTCAGTTTGCTTTTGAATTTGGACCCAATCAGATGGATTTTTATTGTTCACGACTCTGCATTTAATCCTTTTTTTTCTCTACCAGATCGATGAAGTCCCGGACGGTGCTGTGAAGCCATCAAATATCAAGTTCCCCATCTTCTTCTTTGGCACCCATGAAACGTTTGTAACCGACCGCTAACAATCTTTGTTATTTCCTTTAGTTTGATAGGCTCTCATTGTGACTACAAAGGTGAACTAGCATGTCATATTTCACTTAGACAGAGCAAATGCAGGAAAACTTGAATCTATTATGTTATGATCAGGTACAACTTAACTTTAAATTGTAAATGGCTGCATTTAAAAATCAAATGTTTCATGAGTTATCTGTCTGTTTTGTTTGTTTGCTTGTGGCTGTTTCATCTGACAGTTACATATTGCATGACACTTTTAATTCTGGATTTTCTTTTCTCTCTCTCAAACAGTGCATTTCTTGGCCCAAAAGATATCTTTCCATACCAGCCCAACAAAGAGAAATACGCCAAGCCCAACAAGAGGAAAGGCTTCAACGAAGGATTGTGGGAGATTGAGAACAACCCAAAAGTTGAGCTCACTGCGCCCAAGGTAAATCTTCCTCCTCTTGGTCACCTCCAAAGATTTCTGTCAGTATTTATCCTCCAGCATCTTACCTCAGATGCTATGCCTCCCTGAGATTTGTCACTTTTGTAACAGCGGGGGTTTCCCTGGATGTCCAAACATACATTAAAGTGTGTATTTTTTAGGTTTTAGCCACCTGAGAGGAGTTGTGGTGCACAAAAACTAGCAGCCAACATGTACCTCTGCAATGTTTAATATACTGTCAATGCAAACTCAGCTCTTCCTGCAGCTGCATCACATTTAAAGTCTTTTACAAAATGGGATTGATCATGGATTTTACAGTTATTGGGAATAGCTTAGCGTAGGGTTAGGTTTAGTTAAGTAGTTCTCAGAGTACGTTTTGGCGTTTTTGGTAGATGTGTTGTCGACGGGACAGTTTTAACTTCCTGTTTCAGCCATGTTAGTTTTTTCACTTTGCTAAAATTCTTCAAGATTTGTGCTGTTAACTGAAGGTTTGAAACTTTTCAGTCTCGTGCTGTGGTGTGCACACTTGAGAGTGAGAAAATCTCACTAATCTTTTACATACAGGTTTTGCTGCTTCTGTCTAATGTTGGGCTAAATTAACTTTCAGGCAACTAAAATTCCCTAAAACATACGTGCACATTAAATAATATTTTCTACACATGTGCAGACTTTTCAGTGAGTTTTAACTTTTTTACACAAAAGGGAAACTTTAATTTAATTGGCTTTTGGGCAGTTTGCCCTTCTTGTCAGTGAAATCTGGCTTGATCCACGTCTTTCCCTGCACCTGTCCAATCCCCTGACGTTATTGTATGTGCATAGCTGGTACGGAGCTTCCTAGTTATTGTGTTTCTGGCAATTTGTTTCACTTGATCAGTTTGTTTTCTTTGATTTACAGCCCGTGCCCCCGGAATCTTTCACTGAAAAGGATTTGGACAGCAGCCCAGAAGGAGAAGAGGAAGGAGATGACAAGGGAGTAAAATCCAAAGTAGGTTTTTGCTCTTCAAACCCGTCACAAGTAAATATATACACGCAGTCGCTTCACTGCATTGACATGCTACTGGTGTGTTCCTGTGTCGTCAGCTTGTTTCTTCTTTTGTTCTTCTTCTCTAATCTTTCTCTAACGTGTGTCTGCTTCACACTGAGTTACATATCAGTGCAGGCAGTAGCTTACAAATTGACGGTATCATTTTATTAATAGATTCAAAGGCTTGTACGCTAAGAGTAGTGTGTGTGGAACAGAAGGATACTCGCTAACTTTTCTCCCTTTCAAGACTCGTTTACCCCACCACACTGCGTCCTATGCTGTGTCTTGGGTGCATTCAGGTTCCAGGAAGTGAGGCTGTGCAGGAGAATGAGAATGAGGAGGAGGAGGAGGAAGTGGAGGAGGAGGAGGAGGAGGAGGAGGAGGAAAGGTCTCTGATCTCTGAGCAGGGTCCTCAGAACCAGGATGTACGTACTTTGCATGTTGGGATCCCATAAAGCGGTGTAGGTCGCTTCATCCCCTCCCCGTGGGAACGCATGTGACACTTTGGTGGTTTTTTCAATTGGTGGTTTGTTTCCGTTTGATTCAGAGTTCTTGTCGGCGGCTACAAACTTGGGTGTCGGTGCTTGATGTTTTTGATTATAGTGCCTCGTCTGGGGTTGCTGTGTTAATGCCGCTGAGGCGTATTATTTGAGAAAACAGTCCCTGTGTTGCCACTAAAACTAATTTATCAGATTAAATAATATCAGGGAAGCACAGCTGGCTCTGGATCAAATTGATTTAGGTTTTGGCACATTAACTCTGTGTGTGGTGATAACAAAAAAATAATTGGGAAGTGTGTTTTCTTCTTCTCTTTTTTTTTTTTTATCTTTCTGAGACCACCCTGACAACTTATTGCTTTCCATTTCCTGCCTTTTCCTGTCCACATATTTTCACTTTAATACTCTTTGCAATCAGTTGATGATATTTTGCTTTTGCATGGCTTTCTGTGTGCTTTGGAGAAAGGTAAGTTGTAACTTAGTTTATGTCTTTTATATTTCATTTTATTTTGACATTTCCCCTGCTGTCTCTGGAATATTTTCATATATTGTGTCCCAATTCCTTATGATATAATATGAATACTAAAAGTCTGTTTGCCGTACATCATCTCTGTCTAGTTAACACCATATCTTCATATTTGGTGACTTAGATTTTTTTTTTTTAGATAAACTGAAAGATGAAATGTTCCTTTTATAAATGAAAGAAATCTCCTTATTTGATTAAACAAACCATTAAAAGCCCCGGTAATGTAGCCAAAAGAAGGGACAGATGGTGTTCAGTCAGCGTGTATGGAATTTGGACACAGTTATTGTTGATGAAACACTGGCACGTTTATCCCTGCATAGAGTGTAACATCACGGTTATACACTAGATGGCGCTATTGATCCAAATGTCAAGAGGAGAGTAAATCTGGATGGACTCGATCTCTTCCAAGTTGTCCACTTGACTTTTGTTTTAGCAGCTGTTGCTGTTATACTGAAGAGAAGACAATCGAACGGCATGACTGTAATGAAATTAACCAGAGGTGTCACATTTTAGGGCTCGGCACAGAAAGAATCCACGGATGTTCCTAAACCCAAGAGAGGAAGAAAGAAAAAGGTTGGTAGTATTTTTAATGGGTTTACGTTCAGTGAGTCTATAGTAATAAAAGATCATTTTAAGGAAGCACTTGGTTATCATTTTCTTTCCAGATTGATGCCGAGCAGGAGACTGAAAAAGATGATGCTCCTGCTAGTCCTGTTAGTCCCTCAGGTACACTTATCTGTCGGACATTGTCACTGTATCAAATTTTATTTCTTAACATTCAGCTCTACTTTTGCATAAACTGGATTTATGGTGTGTCTGTGTGTGGTGTGTATGTGATCAGGTGCAGAGGGCCCTAAACGAAGAGGCAGGAAGCCCAAAAGTGAGAAGTTGCTTTTGCTTCAGCAGCAGCAGGAGCAGCAAGGCTCAGGAAGTGAAATGTAACTACATTAAAATGAACACACAACACACACACACACACACACACACGTCTGTTTCTGGTACACTGCCTTTATGGTCCTTTCCTGCAAAGAAATAATGCTAATACTCTTTAATCACAAGTTTGTCAAATTGGCAAGTTTCGGCTCCACACTACGCATTTATAAACAACTTCATTTGATATAGATGTGGGCTAAACTCATGGGTGCCTGCATCGATATTAAACTATTACAGTCATCAGAATCACAGACTCATTCTCCAGAGTGAGAAGTATGTCGTCTTGACTTTCATTTGTCTGAACAGACCATATCTCTTCCATTCAGGGACACTGCTGAGTCAGACAGAAAGAGAAAGAGGGCAGCAGAGGACAAGTCCAAGAGTGGAGAGGAGGAGAAGAGAAAGAAGGAGGAGGCCAAAGTAAAGGATGCGGAGGGGAAGGAGCCCGAGGCCAAGAAGAAGAAGCAGTCCAAGGATGACACCTCCTCAGGCTCTGATGATGAAGAGGCAGGTGTCTGGTCCACACAAATATCTTCAGTTAGAATGCGTCAGAGTGAAGCACCAGTATTGTTTCTGATGAGGACCTGAACAGCCTGTATGATGCTTTCATGCAGATTATTTTGATTTCTTTTAATCTCAGAAAAACAAAGGCAGAAAGAAAAACGCAGAAATGGACAAAGATGTGAGGCGACGGAAAGCAGATGAACTGAAAGAGTATGTATACGCACACTTCCATTCAGAGGTTACCAGAACCTGAAATGATGTTCACACATTGCTTATTGTTGTCTCACCAACAGCCAATAATGCAAAAGTATTACATTTACAATAGTATGAAGAGAAAAACTTGAATATAACAGTAAATAAATGAAATACATTTTATTTCACTCATCAGCTGCTTTTGTTGCCGTTGTTTGTATCTTGTCTTGTAGGCCAAACAAAGATGATGGGAAGAAAAATGAAGAGAGGACAGGAGTCAAGAAAAAGGGTGAGTAATACTCTAGTTTAAATATTAGAAACGCAGATGGTTTATATGAGGAGCTGAATTCAAGTACCATAACTCCACTTCTTGTCAGAATAAATATAAGGTGGTCTCCTTGTTTTCTCCCACTGCTGCCTCATGGAGGAAAAAGCTCTGTTTTAATTTAGTTCCTGTGAAAAATGTAACTGACTTAAACAAATAGAAACACGATGTTCAGCTACATAAAAACATTTACACAAGTTCACATTCCTTTCATTAAATTCACACTTAAAGTTCTGTTAGAAGTAGTAATGTGATCTAAACCAGCTCATCATAATGTTTTTTTCTCCACAGAAATATCAACTGACTTGAAGCTCCAGAGACTGCACAGTGAAATCAAGATTTCACTGAAAATTGACAATGCTGTAAGTTGTACTAATCACTGTCCGGGCATAAATACCTCACACCTGATGCAAATCATCTTGACAACTTTGAAAATCAGTGTAACAAACGTTGATTTGATTTTCCCCTCTTGCACTGGACCAGCAGAAGACAAAAGGCTCAAAGTAGTTCATGCAGAAAATGTTGTGAAATGCTGTTTACTAAATTTGGTGAATCACAGATCTACTTTGCGTGTTTGCAGAAGTCAAGTGAAGTTTGTGCATGACCTTAAAACACACAAAAGCATAGTTTACTGCAAGTGGGCCATGGAGGGAGCTCAGCAATGTGAGAGTCAGATGCTGTTATTTGTGACAGTGTTGGTGACCCCAGCATGGACACTGATGTTTGAAGGATTTTTAAATTTAGTTCCCTTTTATTCAGTCGCAGCCAAAAATAGATAGTAATTAAATTAAAGTTATGATATGTGGTGACAAAAAACAGCTGACATTCATCTTATGTGAACCAAGACAGACAGGTGTCCAGGGTACTAGTCAGGGACTTTCTCATAATGTCCTGAATTAGGACAGTTTTACGAACACCGTCTTGTATCCATTCAAAGCCACCACGCAGGCTTTACTGTGCTCCCTCTGAGTTCTGTGAAATTGCTGTGAATCTTGTTTTGTGCCTCAAAATTGCTGCTGACCCAGTGCATCCTTTTGTTTACACCGTTTTAAAATGGTATTCAGGGCTCGACAGTTGCCAGGTTGCCATTTGCAACTTTGTGTTGTATTTGCGACAATGTGTGAACTGCATAATATCTTAAATACTTAAAAATAGATGGTGAATAAAATTTTTTTCAGAAAAAGTTTTCAGTTTCGAAAACATGGTTGTCAACTGGCAACCGCTTTTAAGTTAGTGTTGAGCCCTTGTACTTCCAGCAGGATAACACACCATCTTTAAAACACGATTCAGGGGAAATGACGGTTGTCTTCAGTCTGTGCCGTCCTCAGAACTTTCTCCCCATTAGATACTGACTAATAAAGGGTATATAGAGTTAATACACCATGGTTAAGTTTGACAATCTGCTGCATTTCTTGTCAGTGTTTAATTTGTGTTTTTACCTGTACATCTGTTCTTGCTTCCACCTCATTAGGATGTGAAGAAGTGCTTGGATGCATTAGATGAGATTGGCGCCCTTCAAGTCACAACCCAGCACCTGCAGAAACACAGTGAACTCATTGCTACACTCAAAAAGGTATATAAATTCATCCATTCATTTAAAGTAAATACAAATTTGATAATCAAACTACATCTGGGTGTGTTTCTAAGCATTTTGTTGATCCAAGTTTTTTCATCCACGTTTTAGATTCGCAGATTCAAGGCCAGCCAGGACATCATGGACAAGGCCACCATGTTGTACAACAAGTTTAAGAGCATGTTCCTGGTTGGAGAAGGCGACTGTGTGCTCAGCCAAGTGCTCAACAAGTCTTTAGCTGAGCAGCGGCAGCACGAGGAAGCTAAGAAAGGAGCACTGAAGAGAGTGGAACAAGCCAAGGAAAACAACTCGGGTACTATTTATGAATTAATTCATAAAATAATGACATCTGGAGCTCACGTTGATTATTATCAAACATTTATTTTATGTACTGTTTGAACATTTGGTCATTTAAGGTTGCTCTCTTTCTGTTTCACTGGAGCTGCTTGTTCAAACTTTTGTTCACATGGGTGCATGGTTTATTATAATATGGTATTACTGGCCCAGGGGATTTTGCATGTTTCCAGTGCTGTTACTTAAGCTGAGTTAAAGTCCATTCAGGACAATCAGCAACCGTGATCAGAGCTCATGATGTGAGCATAGAGTGAGCGGTTTTCCATATTAAAGGTTGATTAGTACTGGAGGTTTGGAGTGTTGAAGAACTGTCGGAGGTTCAAGTTGACACACAAGCGCCCACTGCCTGTAACTTGTCGTCTTTACCACCACTCTGCTGTAGCATCGTCTTGTTAATCTCTCGTTGGTGTATTTGGTGTTGCAGAATCTCTAAATATCTCTAAAATATTGCTGAGACAGAAATCTCCTCATTAAAGAGCCAACTGAACATATCGCCTTCAGATAACCAAAACAAGACAACCATTTTTTTCAAACGGATGATCCCTCAAGTCACTGTACACGAGGAAATGGTAGTTCATCCTCAACAGTATGTAACTACTGTTTTCAGTTTTCAGCCTAAGGCCTTCAAGAGTCGTGTTTGAGTGTCTGTATGAGCGTCAAATTGACCATGATTATCCCCTCAAGGCCTTTTCAATCCCTAGCCCTGTTAATCGTTATAATTAATCACTATACAATATATCTTTGTCAAGTTACCTTAGGCTGTGCATTACTGTATTTCCATAGAGTGTATCTGTACATGTGTTTTTCTTTTCTCAGCTGCTGATTATCATTATTCATAATAATGATTCATATAATTGTTGCATACAAGTTACAAATGTACAGGAAGAGTAAAAGCAGGGAATCTTGCTGATGAGCCATTTTGAAGCTTGCAGTATAACAGCACAGTTGGAACTGTTGGCTCAGTCCGTTGATAAAGTTGCATGCCATATGCCATTGTCAGAGTAACTAGTCTTATTTGGTAAATATCAACAGCTTTGAGTTTCAAAGCTCAGTTTGATAGTTTTTCAGTATAAAATCGAGATTGTGACACCCGTAATTATGAGGCACGTCTGCTGGTTATTGGTAAATCAAGTATGACCAGCTAAGTCACGTATAAAAACCAACAGAGACGTTGAAGCTTCCAGTCAGTCTCTTTTGTAGTTTCTAGGAGGACATCATAGGATCTCTCTGGTTAAAATTCTCAGTAGAAACACTGACTGTAATCAGAGGTCTGCAGCCACATCCTTGCTCTATTGACTCCCTCACATGCATGTACTGTATTTCCACCAAAATGTAAAGGGTCTCCTTTCTACAGCAAGGCATGCCAAATTGTTGGAAAATTGTATTTATCCGAGTAAGGTCTGGAGCTCGGCATGTGTCATCACATGCTCCTGCGAGTTCTCCTCTCTGCGGTGGTTTAGGTTTTGTCAGTGATGTTCTGTCTGACTGACTCTGTGTGTCTCTCTCTGCACCGCCTAAAGACAAGATGACAAATGGCGATATCAGCCCCGATGAGAAGAAGCAAGAGACGGAGAGAGAGAAGCTGCTTGAAGACACCTCAGTGGGAGAAAATCACAGGTAGTTTATACAACGCATACACAGATAACAGTGCATGATCGTGTTCTCCCTTAATGGTCCCTAAAACTGAAGGACAACATTGGTGTGAATGCACACATCTTTGTGACGTTCAAAATCAGCCTTTGGGGTTACTTTACCTTCAATTACATGATAAATGTGTTTCAAATACATTAAGATAATGTTTCTCAGCTAGTTTATTCAATTTACTTGTTTGAAAGTATAAAGCTGCCGTTATTCTAAATCTTACTGGTTACAAATCCCATGTGAATCTGTCTCAGTACTTCCCTGCGTTGTTTATGCCACTCAACAAAAAGCTCTTTGGTTCCTACTGAAGATGTAAACATTAAAAAATTAGTTAAAGTATCATTTCATTTTTAGAAAAGGGTCAGCAATTTATGAAAACAGTTGGGCATTGCAGTTTTCAGCCAGACAGCAGTGAATAGTGCTTTTGTTGGGGACTTTTTTTAAGGTCCAGATAAATACACATTTAGTGATTTTAGTGAGTTGTTAGAGCATCAACACGTATGTGTATGTGGGATTGACTTGATAAACTACAGCAACCATGTTCTGTACTTAAAGAATATGAAAACAACTGCCCTACCACGATGGGATTTTTGACACCACCGGTGGTTTTAATGGGGAATAACGGCCTCACTGATATGGCCATACGATGTAGTACGGTGTGACAATACACCTTTTCTATGTGGATTGCGCACTGATACGACCATGCAACATACAAACAGACATGCATTGTCAACCAATTGTAATTGATGTGAGAGCTAGTGCTTCTTCTGTCTTACCCTCTGCTACATGCCACAGTTTCACAACTCGTAGTTCGCTCTGCTGGATAAAGTTTGCGGTAGCATAGATAGATAGATAGATAGATAGATAGATAGATAGATAGATAGATAGATAGATAGATAGATAGATAGATAGATAGATAGATAGATAGATAGATAGATAGATAGATAGATAGATACTTTATTGATCCCGAAGGAAATTCATACCACAAACATTTTTTTCCTGCATTATATACAAAAAAAAAAACAGGTATATCAGCACATAATATCTCTAATATTAACCAGTGGAACACTGTGGTTCATTGGTGCGTTTCTGACAACACAGAGGAAAAAGCTACAGTCCTGTCTTAACATATTTGTTTCTCTTCTTTGACTGTAGTGCCCCCAAAGCTCAGGAAGAGTCCACTTAAGTGTCCTGCGTTCTTGAAGAAAAGAGAAGATATTTGCTGCTGTACTCATACAACCTTTGTCTAAACTGGGCTGACCAACTGTGATCTCCTGTCCAGTTCCTTTTGATGACTGATAACAATCACTGGTTTCCAGTTTACTGACTGTCTGTGTCATTGTTGCTGCTCGAAGGTTTCAGTACATCAAACCCCTCAAGTTAAACTGACTGACTGCATATTTTATTTTTTTACTTTGTGTAATCTTTGTTTTTCTTTTGTCACATGCTCATGTCTCATCTGTTTAAGTAACAGTGTGAAGAGTAAGAACTTGTAGAGTAAGAACATTTTCTGATTGTACTCGTATAATTTCATGTGCATTTAACTTGCTTTTTACATTTACAGAATCAACAGTTTGATCTTAACTTCACTTATTGGAGGTACAGAGGTTTAGTCGTAGTTAGGAGCTCTATTACCATGATGGATACATTAACATTTTCTAGATGCATATTCACTTCAGATGGCCAAACAGAAAATTTGCCAAAGTTTATTTTGCCAATTTTCAACCATGTTCGAAATGTCTGTTTTTAAAAGTTGGTTGTTTTTAACATAGATGTAAATAAGAGTATTTTTTGTGCCTGTCTGATGACCTGTTTCAGCAGCTAATAATAAAGTAGTGCATACAGCATAGTACTCATTTTGTCTGTAATCATATATTCACACAGAAATCATGTGGTAATCTTAAACACTGCTGTCACATACTCTTCTTTCGATTATCTATTGATCAAGTTTGAAATACATTTTAAGACTTTGCCTGTTTGATGACAGTAAGAGCCCCTGTGATGAAATAGGCAAAGTCTAGGGAGCCATTGCTGTGTCCTGATGTGATGAGTTGCTTTTGTTGCCAGGCTGCTGTCATACACATCTAATCAAACTACTGAACAGTCTCGATAAAGGAGATTAACTGAGAATCTGACTGTTAAAATCTTGATGAAAATATACACCAATTAGCCTTAACATCATCACTACAGACAGGATGAATGAGTAACACCGATCTCGTTCTCATGGCACCTGTCAGTGGGTGGGATATATTAGGCAGCAGGTGAATATTCTGTCCATATAGTTGAAGCAGGAAATATGAGCAAGCGTAATGATTTGAGCAACTTTGACAAGCGCCACATTGTGATGGTTAGACGACTGGGTCAGGGCATCTCCAAGAGCGGTCCAAGGAAGGAAAAGCAAAGTGAACCAGTGACAGGATCGTGGGTGACCAAGGCTCATTCTCACTAATGCTGGGGAGCAAAGGCTGGTCCGTGTGGTCCGATCTAGCAGATGAGCAACCGTATCTTAAAACTGCTGAAAAAGTTCATGCTGGTTCTGATAGAAAGCTCAAATTTAGCATGCCAATGTTTTGGCTAAATGTGTATATATGGGTGATTTTCCCAATTTAAACCTTTAGTGCATTTAGTAATGAATATTTAAGGTTTAATACAATAGAAATATCAAATTTTATAACCATGTTTTCAGTGTCAGAGAAGACAGAAGATCCACAGCCTTGTAATGATGACTACTTGAGTGCAACTTTACTGAGCATTAAACTGATTTCACCTGAATAAATGAACAATTTTGAGGTAATTTTGTTTTATTTCAAACAAGAAACTCTGTAAAATCAAAGCATTGTTGTACAAAAACAAATTTCTTTTTAAATAAATATAACTTTCACAAATATGAAAACATTTCTTTCAGAAATATAAAACATTGAATTGTATTATACAGCATTAAATCAATGCATTAGTTAAATGCACCATGGTCCACGTATGGATAGGCCAGGAACTCTCCCAGCTTATTGCCTTCAGCGTCATAGTGCAGCATCCGGAAGCACTTGTCACAGAAGAGACACGGATCACTCGGAGCAAACTGGTCATTGGTCGTAAACCATCTGGAGAGAGTCAGAGACGTTAGACCTGTATACACGGTTCAGAAAACACCAAAGCTGTTCATGCACCGCTGATTTATACACACCTGCCAATGAAGACGTGGCAAACGGTGCACTTCTGTGTGAGGAGCCTGTCCTTACGTATGAGAAGTGGATACAGCTTCTTGTCCAGGCAGTCGGTCTCATGGGTCAGTCTGTAGTGCGTAAGAGGAGAGTGATGAGGACTCAGATTTGTCTCACATTTGTGATATTAAGAGCTGCTTTCATGTGTGGTTACCCTGCTCACACCAAAGATAAAGCTCACAGACGCATCTACTATTACGCATTTTCTAGTATGATGAAAGCAAATTAGCTAGAAGGTCTTGTGAGAAAGACCTGACAACGAAGTGCTTTATTTCAGACGCTTCAGAAAGTGCAGGCAAAATCTCATCATGTGACAAATCAGACCACCGCATACAACTACACAGAAGTATAGCCGCTTATTAAGGGAGAGGGAGAGGATGACCAAAATCAGTAGGATTCATTCTCTGGGGACTGTAAATGTCATGGCTTCACTGTGATCCACTTATTCATTAGATATTTTATTCTAGATCAAAAGAGCTGACCCGAATGAGTCAGCAGAGCAGTTTTTGGCTTCACAGTCATGGTTTTACTTTATGATTTACTTCACCAGGAGCTGTTGTGTAATGTAAGACCTGTAAAGATGACACACCAATGGCCCATTAAGTCACAGCCTATCCGACAGTTTTGGATAGCAACTACCTTGTTATTTAATTAAATAAACAGCCTATCAAATAGCCACAAATGATATATGTTGATAAATGTTACCATTCATTATTATTACACCTTTCAGTAAAAGGCTCAGTGGGTCTTGAGAAGTTGGATCACCGTAATGAGAAACAGCTCTGACCTGATGTCTGTGATGATGACGAGATGTTCGCAGTCTCCCTGATGACAGTAGAGGTACGGGAAGCCCACTTTAATTGTCAGATCCACGAATCGTGTGTCCTCCATCTTGGCCTGGGTGTAGGGTGGGAAGTTGCGAGCCTTTGCCCATTCAATGGTAGTCCTGTATTATAAACACACAAGAAGGCGCGTCACAAAAATGTCCTCTCAGATACGTGCCTGATCAGTTTATACAAGTTATACATCACATTTGTGGTTTTTCATTGTGAATGGAAGCAGATCAAGTGCAATGTTCCACCCCAAATATTTCTAACCGCCGTCTCTGAGCATGATTATTTCAGCAAATGTCAAGATATTGGCCTTGATGTGAAAAGGAATCACAAGGATTCAATTAATATCCTCTCAAAGCAAGATGTCCTTGTTCATGCTACCATCAGATTTCATGGCCGTCCATATAAATATTGTATTATTGCACACTGGCTGTTGACATCTGCTAAGGCATTTCATGAAGGTTTACAGGTTCTACTTGCAATAGGGAAAAGTTTAAAAAGAAAGCCACGTAAAAACGTACTTGCTGATGTCCTGACATTCGGGGAATCGCATGTCGTTATAGAAAACTCCTTCGAAGAAAAAGAAAGATGACTTGAAATGATCCTGAAACAGAAAACATGAAAAGATTACCTCTAAGTTTTATGGGTCAGTCTTGTGCGTGTGTGTGTGTGTATACACAGTGTGACAAAAGAATTATGTTCAGATATTACAGAGTGTTCAGGATTTCAGATGAACTGTACACTTGTTTACTTTGCTGATGAAGTCTGGAGCTATGTCCGGCGTGTTGCTGAACTCTCCGCACACTTGCAAGTCGCTGACACAGCAGATGGCATCTCTGAACTCTGCCAAACTGTGGGAGCCCGTCATCAGCAGACTCATGTGGGGTCTGATGCTGCTAAACTGAGGAAGAACGAAGGAAAATGTCAGTAACACATGGAGATTAACATTTAACAAAAAATGCCTGGAAAAGATGGTCAGAGTTGGAGAGTTTCTGGCATCCCGAGGAAGAATAAAGCTCACTCTTTCAACACCGGTCGGGTAGTAGACGTTGATGGTTAGAACGATCTCTCCTTCAGGGATAATGTCAGCTGCACTTTCTGGTTTCCTGCCAACGATTAAACGCTCCTGGAAATCACACAGAGAATCACGCCTTATATGTCTGGCACCTCCTCTGTCACAATGATTTGAGTCCACATCGCTGTAATTTATTTATAAGTCTACATAACTGTTCAAATCTATTGTTCTATCTACATTTCAGCAATACTCCAATGGACCCACCAGTTCATCTGCGTAGAGGTCGTGTCTATTCTTGCTGATTTTCAGATTAGTTTTGTGGTCTTGTCTCTTTTTTCTTTGTCTGTTCAAAAAGAAATCACAGAGCATTGGATTTTGATTTGTTTGCTTTATCAAAGACACAATATAATAAAATTGTAACGGTCAGGAAAGGTCATACATTAGTGTTTGGAGCATTGACTCTGGAGGTACAACGTCTGTATCAGGCTGCTGACCCTCAGGATGGCAACGGAGTGAATCAGGACTTGAGAGGAAAACATGAAAAACAAAGTCAAGTAACTAGTTTGCAAACACTACACCACTCTGTAAAAACACATTGTTATATTAAGTATCCACATAAATGTCCTAAAATTATTGAAAGTAACAAAATATTCAATGCAGAAAAATGTCCCGACTGTTAAACTATTATGTATTATACACCGACCAGCCATAACATTATGACCACTGACTGGCCACCTGTCCGTATGTGGGAGATATTTAAGCAACAAGTGACTATTTAGTCCTCAAAATCTATGTAAGAAACAGGAAAAATGGACAAAAATAAGGATTTGTGCGACTTGACTTGACAAAGGTCAAACTGTGATTGTTACACAGCTGGGTCAGAGCATCTCCAAAACGTGGGGTGCTCCAGGTCTGTAGTGATCAGCACCTATCAAAAGTGGGGAGTGAAGGCTGGCCTGTGTGGTCCAATCCAACAGACGAGCTACTGTAGATCAACCTGCTGAAAAAGTTCATGCTGGTTCTGATAGAAAGGTGACCGAACACACAGTGCATCGCAGTTTGTTGTGTGTGGAGCTGAGACCAGCCCAACAATGGGCATGTGAGCATCAGAACTGGACCACGGAGCACCGGAGGATGGTGGCCTGGTCTGATGAATCATGTTTTCTTTGACATCCCATCCCTAAATCCAAATGAGCATCTGTGACAAAACAAGTCTGATCCCACGGAGGCCTCCACCTCGCAACTTATAGATCTCAAAGCTACTAATGTACAGATACCAAAGCACCACCTTCAGAGGTCCAGTGGAGTCCATGGAGTCCTGAACAATGTTAGGCAGGTGGTCATGATGTCAAGGCTGATCAGTGTATGCTCCTGTCGAGACAACCTTTATATATTCTGCACATAATTTATGACTCTGACATGATAAACTGCATTTTAATCAATTGTTTTACTGCAGTTCAAACCTTGTTAGCCGTTAGTGAACCGTTAAACAGGCTAAACGTTGGGTGTACGTTGGTGTGAGTACCTGCAGATGGACTTGAGTTCAGCCATGGTCTCCGCACCGACTCCCATGTCTTTCATAAAGTTGGCGTCAAACGTGTCCTCGTCTTCCCGCTGGTAGGAGTAGTCGCTCGGCTTCAGTCTGTTCAGCCACTCGTGTCTGAAAGAGCCGACGTGAAACGGTTTGGTGTTAACATCGAGGTACTCGAAGTCTGGGATGTTACTGTTTGCGTCTGTCGAGGGATGAGACGCTGCCATGTTTTCCTGAGTAACTAGCGCTGTGAGGAGGATCATGGGTAATGTAGTTTTTTATGACTTGTGGCAACAGAACATTTTTTAAATACATTTTAAAGCCTTTTTTCTTCTTAATTTTTAAAAATACACTTCTGAACTGACTCAAGAAAAAACAGCAAGTAATTACAATTAAAAAATTTTAAATATCGATGTAGTATTATGTATTTTTTAAATAAAATATGATATTACGATGGTTCCCTTATTTTTTCACATTGTATTGCTAACATATTTTTTTCTTTATTTTTAATTTCACCCTCGCAAGTCAGAAATAAAGCCTTAAATCACCCCAAGACAGACCTACTAACTTGCTATACAAGAAGGTTCAGTGGTTGAAAGTATGATCATATTTATTTCCATGTGAAGGAAGAGAGCAATAGCAACTCAATTTGTCAATTAAGTTCACACATTAACACCAGAAAAACTCCGTTCATGAACTTCTCCATTTGCTTGTGCAGACTTCATCAATCATCATCCGTAGCGCCCCCTTCGAATTGAGGGTCTAAAGACAGAGGGTGTTATATGCAAATTATAATTTGTGATATTAAACTACATAAGTAAAATGGACTGGACTTGAACGACCTCTTCAGTGCATTTCTGTGACGTGTTAGTGTGTTTAAAAAGCTTCAGGAGGTGCAGCAGGAGAAATGACAAAACCACTACAGATAATCGGGTTAGGCAGGGACATCACATGCATGCAGATAATGATTAATGATTGGACATGGAGCAGCTCAAAAAATTTAGACAACATAATTGTTACTAATTTGTGTTAATTTGTGATGGTTATGCCATTTCTTCCTCTGTTTCTCCCAGTGGTGGAAAGTAATAAGTGCATATGAAAGTATTGCACTTAAATACAATAAGGTAATTTATTTTGTTATTTTCTATGTATTTATTTATTTATTTATTATTCTTTAAAAAAATTATTTTATTCTTTATTATGCTTCACTTTAACTCCACACTCGTCAGCTGAAACTAATATTACTCTGCAGACTAGGATTTTACACACAAAACCATACAAGAATATTATAAAACAGACATAGACAGATTATAGACAGAATGCAGATTTGTGCAGCAGGACTTTTTCCTCAGGACACGACTCATTTTGATTTGTTATTTACACCATTGTTCTGCGCATGCCTCGTGACCTGCTACCTGCCTCTGCACCTGCATCTCGTTAGTCTCTCGGTGGTCCATGTTGGAACCTCATGTTGTATGTTATATGTAAATGTACTTTTTAACTTTCTAACTCTATATGTTCATATTAATGGATAATAAATGGAGCCGTGTACATTTTAATAGCCTTAATCACATCTGGATATAATATTTCTTCAGTTCTTTTCTTTCTTGCAGCTTGAGAGGAGGAGTTATCTTTACGTGGCTGTGCGTAAAATAACGTTTTGCAGAATGAAGGGACACCTTTGTGGGCTAGTCGTGCAAATCTCTGCCACTCCCGACTCATTACCATATAAATATCGCGGGAGGACATTTTTTTTGCCTCGTCTGCAACAGTACAGAGCGTTTTAAGTTGCAGAGGCTGCTTCATTACTAACAAGGGAAGACATCACTTATCTTCATAACGCTTCTTGTAATCTGACATCGGAATGGAGACGACAGGCAATTCTCTACAACAGGTAAATCATGTAACTACTGCAACTTCTCTTCAGGTGTTTAATGAGCAAACTTTTAATTAGCTGCTTCTGTTTCTTTATGATGGAGATGGAGGAATTAAGTGTTTAAAAGTTTTTTCTTTTCAATGTATAACCTCATGTTCACCTGCAAAAAGCTTAAACTATGCCTTCACTGGGTAACCAATATTCTGTACGTTTGCTGATAATACTTCTAGCCTTTTACTCCGAGTTTTAATGCAGGTCTTTTACTTCTAATGGAGCATTTTTATTTTGCTGCATTGATACTTTCCCCTAAGTCAAAGCTCTGAGCAGCTTGTGAAGCTGTAGACAGCCCACAATAAGCTCACAGGAGGCATGTTGACTGGGATATTATATTAGACTGCAGATAAATAAATGACATGTTAAACACAATTAAACTGCTCTTTCACCCTTTTTTCAGGTGGATCTAAGCAGTGAAGATACAACGTAAGTTAAAGTACATTTAATGTATAGGGTTTTTTAAACAATGTATGTATTTCTGTTATTAGCACATAAGGCAAATAATATTAAGGTATATATATATATATTTATGAACTACAGAGAATCCTACAGAAATATTTATTTATTCTTGCAAATATGATGACATGTAATCATTGTAATGCATAGCGCACACACACTAGTGGTCAGGATATCTCCCTGATACTCTAATACTTATTCATTCTTCAAACTGTGCATACATGTATAGTTTAAAAAAAACTTGTTTCACACACTCCATTCACGGTTTTATAAATCTGACATCTTGTTCTGGTTAACAGTAGGCGTGCAAGAGAGAATGAGTTGATTTTGTCTCCTCGTGCATCTATCTCTGATGGGATGAGGAAGCCAAAAATTCATTTGACAATCTTTCATTCAGCTCATCTAAAATGGATTTAGAGACTGCATTGAAGGAATGCTCCACTGCCCTTGATCTTTTCCTGAACAACAGGTTTGGTGATGCTTTGTCTCTCTTAAAACCCTGGTGAGTCACAATTTTCACTTTTCTGATATTTTTTTGCGTTCACACTTTCAAATGCATCTTCCCTTATTTTTTTTATTTATTTTTTTTTTTAAAATTGCATTTGGTTCTTTCAGGAAGGATGAGAGCATGTACCACGCAATGGGCTACAGCAGCATCTTGGTGATGCAAGCAGGCATGACCTTTGAACCGAAGGACATGGATGCTGCCATGACTTCACTGAGAGAATCTCTACAGACATGCCAAAGGTTTCAACAAAAAGTTTTCATTAAAGTTTAGGATGTTGTTCCGACTTTAACATTGTGACAACATGTGGTACATTCCAATATTATGTACGCTTCTGTGGGTGCATGTATGTACAGTATGTGTATATTTATTCATACGTATCGGAGAAGGGGTAGGAATAAAAGTGTATAGTTCTTTTTTAACATGTAAGATATAATTTATGTTTTTATGAGAACTTAATCATTGAGCTTGTGTATAGGTTTAGCAGCAACCTATTTGTGTTGACACAGTATATGTGTGTTCCTTAACTTAGATTTCGGAAGAAAACTGGAATAATGGAGACTTTAACCAACCTCTGGAACAGACAGCCAGTTGAGAACCTGACAGAAGGTAAATGATGAGTTTCCACTATCTCCAAACTATGCGCCTCTCGTGAATATACACATTTGATCCTGTATGACCACATTGACATTAAGGCAACTAAAGGAATTTGGATGGCTGATTAAGCCATGACATTCCTGTTTAGCCATTAATTACCTCTGGATGAATCCTTTTGATCCAATAGAGTCACAGCACAAAAAGCAAGCTTGGTTACACTTAAAATCTGCACATAAAAAGTATATTTTGTCCTCTGAATTGTTAAATCAGTCTTTCAAGTGGCAAAATGGCTACTTAACGTTATTTTGTTTGCCTTTTTTTTTTTTTTTTTTTTTTTCATCTGTCGTGTGATGTTTCCTTCTTGTCAGCAGAGGAGATGCATGCAGAGCTTTGCTACGCTGAAGTTCTCCTGCAGAAAGCAGCTCTCACGTTCCTGGACGAGAGTATAATCGGCTTCATCAAAGGAGGGATGAAAATCCGCAACAGTTACCAGATTTTCAAGTAAAAAACTTTAATAGATCTTTTTCTGGAGACATCATACCATACCCCGACACAGAGACAATGTTTTAAAATGATATGTTGTCTTCCTTCCCAGGGATTGCCAGGCCTTGGCAGATGTCACAAAAGACATGGAAAAACAGAAGGGAACACACATTCACTTCAGGGGTGGCGTCAACATGGGCATTGGATCATTTAATCTGGTGAGAGCTAGAGAAGGCATTGCAGTCATACAGTAGGCCTCCATAAAAGTGCATTGTCATAACTTTATACTGCACTTCTACTATAGATATGTAGTGTGTAAAATGAAGGCTGAATGAATTCAGTCAAGTTGTATAATAACCAACTTTTTACCTCCCTCCTTGTTATCAGATGCTGTCTCTGCTCCCATCCAGAGTCCTCAGACTGATGGAGTTCTTGGGCTTCTCAGGAGACAGGGCAGGTGCCATCAGTCTAAAGGCAAAGACAGAGCCTCATTATATACTATAGCCATTGTATTGTTTGTTTATTTGCCAATAATCTTACAGGAAGTGGGTTTGTCTGAGTTGAGAGAGGGAGCAGCCAGCAACAGCCTACGCTCTATCCTGAGCACCCTGACTCTGCTCATGTTTCATCTCTACATTACAGTGATTCTGGGTGAGAGCACTGCTAAATTTTGTCCAGGGTTTAAATCCCTGTAAACAGCATTTTTTTGTTTGTTTGTTTTTGTTTTTTAATGGTCAGAAAATGTTCTGCACAGGTACTGGTGAAGGAAACCTCACTGAGGCTGAAGCTCTGCTGGAGCCTTACATTGATAAATTCCCTAATGTGAGCAGTGTGTTTTTTCCTGATTCTTACTGATGAAAGATGTCACCTTTTTATTGCCCCCTTCGCTGAAATGGCATCATTTTGAATTTAAGTTATTTGTGTTCTGTCCACAGGGCGCTCTCATTCTTTTCTACACTGCAAGAATTGCTTTACTCAAAGGAGACTTCACATTTGTGAGTACAGGAATATATCTACAGTCGCCCTGTGTTGTTTTTTTAAAATGCAATCTTAGCTAGTGTATTTTTTTTAGTTGCAGTCAGTCAAAGAAAACTGGAAACCCATGAGTTTGTGTTTCTCTGCAGGCCCAGGAGAAATTCCTGGCATGTATCGCAGCACAGGAGGAGTGGCGTCAGATTCACCACCTGTGTTCCTGGGAGCTGATGTGGGCTTACTCCTTTGAACTAAACTGGAGAGAGGCGTATCGATACGCTGATCTGCTCTGCAAAGAGAGCAAGTGGTCACAGGTATCTAATATAACCTTATGTTCTGTTGTAAAACTGCTCATGTATTAAAATTACCTCTTACAACAAGCGGATTGCTCTTCTCTTGCAGGCTGTGTATGTTTTCCAGAAAGCTGCCATCTTGAGCATGCTACCAGAGGAAGAAGTGTCTAAACTGGGAGAAAATGTGGTGGAATTATTCAGGTGTGCCAGAGAAAACCGTCATCTGTGTATACATTAGTTTATACCGTCTGTAATCATCATAGAGTAACTGTGACACATGGTTTGTAGGCAGGTGGATGGTCTCAGACTGAGGATTGCTGGGAAGTCGATTCCAACAGAGAAGTTTGCAGCAAAGAAGGCAGAGCGGTACTTGTCTTCTAACCCTGTGAAACTTGTCGTCCCAGCTTTGGTGAGTACGCATTTATACTCCTACTTAATGAATCAACATTGTTATCAAGCGAGCAGTCCTTTTTAAACAACTATCTCTTTTCCATAGGAAATGATGTACGTGTGGAACGGTTTCACAGTAGTTGGCAAAAGACCTGAGTTGACTGAAAGCATCTTGGCCACATTAGAGAAAGCAGAGGATGAGCTCAGAGAGGATTCAAGTGAGAGACGAAGCAGTGACCAATATGATGGGTTTTTTTTTGTTTTTATTAGCACCAACATCAAACTAACAGCATTTTGTGTGATGTGTAGGCCCGTCAGAGTATCACCAGGATGACCAGTGTGTTGTCCAGCTGCTGAAGGGCCTGTGTCTAAGACAGCTGGGACGGCTGGTCCAGGCTGAGATCTGCTTCAATCATGTCATTTCCAGGTGCGGTTATCTTAACACTACAAGTCTTGTACTCTAGCATCAATCTGTGGACCTTAACTGTCTTTTCAGTTCAGTAACTTGCACAATAGAATTGTAAATAAAATGAAACGTATTCAGAAGAGTATTTGTTTATATAAGACTCATTGAACTGGTTATTTCTGCCCTTTCGACACCGGTCAACACTCTGTGTTTTGCATTTATGACACTGGCTGGGTCTCATTTGCATCACATTCAATCATCTCTACACACACGTGTTAACTCCCCTTTTAGTTTGTCAGAGGTTGTTATCACCATTCATCCTCCTTCACTCTCCTCCTTCTAGCTACAGGTCACACACTCTATAAAGTTATTTATGTAAATTGAAGACTTTTTTTCTCTTTAAAGTCATAAAATGACGTTGAATGTGGAATGCACTCTTGTCTGCTAAATATGAATTTAATTTTATTAGCTGTGTTTTCATGATGGAGGATAAATAAAGTGTACCATACCATACCATATATAACTCATCTTGATGAACTTGAGACTTACAATTAACCATAGTTGATGTTTTAACGGTACTGAATTAATTCACTGAAGTAACTTAGATTTTTTTTGTTTTGTTTTGCACACACACACACACACACACACACACACACACACACACACACACACACACACACACTTGAGACTTAAAATGAGTCATTGTTAATGTTTTTTGAACAGTACTGAATTAATCCACTGAAGTAACTTAGATTTTGTTCTTTTTTATTTTACAGTGAAAACGATATCAAGCATGACAACTACCTGGTGCCATTTACCATGTATGAGCTGGGTCTATTGCACAAGCAGAATGGTGACACCAGCACAGCCATCACTGTGATAGAAAAGGCCAAGTAAGTGTTTCTAGCCCATCCAATGTTGTCTTTAAGTCAAAGTGGAAATTCCCCAAAATGCCTTGACAAAATACAGCTGCCCAATAAAGTGAATTAAACTAAATGCACCTATATGTACAAAAATGGCAGCTACCTGTTAGTCAGAGTAGCATCTATACTGTCACACAAAGATCTAATGAGTGATCTTATTTGTAGGATGAACTACAAAAACTACAACATGGAGTCGAGGCTACACTTCCGCATCCACGCAGCACTCGAAAGCATGGGCTCCTTTCCAGCCAAACTTCCCCCTTCACGTACGCCGGCTTAAAAGACCCCGTGGCAGAATCGTCCAGATGGGCATCTTGCTGTCAGCTCCTAGTATGGTAGAGCAGAGCTCGGAGTTGCAACCCTGTGTAGTTTTGTTTTGAAATTAATTTTTAAATTTAAGAGAACAGTGAAGTAGACTCTGCTGGCAACGTGGTATGAATGACTGAAGATGAAGAAAACATTATAGGTGGGACTTAATTAAAGTGCGGGTCAAAAAAAAGTTTTAAGTGAGTGTTGTGAAAGCCAAAGTGAGTGTGAAAGTGTCCAATAATGTTACATCCAGTTGGAGTTTATTTATTCATGAGCTTAAGCCTGTTTCAATATTTAAAGATGTTTTATAAACTATATGTCCAGGTACAATTCAGCCTTGTTCTACAGATAACATCTTGTAAATAACTGTTTGTATTATCCTTTTTCTGTGCAGTATGAACCAGTCTGTTTTAGTATGAATGAACATGAATAAAGCTTATGAATCAAATGATGCCCCATGCTTAATTATGACAGAAAATGTGAAGCATCTGCAATGTGTTAGGAGTACTTCGATCACTGAACTTAATCTACCCTTGAATTGCATAGAAATTCCTAAAATGGCTTTCTCGAAGGCTCATCAGTACCACATGATAAATTAATGTTCTTCAAGCAGTTCAATACGTGTCAGGTTTATGCAGTGGTATAAGGAGGTCACTGCCAGTGTCCCTGATTAGTTTTTCTGCCTCTGGTTGAAGGAGTGCACTTTAGTGAAATTGCGCCATCTAGTGTTTGTGTTTGCATTTTTTTTTCTCAGTTATCTGAATAAAGGGCGAAACCCAAAGAATAAACTTCTCTAAGAAACAATAATTATAGCAAAATGTCAAGTGTTAGTTAAGTAATCAATGTCACCTGAAAAAGCGAACAGATTATGTCCATCTGCAGCCTCAAAAATGGTCACATTTGTACTTTTCCCACACTTGCACCATGTCCTGATCACGCTCTGACTGCATGTCAATCATATCAACGAGGCACTATCTTGAATAATAGAACAAACATTTTAATTTGATAGTTATAAAACATTTTATTATGGAATAGTGTATTGCATTTCTGACTTATCATCGTACTACCTTTAAAAAGAGCAGTATGTAGTGTTGTCGATAGAGCATATGAGGAAACGTACCATGAGTTAAGAACCACTGGACTAAATTACCTATTTTTATGTAAAGTAGTTGAAACTAGCTCGACCAGCAAAACCAGTACAACTACTCACACATGAAGGCTTCAGTATTTTGAATTACATTATGTAATGCATGCTACATCAGTCAGGAGGTCATTGTAAGTATATTTTACTGCTAATATTTATGTACATTTACTTAAGTAGGATGTAAAATGAGGATTTTTACTTGCAATGGAGTATTTTTACATTGCTGTACTGGTACTTTTACTCGAGTAAAGGAGCTGAGGATTCTTCCACCAATGGGTATTAATATGCATATCACACAGTAACATGTATTGTATGTATAACAAGAGGTAAAATAGTGCCAGGGGATGGTAAAGTCCCACAAATCCACACAGTAACTAGTAGTAGGATTATGAATGTCAGTGTCAGTGCTGTCAGTGCTGGTGACCACGTGTTCTCTGAGATGATCAGCTGACTCTGCCGGAGGAGGAGGAGGAAGGGAGAATGAAGATGGAAGGGAACAGGGACGAAGCTGAAAAATGTATAAATATAGCGACAAAAGCCCTCGAAGCAGGGGATAAAGAGAAAGCGGTGAAGTTTCTCAACAAAGCGGAGAAGCTGTACCCGACTGACAGAGCCAGAGGTGAGGCCGTTTATCTGATTTTTAGCCTGTCGGGGCTAACCACAGCGAAGCGTTAGCTTAGCGGCTGACGTTTGTTAACACACCACTGGCTGTTTTAAGTTCACAGCAGGTCACCTGTTGAGTAATTCATATTTGTCTGATTAGTTAACGTTAGTCAAGAGTGAAGTGTGGCTTAGAGACGAGAAATTAAGCAACACTCAACCGAGTTGGCGTCATACATCCGAGTTAGCTTTGGCTAAGTTGTTGGGCCTAACGCAGCTAGCTGTTCGCTGTAGTGGATTTAAAATGAGCAAATACCGTGTACAGTGAGTTTATATGAATGTATGTTGTAGCCTATATTGTTAGGTGTTAGTGTAAGCATGAAAATACAAATTACTAACACAGGTCAGCTAACCGTGAAACGGTCAAGCCACTCATTTAGCTCGTAGCTGTCACTGTAACGTCCCGAAGGCTAGCTGACCTTTTTAAAGGATGTTTGTTGGTTGCCATTAAACTGTCACTTCAGGTAACACACCTTTGCTTTCCTTATTATGACCGTGTTACTAGATAAAATAGAAAAGACAAGTGAGTAATGATGTGGCGTTAGGTTAGTGGGTGCTAGTCCTTTCTAGTCCAATCCCTTAATTGAATGATTGACCCAGAGAGAGCCTCGAAGTACAGAGCAGGCTAATCCGACACACACACACCTGTCTGTGGGATGCCTGTAAACAGGAGTTAAGTAAGGATGGAGCTGACATGAGTGTTTTGCAAAGGCTGTGTAATATAAAGTAGAATGAGTAGACTGCATAATGCTGTAGATAAACCTGCACATTGAGGTCCAGTTGCTCCTCAGGTGTTAAATTGTGGCTCGTCAGTTGAAATTGGAAGTAGTTGCATGCCCACCATTGTCTGTTGAAAGCTTAATTATGTCCCTGCACAGGTTTGTGTGTGTGTGTAGATATATATAAAGTGCTAATGACATTTCCCAAGCTTCCCACAGGAAACTAGAAGATAACGGGCTTGCCAACGCCTGACCTTGGAAAAACTAAATAGCACACATAGGGTCACCATTTTGCACTTAAGTTAAATTATTTGAGCAAATCAATAAAAGGTTTTTACAGTCCACATGCACACCACAGGGTGTGCACTGAAATGTGAGGCGAGAGGCATCACAGCAATGTTGTGTAAACAAAATGCCCAGTGTAAAAAAAGGCATGGCCCAAAGGAGAAGGTAGAAACAAAAGGTGCCAACGAGGGTTATGTGGAGGTTACACAGCAGGAGGAGTTGAAATAGACATAATAAAAAGGAAAAATATGCACATTATGCGTGTGTGTGTGGGAGTAAAGGGACTGCGTGGGCTCTGTATCTCGAGGCTCGCGCAGGATTAGAGTTCATAATCTGTATTGTTTGGGTGAAGAAGCTCGAGATAAGATGCCATACTGTTCATAGCTTTGCTGTTATCTTGCTAACAGACAGAGTGATGCAGTAACAGAAAATAACCTTGTTGGAAGGGTTAGGGTTATGTAATCATGGGTTTTCCTCACGTAAGGGAGGTGAAAATAGGTTTTTATATTAAAAAAGTACTCATAAGGAAAAAGAGTCAACCCTCTTGGGACTGAAGTTCCAACCTCTATTGAGTGAGTAAAGCTGTGAAAACAATAACAGGAAACAAGAATTGAACATCAAACACCAGGTCCTTCAGTATACAAGGTGTATGCCTGCCTTTGCAGTCGTGCTCTGCAGTGCTGTTCGACGCCTCGTCGTGAGACGTGTCCCTGTTCCTGTAGATTTCTTAACAAGCTCGTGGAGGGTTGTGCACAGGTCTGGCGTTGAGTGATGAGGGACGTGTGTCACATCCCCTGATGTTGTAATCCAGGATATCACACACACACACACAAAGGGTTGACAGACAAAGGCAGGCCCGCCAGGCAGGCAGCAGCTCCACAGCAGAATACCTCACAGCAGCCACATGAGCACTTTCATATTTGTGACTACTGTCTTTGAGTTATCTGGCGTCAGTGAGATGGTTATCAACAGGCTTATTTAACCCAGTCTGCTGCTGAGAAAGATCGTAACAAGTTGTCAATATAATAATGTATGAAAACACGGCACCAAGAGGAGAGTAGCGGATAAAACAAATAGATTAAAGTATTGATCACTGGGCAAATTAGGTTGTTGCAGATGTGAATATATCCAGTTCAACATGGGGAAAAATGTAGAATGTCTTTCTCAACATGTTAAGTAGCCTCGTGCTATAGGAAAGAGGGATTATAGTTGTGCAAGTGGCCATAGTTGTGCTTAAGTTACACGAGAACAGACTATCTAATGCTAAATAATGCATTGATAAACAATAAGGAACATTATAACAGTTAAAAGCATGTGTGGTGCCGAGCCAGAGATGATTAGGCTGCTGTACTGTCTTTGATTTTACATTTTTGCATCACTTGCTGTATTTTCTACATGGATAGCAATCTCAAATGTGTATATCAGACCACTGGAGCGACGCGGCATGTAGTGCTCAAGGTCTCTGTAACACACTGAACAAAATACAGGAGGCACATTTCAAGTCTTATCACTACTTGTCGTTGGGGCACAGTGGGCATGTGTTGTATTTATACAATCATCATGAGTCCATACAAAGGGACTTCCACGGTTACTGTCAAAGAATTGTGTTGTTAATCTGTAACAGTACTTTTATCAGTCATTGACGACTTGGTTGACAAGTAGCTGCCTGCTGGTTGGGAACTGGCAGGTGGATTTAAATAATTTTTTTTTAAAACAAATACACTGAACATCACTTCTAGTTTGATGTGCTTGCAAGTCACGTCTCCCTCTGTGCACTCGCAAGCTGTTTCATCGGGTGATTGAAGCCAGCGCTTCCTTGTGCTGTGCCAAATTTGATTTTGTTGACTGTTTTTCTGCCCTTAAAGGTGGCCCTTTCATTTCTGCTGTAAATTAAGAGCTATTTAAAGGTCGCATTGTTCCAACCTGCTCCGACCTTGTTAGCTCAAAGTGCTCCTAACAACACATCATGATGCTGCCCGAGTGCCGGTATCGAAACTGTATTGAATCAGGATCCTTAAAATCCAATATTCTTATTAGTGAGACGAACCATCTCTCTTCAAGTCTGTTTATCCTGATGTTGGACAGATTCTGAAGGGAACCATTTGTAATTTCACTTATCTTTAGCTTCTTCCTCTCTTCTTCAGCTTTGTTGGACGCATTAACGAAGAATGGGAGCTCAACGAGTAATGGTGCGTATCGTAGGAGACCAGCAGAAAGCTCACAGAGCAACGGTGGCCAGCCAGAAAGGGAAAGCCAAGAGTCTGGAGGAGGCGACTCCTCTAAAGGCTTCACCAAAGAGCAGGTGGAAGGAGTCCAAAGGTGAGAATTTAGCATCCTTTTCATGCTCTTGTTCTACTGTATGTATCCCACTACAGTTGGCAGTTGTCCAACAATTGGCCCTGTGTCAGCAGTAGTGTTTCTGTCATACATGATTAAACCTTTTGTCTGTGGCTGCAGTGTTGTGAGTGTGTGTACACACACACAGCTATTGCCACGGGACCCTCTTCAGCTTGGTGTCATGCCCATGGGGGGTGAAAGTGAGAGACATTTAGCAGTGTGAACTAGATACCAGGTAACCACTACATGCTCTAATTTTAGACCACGAGATACAGAGAGAGCGAGAGGTAAGCAGTCGGTGTATGTTATCCACCGCATACAGCCTCCAGTTAGATAGTATAAAGTTGCAGATGGCAGCTTAAGTTCATTTATAGGATCATTACTCAATCCTATTGTACTAACATGCAGAAAATTGGTTTACTCTCCAGGGGTTTTATACTAAATCCTCAGGGGAGGCTTCAGTGGGGTAAAAATTGCATCATGCCTTCCAAGAAAAAGTAAACTGGTTGTGCATAACTGTCTGATTCAGTGACGGGTAGACTGTGCGATAACACAATATTATTGACGTTTAGTGTATTTAATGGTGGGTGAAAGAAAGTTTTCCCACCTGCCTTTCATTATCGAATGGATTGTTTTCAGCTGCTCCTCTCTCTGTCACACTTTTTTTTTTTTTTTTTTTTTAGAATAAAGCGGTGTAAGGACTACTACGAAGTACTGGGAGTCAGTAAAGACGTTGGTGAGGACGAGCTGAAGAAAGCCTACAGGAAACTAGCGCTCAAGTTCCATCCAGATAAAAATCAGGCACCTGGAGCAACAGAGGCTTTTAAAAGTAATTTAATTCAATTTGAATTCTTTAATGATCTATCCTACAAATACTGCTAAACATTGTATTTTAATGTCATAGCTTTAACACACCCTCTTTGATACATCTGCCATGTCCTCCTTCAGAGATCGGTAACGCGTATGCAGTGCTCAGCAGCCCAGACAAAAGACGGCAGTATGACCTGACAGGAGGAGAAGAGCCGAGCAGCCCGGGTCACTCACACGGAGGAGGCTTTGACTTCCACAGGGGCTTTGAGGCAGACATCACTCCTGAGGACCTCTTCAACATGTTCTTTGGAGGTGGCTTCCCCTCCTGTAAGTGGGCCCTTATATGCATAAATTCATAATTTCCCACCCAAATTTGAGTTGTGTTTCATCCAGATATATTGACTTTATTGTTGTGATGTCACATGTTAGTGTAGTCACTGATCGTGGCTTTTAGATGGAGTGTTAAAGTTAGAAATATAACCATGTTATCTTGGCTTTTTGGTGAATCTTGAAAGGCTCAGACTTAGGTTAGGTTGGGTTCAGTCAATGGACTATATCATGAAGAAAGAAAATCTAGTTTTATGTACGGATCTTTGAGAAGGTGTAGGTGCAATTGTTGACATAATCCATAACTTTGTATCTGACCTACAGCGAGTCCACACACCTTCACGAACAGCAGAACAAGCTACAGCCATCAGACGGATTACCGACAAGAGAGGACAGAAGAACGAGGAGATGTATGTAGATGTGTTCGGATTTTGTATCTTACATTCAAAAACATTATTCGCACCTACAGAAACTACTTGCTCTGACTGTTTATTATCATAGGTGTGTGTTGAAAATGAAGCGCTCATTGTACTGTGTTTGTCTCCAGGGGGGTTTCTCAATGTTTATCCAGCTGATGCCCATCGTGGTCCTGATTTTAGTGTCAATACTGAGCCAGATGATGGTGTCTCCTCCACCCTACAGCCTCTACTCTAGACCGTACGTACACACACACACACACACACACACTCCTATTCATCACTTAGATCCATTTGAAATCCTTGAAATTGTAGTCCATCTTTATCTAGCCTTTCTTTCACAATTTTGCAATTTTAATGATACTATAAAACAACTTGAGGATTCAACATACTTGGACAAATGGCTTCAGTTGTCAGTATTTTCACATCAGCTTGTACTTCTGTCATCTCGTCCAGGTCCACAGGTCAGACCGTAAAACGGCAGACAGAAAACCTGCGTGTCGACTACTACGTCACCAGAGATTTCAAGTCCGAGTTTAAGGGCTCAGCGCTGCAGCAGATTGAGAAAAATGTGGAGGAGGACTATGTAGCTAATGTCAGAAATAACTGCTGGAAGGAGAGACAGACAAGTGAGTAACCATGGTTATAATACACCCTCAGATGTAGCTTATTGAATTTAATAATAGTTTCTGCGTTGCACTTTTTGTTGTTTTATCAGTCACATTGTTTTTGTTACTTGTCTCATCCAGAAACAGACCTGCTGTACGCTGCTAAGGTGTACAGGGACGACCGAATGCGCAAGAAGGCAGAACTCATGACCATGGATAACTGTAGGGAGCTGGACAGACTAAATAACCTATACAGAGGCGGATGAGTTGGACGCTTTTAGATCATGTAAATGTATATGAATAGATGTGTATGTTCATGTTTTTTTAAGAAAGAGTCTTTACACTAGGAGCAAAAAATGTACTGAAATAATTTAGCTCTATTGTTGAAGTTTTAAAATGTCCCTCTCCTCGTATCCCCACCTCGCCAACTCCTCTCCTTCCTCACTCCAGCCTGACCCCGGGAACCGCCTTGTTACGTCTTAATGAAACAATCTCCACACACGGTAGACAGCCCGAGACCTTTTTTTAACTTTTCTTTTGTTTTCCTGAAAACAAGAAGGACGAGGACACTTGATTGTAAAGGCATGTGCTTCGAGTAGTGAAAAGAGGCATTCTGCACAAGCAAATCAGTCTTAAGATCAACAAACTGCTTTCGGCATCATCAGCTTGACATAAATATAAGACAGGAGACTTTGTAGATTCATCTGGAGGTGCTGTCCTCCAGCCAAATCCATTCCTTGAAGAAGACAGGAACGAAAGAAGGAAATAAAATAAAACCTAGTGCTTCTTTTAGCTGCCAACTCACCTCCGACTGAAGATCGATGGAGTATGAAAAGACACTTGTGATTTTGCTACGAGAGGACATTTTATGTTGTCCACTTCAAAATGTGAAGATAGTTGGGACTAAATGGACTATGGAAGGACATCGAAACTGTTAATCATAAATGGTTGTACATTTTCATTTTTGAATGTTTGAAGTTTATGCAGTTATTTAAGTAACTATAGAAGAAACAAAGTTTTTCTTCAATGCTCGCCTAATCATTTAAATAAAGTAAAATTATTACCATACACTGGATGTATGTGTTTCTGACTCAAATGTCAAATTCACCAAAATTATATCTAAAAAAACAATTTGTGAGTTTTTTGCTGCTGCATGTGGAGGTGAATGGAAACAGGGACTATTTCTTTGGCAGCAATCAGTTCTTATGAAAACTGTTGAGTGAGATTTGTTCATTATCATGAGTACTAGGAACATTGTTGATAAATGGCTCAGTGGTGGACTGGAACAAAGTACATTTTACAGTACTGCTCTTAAGTGTAATTTTGGCTTTACTATCAAAACATACACTGCATTTATTATATTTTACTCTGCGTTGATTTAATGGCCAGATCAGTCCACCGGAGGGAGCTGAGGTCACTGCCTTTAGAAATGAGCACAGTGCTCTTTGTATGTGGAATAAGTCCCTCCATTTCTTTGAACTACTAACTAAATACAGGGTGAATCACTGGTAGATATACTTTAATTACATGTCTTGCATTTTGTTTATTTGATATCCCTAAGATAGATTTGTAGTTTAAGTACCAAAACCATCTCCATATAGTTTTAGGCTTCTCTCTGGAGTTCTAGCAAGAACAGGGCACTCCATGTTCTCTCTCATTAGTATTAATGAGCTTTCTGATTGCCTGTCTGAGTGATGCACGACCAGGCCACCCACAGGTAACGGATTGTAGCTTACCTGGATGGTGGGGCACGCTGGGGATGTGACTGTATAGTTGTGATATCACAACCTTATGGAAGTCCTGATGGCTCATTAAAAAGGGCTGAATACAGACTGTGTGTACTTCTCAGTGGACTGAGCATTTTGATATTTTCACAGTACTTCTATAGAACCTAAACCTGCTTATAATTTAAAAAAGAATTAATACATACAGGATCTTAAAGTAAAGACAAAACTGTCAGCTAAATGTGCCTATATGGTATCAGTAAAATTACTTAGGTATATTATGTAGAATTATATTGTTTTATATTATTATGTACATTGTGTTATCATTTATTAATTACTGGTGCCTTAACCTGTAAACACTGTTGCAGCTTGTCAGTATGGAGATATTTTAACTGTATGTAACTAATTTATAACAAAATTATCATAAGGTCTTGTAGTAAAATCTTAATCTAGAGTCGGCAGTAAGTACAGCTGGCAAATGAGTGTGAAAGCAAACAGTATATTTTCTTGTGAAATACAAGAGTATAAGTAAAATATCATAAAATGTAAAATGTCTGTTGCTGTAGTTCTACTGAATGACATTAAATCTGCTAAAGTCCTTCAGATGTAGTCAACACTGCAGGAACCCTCACAGATCTAAAGACACCACAGACAATGTGGATCCCTCATGTTCAGACAGCCTCCATTGACTCCTTTTTATGCACTCTAAATTACATTTTAAGTTCAGTCATTTATACTAGAAAGATTATAAAATATGTATGTATCTGTATGCTAAATTTGGGGTGTTGTTATGGCATGGGGCTCAGAGGAATCTGGGCAATGGAGGCCGGAGGTGATGTGTACTGTTCTGACTTTCTTATAAACTTTTTTTTCACAGCAGCTATTCTGACATGACATAGTAGGTAAACACAGGTGTTACCAATGATACTAATTAAAGTTCAGTTCAATTCAGGTCAAACAGAGTCAGGGTGCTGCTGTGGTGACTGTTGACTCACTGGAAAGTCTCTGCTACAATAAATGGAACGGAACCTTAATTAGTATCATTGGAAACACCTGCGTTAACCCTACTATTATACTATAAAGGTTTATTGCTGGAATACTATGAAACTGAGGTTTTATACTGTGTTTAAATGAACATTTAAATCAAGGCAGTAGTGATGTGTCGGTTGTGAACGAGCCGGTTCAAAGAGCCGGCTCTTTTAAGTGAACGATGGGAGCCAGCTCCAGTACGTGAGCCGTTGAGTGAAAAGAAGAAGCAGCATTTCTATGCTTTTTATAGTTTTATAGGTGTTTTTGTCTGCTTTGTGTAGCAGAGTGGTTCTACAAGCAAGCAAGTTAGCAAAAGAGCCGGCTCTTCTTGGTGAGCTGAGTCAAATGATCTGACTAGTGGTGTGTCAGTCGCAAACGTATCGTTCAATTTGAACTAATCTTTTATATGACTCGGGAGTAACGAGTAGTCTCAGTGAGTGATTCGTTCATTTTCATGCAGTACGTTCCCTCGTCACATGGCAGCTGCATAAGCTCAAGTCAGGACAGGAAACAGAAATGATTAATTCACGACTCAACGACGTGTCCTCCAGTTTGAGTCTCTCGTTCATTTGTCACATGACAGGCAGCTCAGCCACAGGCCTGTGTGACGAGCAGTACGCACAGCGGTTCATTCATACAGATCGGTCTTTCGTTCATTTGTCATGTTTACATCACCCACAAGAGGGCTACAGCGGTGCACTAATGAATGAACGAAATGAACGAAGTGACTCAAAAAAAGATTAGTTCAATTTACCGTCCGAGAGTAAGTGATCCGATTCAGTAAAAAGACTCGAACTTCCCAACACTAGATCTGACTCCCTAAAAAGAACCGAGCTTCCCATCACTAGTTGCAACGTGTTGCATCATTTTGATTGGTTCATCGGCGGTCACATGACAGCGTCCAACCCGGAAATGATATCATCAGCTGACTGCGGCAGAGGCACGTCCCTCTTCAGTGTTTATTCGGTGAAAGAAGAACAAGCAGATGTGAAACTTGAGATGCCGTCGAGACAGAAACTTTTTTAAGGAATAAATAAGCTGAATTTGAACCAATGTGCCGGGAGACGCTGTTTTTTTGGGCTCTGACGTTAAGTGGACTATGAACAGCTGCATCCGTGTTTTTCTGTGGGGGCTGTGTCTCTCATGTGTGTCCGCCTGCAAACATGAACCGGAGACCCCCGACTGGAGGATGACTCTGAAGACTATCCGTAACGGAATACACAAGATTGACACGTACCTGAACGTGGCACTGGACCTGTTTGGAGGCGATGATGGACTGTGTCATTACAGGTGTAGTGATGGTAAGATAGCTTCTTTCAACACACCTGTAACTAATAACATTAATGCTGACTGGATATTACTCTGTGAACTTAACGAAAGTTAAAGAACTGAAGCTTAAATGATGTTTATGCAACACTTGGCAGCCAGATGATATACATTATCGCCCCTCGAGTGGCACAGTGAGCCATTAAATCGTCTGTACTGATGTGTTTATCTCCTGACAACAAGATAACTGACTGTGGCAGAACAAGAAACATCTTCACCTTTGCTCCTCTCTCTCACAGGTTATAAGCCGGTGCATCGCCCCGGGTACAAGCACCCACCACCCAATGGATGTGGCTCCCCGCTGTTTGGATTTCAGGTAGTCTGACAGAGGTTGGAGGTTAGAGGTTGCTTGGTTCCAGTCTGCAGCATGCACACATGAGTTGAGGGTCATCAGCAGCCTGTCATGTTCTGTGTCCTTCAATTATTCCATTCAGAAAGCCGGCTGCCCATTAGTAGCACAAATTTAAGTTCTGCAGGTATGTAGGTGTCCAAACCTTCAAGAGTAGCTCATCCCTACCCCTCACAACAGCTTGTAACATTTTGTGGAGGATATTAAAAATCTGTCTTTATCAGAGGATAACGCTTGATCGAGAAGTTTTGATCCAGTTTTCCAGAATACACTTTCAAGCAAGTTTTTCAAGAAGCTTATAAAGTGATGCAGGGAGGTGTTAGTGCCTAAAGGGAAGGTCTAAGAGGAAAACACCAGTGTCTTTCTTAATTTTTATTTTAAATATTGCACTGACTACCTTTTGAAATATGTGTCCAAAATCTGGAAATCAGTTTACATTCCTAAAAATAATGGAAAGCCGCCTTTCTATCTAAATTGCACTTAATACACTAAGGGGAAAGGGACTGGTTGATTTTGTTTAAGGTAACAGGGATAATATGTAACCTATGAAGTATCTTGTATCTTGTCTCCTTAAGCCTAGATCCTGTCAGACGTATATTGTCTGCCAATCATCCTCAGTGTATTCATTATCCAGGTCAGATAATGGCAGATAGTATGTGACATCTAACATGGTTAGTTCACAATACAACAAAGTACTTTGTGGATTTAAAAGAAAACAGCTTGGCTGAGGCTGATGTTGGCTTATTGCAGGGATATTTGTGTCAGTTGGCTCATAAGTAACCAGAAAGTGTAGTACTACAGACGTGCCAAATATGTGTTTTTAAGATAATTTGCTAATAGTGTCCCCATTCCTCATAGATTGTCCACATGAAAGTACTATATATTTGTTTTCAGCTATAAGATGTACCATGTTGGACGCAACTCTATAACCAGATTTAAGGGAGCCTGATCAAAACTGTTAATTTTTATTATGCCATAAGATTAAGAGAACAAATATTGGCCAATATATTGTTATTGGATTTTCTATCTTTCAAATATTGATATCGGATATTGATCAAGTATTGAGCATCAGTCTGGCTTTGGTAAAAGTACTAAAAGATACTAAATGCTAAACAAATAACATCCTCTATTTTACTCATTTTCCCACACATTTGAGTGATGTAAAGCAGAACAGGAAGAGCTCTCACAGTTTTTTTTTTTTTTTTTTGGCTTTTTCAAGCTTTATTTTGACAGATACAGCTGAAGACTGACAGAAAAGTGGGGAGTGAGAGAAGGGGGAATGACATGCAGCAAAGGGCCACAGGTCGGACTCGAACCCTCGGCTGCTGCAGAAAGGACTGAGCCTTTTGTGCATGGGGCGGATGCTCTACCTACTGAACTAACCGTTGCCCCACAATATTAGTTTTAAAGAAAAACCTACTTGGACCGGAGTGTATTGTGCTTTTGTCAGATTTATCTCTCCAACAGGTAGTTTAATTTGAATGTCATTCTACAATACATTATAAAGAGGAACAAACCTGTGTTTTTTCAGTTTGACATAGGAATCCCATCCATGACCAAATGCTGTAACCAACATGACCGCTGCTACGACACCTGCGGCCGTGAGAAACACGACTGCGATGAGCAGTTCCAGGACTGTCTTGAGACCATCTGCAGGAATGTGCAAAGGACTCTGGGATTGGCCCAAAGTGTCAAAGGTGAGAGGCTGAGCCAGTTTGTTACAAATAATTTCACTTTGAAAAACTTCAACAATTCGTGTCCTCAGTTCACAAACACAAGTACAAATGGATGTGAAACACAGTATGTCCAGCAGAGGGCACAATAGAGCTAATTTCTCTAGAGGTAAAACTAATCTGGATTCTGTCATCTGTTATCTGGATTAGGGAGACCCGAATTAACAGTTATTGTTCAGTACTGACTCATAACCACAACATCAAACTCACTCTGTCATATATGAAATTACAATATCTGTAGTTGTCACGATTAAGGTTTGAAAATGTAGCAGGTAGCTGTTTCTAAACCAACTCACCTTGCCCGTGTCGTGTATTTGCTCATGCTCTTCCTCTTGTTCTTTCTGTCCATCTTTGCAGCTTGTGAGTCAGCAGTGACTCTGCTGTTTGACGCCGTTATGCACATGGGATGTAAGCCATACCTGGACAGCCAGAGAGAAGCTTGTGTGTGTCAGTACGAGGTGAAGAAGGAACTGTGACACGGCCACAGGCTCAAGACTGTGGAACAGACTGATTGAAAAGCACAACACTGACAGAAGGACGCCAGCAATAAACGTTTATTTTCTCAGGGATAGAGCCTCTTTGGCAGAAATCTATTAGACACAGTGAATGTGAAAAGTTTTTAGAGTGGACAATTAATATCCTTCCTATGCAGATAATTATTTATAGTTTGTTAATACTGTGTAATGTGCTTGTCATGTGATGGACTGGAAACAGGGTGGTCAGGGTTTCCCTGGCTTTTGGATGCTTGGATAGCAGCCAGCGCTATTTTATAGATTCATAAATACTGAAGACGTTTTGTATTAGACACTAAAAACTAATTTGGCACTGATTAGCAATAAAACATGGACAGTGTACAGTTGGTACTCTTCCACTTTATTCCAATTAAATGCTAAAACCAGGAGTTTTTTTTTATTTAGTGCACTGTGTTTCCATTAAAAAAATAAAAAAAAAAAACAAAGATGAATAAATTTGTACTTGGAGCTCTTTTTTCAAGAAACTTTCCTCTAACTAAATTAACAGTCTCAGGAGTTTGTCTTAATTTTTTCTGTAATCAGCACAAAATTTTCATAATTCTTTCTCAGAAACTTTGAAGAAATGATTAGGGTATAATGGACCGACTTGCCATATTTGTGGTTCTTTATAAAAATGTGTAAAATATCACATGGGGGCTTGCACTGGTTAACTTAAATGTGATAACTGTGTGGAGAAAACCTGTTAAAAATAAACAAACATACATTTCTTCATAACTGTGTGTTCACATCATAGACATGTTTGTAGAAACTGCATGTTAGAAACAGCATCCTTTAATATGGAGGGACTGAGTGGAGTCCGAGGACCACTGAGGATCTTTGTTTGGACTCTCATTGATCCCTCATTCAAAAGATGAAGCAAAGCTTTTCTATCATGTATTTGTAATTTATGTTGTAAGAGAAAGCCACTAAGATAAGGGCTGGATTAGATGTTTTATCTCTCCTAAGCTTCATCTGTACCAACCCTTATTTCACTTTTATTGTTTAAGGTTTATTAAATCCCTTTTCTTGAATGTTTTATGATCACTGGTGCCTCAGGGAAGGGGCTATTCACAGACCCCATGAATCAGCCAAGAATTAGCACCTTGTTCAGAATATGGAATCAGCGAGATCTTGGAGGTCCACTAGATGCACAGTCTGAAAGAACTACACGGAGCTTTGTGGAAGTAATGTCTATTCTGACAGGGAAGGAACCAGAGCTAGTGTCCTGGTGTTGTGTTATGCAGTTTTCATCAACCTCTGACACACCTTAACCTTGAGGGTGACACAACCAGGCAGTGATGCAGGAAGTTACGATACACTCAGTGGTGCACATGTAGAAGTTGCAGAGTATCCTATGGTCTCCTCAGCCTGCAGCCTGCAGAGGAAGAGCTGTTGTCTCACTGCTTCAGTGACTGCATTAGTATGGTTAGCCCAAGTCATGCCCTCGTTGACATGAACCCTGTAGTAAAGGTCGTCTTCATTACTTACTTTTGGTAGCAATAGCACAATGAGTTAATATATTAAAGAATGATGCACAAACCAAGTAGTGAATGTCTTATTGAATATGTGTTAACAATGTGTGTGTGTGTGTGTGTGTGTGTGTGTGTGTGTGTGTGTGTGTGTGTGTGTGTGTGTGTGCAGGTTCTGTATTGCCCTCAGCAGGAAATGAGTGGAGACCAGGCCTGCAAAAGAGAAACATTCAGTTAGTTTGGCTAGTTTGGTAGACTGAACAATGCTCTTTGTGGTAATGTGCAGCTAAAATTTGATAAAATGTGACGTGACTGTGCAGTATTATGAATGAAGTGTGTGTGTGTGTGCGTGTGTGTGTGTGTGCGTGTGTGTGTGTGTGTGTGTGTGTGTGTGTGTGTGTGTGTGTGTGTGTGTGTGTTGTGTGTGTGTGTTTGTGTATGTATGTGCAAGTCACTCACCTGTTGTCTTCTCTCCAGGTTAGCTGAGCAGTATTTAAAGGTTCCGGACCATACCATGAGTTAATCAGTTCTTGGGAGTTTAATAGGTTCTTTGGTAATATTCAGCACAGGTAGAACATACAGACTAATTGATAATATAGTAGAGTGTGAATGTATTTTAAGGTTTTCGTCTAATGTTTGTTATGTTGAGATGTAATAGGAGGGGCAGAATCCCCCAGACTGTGTCAGGGTCTAGGTTGGTAGCAGCAGCACGGTATATAAGGCTGCCACTTCCATCACATGTGGCTGCTGCTAGGACCACTTATGCTCCCGGGCCACAGTATGTGTTTTAAGTCTGTATGTTTAATGTGTCAATGTTGGTGAAATAAACACCTGGTTGGTTTGCACACAACCTCTGCCTCAAAACTCCTGCCTTGCATATCCAGCCGCTACATGGCCATCCTAACAAACCCCAAGGAACGTGAAGCCATCCATGCCATCTTGCATAGCACTGAATCTGAAATTAAAATCCTGAAGAATGGCTTCACACTCTGCTTTGCCATAGCTGTTCAGGTTAAGAGGCGTTGAGTAGGTGTGGGCATACTCAAGAGTACCCAGCTATGTTGGAGTATTCTCCAGAGAACAAGGGAGTCACCTCTATGTGACTACAAATGCTCAAAGGAAGGCTCTTTTTGTGCCTATGCAACAGTCAGAAGGTCTGCAGATCAGGTGGTCACCAAAGCCTCAAGTTATGGTAAACCATTAGCTGTCCTGGGAAGGTAAAACAGGGCTTGGCTCAGGTTGAGTTCAGCAGAGGAGAACTGCTGATCCTGACTGGGGAAAAGGTCTGAACCTAACCAACACGTCCTCTGTGGAGGAGTTAAAGACTCAAGAAGCCACACCCATATCGTTGGTAGAGGTCTCTGAGGTAGTTAAGAAGCTGCTCAATGGTGCTCCTCAATAAAGAGGTAGATGAGATTCACCCTGAGACATTGTTGGGCTGCCTTAACTGACATGCCTCTTTACTGTTGTGTGGTGGTTGGGTACAGTCTCTGCAGAATGGCAGACTGGGTTGGTAGTTCCCATTTATAAAAAAAGGAGGACCAAAGGATGGGTTCCAGTTATCGGGATATCACACTGCTCAGCCTCCCTGGTAAAGATTATTCCAGATTTTCAAATACTGAGAGGAAAAGAGGTTTGTTCTCACGAAGCAAAAGTAAAACAAACAAGATAACATTGATGCCAGCATACTGTTATCATTAAAAGGGTGAAATTAATCATTAACCTTAAAGTGCCTTGATTGTTACTTTATGTCACGTAGACACAATATCATTTTTTCATATTAGCAGTTAAGTTGTAAGCACACTGAGGATCTTTAACACTGAGCCTTCATCCTAAAGATGAAGCAAGGCTTTTCTATCGTGTGTTTGAAGTTGATGTTTTAAGAAAAGGCACTAAAATAAAGTCTGTATTAGCTGTTTATCTCTCCTAATCTCTGTCTGCATCAATCCTAATCTCACTTTCAGTGTTTATGATTTATTAAATTCCTGTACTTAAATGTTTAAAGAGTTACTGTTGCAATGTGACAAACAAAAAGTCTGGCTGTTGACTTTTGACTGACAGACGTGACAGCTAATCATGTTCTCCGCATGACATTAAAGGAAGGAGGAGAATATTAATAAAAGGAGGAGCTAAATCAAGGTTTACAAATTTTGGGATTGTCGAAGCAAATTCATTTATGAGTGGTGTCAGTCGGAGAGGAGACAACCTGTGAACATGTCTAACACGGCAGGAGACAGATGTGGAGGTAACAACTTTATATTATATGTGTTTAATTAAAAGTAGACATGAGCTGTGGACTCCTGTGTGTGGCGGTTTGAAAGTTTGACAGTTAAATACTGTGAATTTCAGATGCTACTAAGCTGTTTGTTTTCTATTGTTCACTATGTCCTGTGCTGACACTTCTTTACTCTAAGTTTTATTTCTCTTCAGTCAGTCACAAAGTAAAAACACCATGTGCGTCAGCTTTTTAACGTCATTAAACATCCTTCGTGTCAGGACCTAATTGCTCTTTCTGTCACCTTCCCAGAAAGTGTTGCTAAAGACAGCAGGACAGCAACAGACAGTGTGGGTGAGTGCATTACATAAGTTATATACTAAAGCTATTATAAACATTTCTTGTGAATTTTCAAATAAGAGAGGAGAAGGAGTTTTGCAAATCAAAAGTGAAACAGGATAAAGTAATCTATGTTTGTTGCCAGTGAAGGCAAAGTACAGTCGAATGTAGGATGTGATTAATCATCAACTCAAAGTGCCTCCCGCATATAATGCAGGATGTAATTTACCCATATTCTCTGTCATCCTTTGTCATTTAGAAACTGATAGTACAGGGAGTATATGAGACAACTCACTTATCTTGGGTACACCAAGCTAAAATTAATTAAGTTTAATTAAATCCTGCTGTCATTAAGGTCATAATATTCAGTTTTTGTTAAAGCTGTTTTACAGATGTGTTTAATTATTTTCTACTTTGGCTTATGGTTTATTCATGTATGTGTTGTTCTTGATAGCGTGCACGGAGAACCTAACAGAGACTGATGCCTTCATTAGAAGGTAAGCTGTTTCTTCTTATTTGTGTGGTTGGATCAGCTCCCCTTTGGTTCAGCACTTAGTATCGTCTTTGTTTGTGTGCTCTTTTTCATCATGAAACAGCTCTTTGGATCCTGCAGAGGAGTACAAGATGGACAACAAACGACGAGGCCTTGCACTCATCTTCAACCAGGAGCGCTTCTGTTGGGACCTGAATTTAGATGACAGGCATGGAACCAATGCTGACCGATACAACTTGGAGAGAAGGTATCACATCCCAGCTAGCTGCTGCTGGAGAGGGAACACTATTTTATATGACTGTGTGCTCAAGAACTTCTCTGTACTTGTTCACTGAATTGCATGTGTCATTTGTTACATGCTGAATTTATTTTCACCTCTCTTTTAGACTGAGTGAGCTAAACTTCGAAGTGAAGACTTACCATAACTATAAAAAGGTGGACGTCGTAGATAAAATCAATGAAGGTAAGCACAGGCACCGAAATGACTAAATATATCTTCAGTAGGCGGCATTACAACATTGTTACTGCAGTTTAAGTTCTTACTGTTTCCTTGTTGTCCTGTGTAGATAATCGCATCATGTCATCTGCTGTACATAACAAATATCTCATGTCCCAACAGCCGCTGAGTCCGACCATTCAGATGCGGACTGTTTTCTACTCGTCTTCCTGAGTCATGGCGAGAACGACCATGTTTGGGCCCATGATGAGAAGATTAGCATCCAGGATATCACAGCCCTGTTCAAAGGAGATAAGTGCAAGAGCCTTGTGGGAAAGCCAAAGATCTTTATATTGCAGGTACACTGCAGTCAAATCCATTGAACGTGCAGTATTACTTGTTTTTTAATGCTTCGCTTGAAGGTTCTCAAAAATGCAGTCAGAGTAAACATGGCTGTGTCTGTCTAGGCGTGCCGTGGAGACAAGCATGATGATCCAGTGACTGCCTGTGATGCCGTGGACAGTGCGTTGAAGACCAATGAGGTGGTGGTGGATGCCAGCGCCGTATACACCCTCCCTGCTGGAGCTGATTTCATCATGTGCTACTCTGTGGCTGAAGGTGAGTCTGCCGGGATGTTTAAAACTCTCAATCAAAGATTCACTCCATTTAATTCAGTTGATGCTTCAAACTTGGAAACTATAGTGAAAGTTTTAGTCGCTCTGTGCTTATTGCTAACTCTCCTGTCCTGTCTGTCCCATGTGTTGTTTTTTAAGGTTACTATTCCCACCGGGAGACCATAAACGGCTCCTGGTACATCCAGGATCTGTGTGAGCTGATTCAGAAGCATGGAAACTCGCTTGAATTCACAGAATTACTCACACTGGTCAACAGGAAAGTGTCAATGAGGAGTGTTGGGAACAGTAAAGACCGTGATGCCATCGGGAAGAAGCAAGTACCTTGCTTTGCTTCAATGCTGACCAAGAAACTCTACTTCAGACCAAAAAAGTAAACAGTTTCAGTTAAAATGAGCTGGTTAATCTCCATGCCTGAGGAAACCGAAAATCCTCGTGGGGGATTTTAAAGAATTTTGGTGTTTTTCTCTAGTCTTCTCCTATATGTTGATCATGAACACTAATTTATCTGATTTACTGGTTTATCTGGTTTCTTACACTAATCTGGTTTCTTATGTGAATGCAAACACACAATAGACATTGTAATTCAATATAATACTCAACAGTCCTGTAGTAATTCAAATCAGACCAGTGGCTTATCACAGCTACCCTCTGCAGCGCCTTAACTTTGAGGACGGTGCGATTGCCTGCAGAGGAAGAAGAGTTGTCTCACTGCCTTTGTGACTGCATTGGTAATGCCTTTATTTTAATGTAATATTCTCTCAGTTGCAGAAATCTCTTAAGTCTTGATTCTTAAATGCAAATCCATCCTTCAAATCTTGAATCATGGCTTTCCATTTTCAGTTTACAGTACAACAGTCATTCCTTTCACCATCCACCCTTTAAATGAGTGAATCATACATCCCTGGTTTAAATTCTTTATCTAAAACTTTCCATTTAACCAATGGTTGTCCTTTTTTTTCAATAAAAGTCACCTGTTAAGAGTGAATCAGGTTTCTAACATAAATATTGTTATTGGATCAATCTTGCTCACATGTCCCGGGTGTGTTTTTCCTCCCAAGAGTGCTGTGGTAGTCAGGGATGCACAGTAGCCTATGTCTCATATCTCTGGTGCACTGGTTAACTCTAACATTATGAGGAAAACTTGTCTTAAACTGTGATTAAATATATAAAAACAAACTTTTATTGATAATTCTGCGTGTCATTTGTGATCATAGCACGTTTTTGTATAGTAATTGAGTATTTTGTGAGCACACTGATGATCTTTAACCTTTCTCTCATCCTAATGATGAAGCAAGGCTTTTTCTATCGTGTGATTAAAGTCGATGTTTTAAGAAATAAAGTCTGAATTGGCTGTTTATCTCTCCTAATCTTCGTCTGCATCGTTCCTAATCTCACTTTCATTGTTTATGATTTATTAAATCCCTGTATTTAAATGTTTAATGAACCACGGTGGTAACGCGTTTAAAAAACACGGAAGTCCTGAGGATGTTAACTTTTGACTGACGGACGCGAGAGCCAATCGTGTTCTCCGATTGTCACACTCAGCCAATGAGATTGAAGTAAAAGGAGGAGCTAAATCGGGGCTGGTCGGGGTTTGGGATTGACGAAGCAAATTCATTTTATGAGTGGTGTCAGCCGGAGAGGAGACAACCTGTGAACATGTCTAACACGGCAGGAGACAGATGTGGAGGTAACAACTTTATAGTATACGTGTTTAATTAAAAGAAGACATGAGCTGTGGACTCCTGTGTGTGGCGGTGTGAAAGTTTGACAGATAAATACTGTGAATTTCCGATGTTACCAAGCTGTTTACTATGCCCTTAGGCGAGTGCTGACACTCCTTTACTCTTAAAGTTTCTTTTCTGAGTTCATACAACACGTGAGTCAGCTTTTTAACGTCATTAAACATCCTCCGTGTCAGGACCTAATTGCTCTTTCTGTCACCTTCCCAGGAAGTGTTGCTAAAGACAGCAGGACAGCAACAGACAGTGTGGGTGAGTGCATTACATAAGTTATATACTAAAGCTATTATAAACATTACTTTTGTATTTTCAAATAATAAATGAGAGAGAGTTTTGCAAATAAAAAGTGAAACAGGATAAAGAAATCTATGTTTGTTGCCAGTGAAGGCAAAGTACAGTCAATCTATACAGGGTGTGATTAATCATCAACTGATAACTTCATATCATATCATATTCCCTGTCACCATTCGTCATTTAGAAACTGATCCGCATGGTGCTTAAGCTAAAATAAATAAAGTTTAATTCCACAGGTCTGCAATAAATCCTGCTTTTACTAAGGATGTAATATTCATTTTCTGTCTACACCTTGTTTAATTATTTTTATGGTCAATTATCTGTTTCTATCTCTAGCTACACCTCTTTAAATCTGTTAAAAAAGAAACTAAACACTATGACCTTCATTAGATTAGGATTTATTACCGGGCTGTTCTATTCAGTTCTTGGTTTATCTAATAAACTGATAACTGGGTGTATAACAAAAAAAAAAAAGCCAGACAAGCAAAAATATGTCAGATTAGAGGTGCTTTTTTGTGTGGAGGTTGTAAAGACGTGTTTAATTTTTTTATGGTCAGTTATCTGTCTCTGTCTCTAGCTACACCTCTTTAAAATCGTTAGTTACACTGCATTAGTTTTATCTTGGTTTATCTAATCTAACCGGTAGCGGAGTATATCACCCAAAAAAAAAAAAGCCACACAAGCAAAGATAATCAGATAATACCCTCCAAGTGGATGCCTTTAACACACAAGCCTACATGTCTGTAGGGTGGGGTGTGGAGGTGTCACTTTTGGCCTCTGTTCTTTTAGCAGCCTTTGCCATCTTTCTCCACCTGTCACCCAGCTATTGAAGCCCACGGGGACTCTAAGCTGATGGAACAATGGCTGCTTGACCCCATACCAGCAGCAGTAGAGCAATTCATGCACCTGTAGTTGTACTGCTCAACAAAGAAGCGAAAGCCAGAACAGCTCAATCCTCCTATGTATTTTGGAGTGTTTGTGCAATTCATGTATGTGTTGTTTTCTGTAGCGTGCACGGAGAACCTAACGGAGACTGATGCCTTCATCAGAAGGTAAGCTGTTTCTTCTTATTTGTGTGGTTGGATCAGCTCCCCTTTGGTTCAGCACTTAGTATCGTCTTTGTTTGTGTGCTCTTTTTCATCGTGAAACAGCTCTTTGGATCCTGCAGAGGAGTACAAAATGGACAACAAACGACGAGGCCTTGCACTCATCTTCAACCAGGAGCGCTTCTTCTGGCGCTTGGGGTTAAATGACAGGCATGGAACCAATGCTGACCGATACAACTTGGAGAGAAGGTATCACATCCCAGCTAGCTGCTGCTGGAGAGGGAACACTGTATTTTATACGACTGTGTGCTCAAGAACTTGTCTGTACTTGTTCAGCGACTGTGTGTCTTTTCTGTGGTAACACAGAAGAACTGCTTGTGTCATTTGTTACATGCTGAACTTATTTTCACCTCTCTTTTAGACTGAGTGAGCTAAACTTCGAGGTGAAGACTTATGATAACTATAAACAGGTGGAAGTCTTAGATAAAATCAATGAAGGTAAGCACGGGCACTGAAATTACTTAATATATCTTCAGTAGGCAGCATTACAACATTGTTACTGCAGTTTAAGTTCTTACTGTTTCCTTGTTGTCCTGTGTAGATAATCGTATCATGCGATCTGCTGTACATAACAAATATCTCATGTCCCAACAGCCGCAGAGTCCGACCATTCAGACGCGGACTGTTTTCTACTCGTCTTCCTGAGTCATGGCGAGAACGATCATGTTTACACCTATGATGGAAAGATTAGCATCCAGGATATCACAGCCCTGTTCAAAGGAGATAAGTGCAAGAGCCTTGTGGGAAAGCCAAAGATCTTTATATTGCAGGTACACTGCAGTCAAATCCATTGAACGTGCAGTATTATTTGTTTTTTAATGCTTCGCTTGAAGGTTCTCAAAAATGCAGTCAGAGTAAACATGGCTGTGTCTGTCTAGGCGTGCCGCGGAGACAAACACGATGATCCAGTGACTGCCTGTGATGCCGTGGACAGTGAGTTGAAGACCAATGAGGTGGTGGTGGATGCCAGCGCCGTATACACCCTCCCTGCTGGAGCTGATTTCATCATGTGCTACTCTGTGGCTGAAGGTGAGTCTGCCGGGATGTTTAAAACTCTCAATCGAAGATTCACTTCTTTTGATTTAGTTGATGCTTCGAAGCTGTAACAATAATTCTACTGGAAAACTATAGTTAAAACTTTAAGTCGCTCTGTGCTTATTGCTAACTATCCTGTCCTGTCTGTCCCCTGTGTTGTTTGTTAAGGTTACTATTCCCACCGGGAGACCATAAACGGCTCCTGGTACATCCAGGATCTGTGTGAGCTGATTCAGAAGCATGGAAACTCGCTTGAATTCGCAGAATTACTCACGCTGGTCAACAGGAAAGTGTCAATGAGGAGTGTTGGGAACAGTAAAGACCGTGATGCCATCGGGAAGAAGCAAGTACCTTGCTTTGCTTCAATGCTGACCAAGAAACTCTACTTCAGACCAAAAAAGTAAACAGTTTCAGTTAAAATGAGCTGGTTAATCTTCATGCCTGAGGAAACCGAACCTCCTCATGGGGGATTTTAAAGAATTTTGGTGTTTTTCTCTAGTCTTCTCCTATATGTTGATCATGAACACTAATTTACATAAGCATAGAACAATCAGCTAATTGGCAGCCTTAGTATCTACAGTGAAATCAGTAGTTAGAAAATAACAGGAACAACTTGTATTGACATGCACTGAAGACATATTGGTATTCTTTGCCTGAGGCAGTCATTGCGTTCCCAAACCCTGCCAGACGTATAAGCAGTGGTTTCATTTATCACATTTCTTCTGGAGAAACCAGATTTCTTGGCAGTGTAAAACCTTGACCTGTTATAACAGATGTTTTTAGCTTTCTTGCATTTTGATAAAGGTAGATGAGAAATCTGGAGCCAGCAGCTGGTAAACACGTTATGTTTATCTGATTTGCTGGTTTATCTGAACCCATCTGAAGCTGGTTTCTCACACTAATCTGGTTTCTTATGTGAATGCAAATATATAAAAGACATTGTAATGCAATTTAATACAACAGACCTGCAGTAATGCAAAGTTAGACCAGTGGCTTATCACAGCTTCATGTATGCATTGACTGATCAGAGGGGACAAAGGTCAAATTTGATCTTATAAACAGTTTCATAATAATTTGTCTGACATGCTCAGCTGCTATACTATATCACGGAGGATCAGGTTACTGAGCAGTTAATTCATCACTCAACTGTAAAATATCCTGCCTCTAGTATGTATTTGTCACAGCTCTCTGATAACCAGCTGTGGTCACCTGCAAAAGATGCTACAGTGACCTAAAAACAAACAAAACCACCGCTCTAACACAATACGTTAATATACTTCTACAAAATAAAACAACCTTCATAGAAAAGAGGCAGCATTTTACACAGGGAATGTCATATATCGGATAGGTGTGACTGTTTTAAATTGATTTGAATTAAAATTGAAAGAGCTAAATACATATTTACATATATTTGCCAAAGTCTACCATAATTCTTTAATCTACCTGATAACCAATTCGTATCATACTCAGTCTTGAGACTACATACTTGAATTCTTTTCCTCATCTGTGACCCTGTTAAGTTTTGGTCTTGTTGGATTGTATTGCATTATGACGTTACGTTGTTCCTGTTATATTGTCCAGCCCCTGTAGATCAATACACATGTTGCACTTTGAAGAAATTGCTTTTAAACTATAGGATTATTATGGACCACAGCTACTTTTCTGAGCTTTTTGTCACACTTTTTCTTGCTCGTTTAATCAATTTTAAACTAATGTGGTACTAGACAGATGTTGCCTTATCCTGCAGCTGACTTTTTTTTCCCCCATAACAAGCCAAAGAGGACAGTAGAAGTTGAAATGTCTGGTGGCCTTGCACAGGCTTTTCTCAGACTATCTGTCATCTCTGAGGAAGCTGGGAATGTCAGTTGTCTTATTTTCTTGGCTGTGCAGTCAGGTTCAGGTATGTGTGCAGGACAAATTCTTTCCAACTTACCCGTATCTTGAAAGACATGATTGAACATGACATGACAGCAGACAATCAGGTACTTCTAATGATTTTTATCCACATCAGGGTTTATTATCTCTCGTAACAGACTGTCCAGGCACCACATAAACATGCTGTTTGTGTTCAAGCTCGCTCCATCAAAAAGGGAATTCATGTTTGTGCTGTTCTTTGTGTTGTAGCAGTTTACAGTACTACGTTTAAGAATGCGTATTTGCACCCAAAATGGCAACAAACACCAGTGTGGAAAGTACCTCAGGGAGGAGAGGTGTTATTTTTTAAAGCTGTGCTGTGTGTGGACTTTCTTACTGTGCCACATGATCTACAACTCAGGAAAAAAAAAAAAAAAAAAAAATCAAATCTACCAGCATACACTGATCCTGTATTTTTGCAGTCTTACTGTTGTGACTTTGTAAAGTAAAATCTGTGTTAGATTTTTGTGACTTTTGAGTGATCATGTTTCATAAAAATTTCATTCTTTTTCTGGCAAAATGTCATGTGATGTCTTTTTTTCCCACCCGTGCCTTGAAGCTGTTTACAAATCTCAGTCCTCTGAAATAACCCTGGGTTATTTGTCTACCAGCAGTGAGCACAATCACAGCACACTTCTTTAAAAGACACGAGGCAGACAGGGGATTCTCCCAACGTTTGGGAAATACTTTTTATTTCAATAGTCCGCAGTGTCTGCACGTTTCTCAAAGATATAATCGGCATCATTATCAAGACTGTAAACAAAACACAGAATGATATGGATTCCTGGTAAAAATGCACCATTATCAAAATAAAGCAGGATATTTGTTTTTGCTCTGGAGTGTCTAAGTGTTACTGATCATTATATATGGCTTGGCTTCGTTCATGGATTTGGCTGGATCTGTTCAAGTGGTAGCTGAAGTTGGGTTGGGTCTCTCAGACGTCTCAGGTCCTCCTCCACCTAACACAGAAAACAGACCACTTATTAATTAAGATTAATACAGCTTGATTTCCTGGAAGCAGTGGATCATTGTTGGTGTGTTAAGTCAATGAATGGATGAAAGTCACCACGAAGAGGCCACCACGAAGTTCACATTTGTAGTTTTGAGTGAAATGTCTGAATAACTATTGCATGTCAAGACATTTATACAACCATCAGAGTGAATCATAGTATCTGGTGATTACTTAACTTTTCATTTAGCACCATCATGAGGTCAAAATATTTATTTAATTCGTGTAGTACTTTGATTCATGACTAAATATCTGCAACACAAATGACATTCCAGTCAGCATCAACTGTAGCAACTTTGTGTTTAGTGCTAATTAGCAAATGTTAGCATGCTAACATGCTAAACCATCAGCATGTTGCTATCGTTATTCTGAGCTAGTCAGCATGCTGATGTTAGCATTTAGCTCAAAGCGATACAGCCTTGTGTGATTTGATTTAGTGGGTCACTGGAATTTCAAAAAATGACCCGTGGCTACGAATGTAGCTAATGTCGGGCTGTAAAAAGTGAACCAGTCAACAAACCTGAGACAGTTCATCCTTCAGTTCATTGTATTTTGTCACGTTGAATTTCTTCTTGTTGGCCGCCTTATAAAAGTAATGCAGGAACTGCCTGTCTTTAACATCTGGGTACACATAATCCTGAGGGGAAGAAGAAAGCAGGATTTCTATCAGTGAGAGGAGGAAAAACATCTGCACACATGCATGATTTTGTACAACTGAGCTGCAGGTCTGAATAACTTTATGTGAAAGAAAAATAGTTCCACATATTGGGAAATCCACTAAGTTACTTTCTTTATGCGATTTAGAGGAGAAGATTAATAAAACTGTGAAATCTGTCATCTAGCTTAACATAAAGACTGCCTAACTACCAGTACATGTAAAGCTCACTAATTAACACATAATATGTAGTTTGTTGACTCCATACAATAACCAAAAAATGCACAGACTTTAGAGTGGTACTGATGTTCTCATCTAACTTTCTGCCAAAAATTCATTTATATTAAATCAGTCCATGTCTGTTGTTCCTGACACTTGCCTGTTTGGTAAGGACATAATAGGCGAAGGCTCCGATGCTGGTGGCGTAGGTGATGAAGTAAGTGACAGGCTCCATGACGTCCCATGAATAGACCCACCAGGTGAGCCAGGCCAGAGCGCCACCCTGCACAGACAACAGGGCCAAGCCTGCCCAGACAACCTTGGAGGTGTGGAACTGTGCTGTTTGGGACAGCTGTGCCTTCATCTGTTGGTCAGTAATAAAAGAAGGGATGGGTTACCAACCAATTCATACTACACTGTCCAACAAAACTAACACGACACAAATGCCATCTGTTCCTTCCAAAAACAGTACTAAAAACAGACTATCAAGGGGATGTAACGAGGGAGAAATGTTTAATGGCATACAGATGTTGAGACACATCTTCTACCTTCTCCAGAGGTGAAAGCTCCTGTTTCAAGATGTCCAGTCTCTCCAGCAGCTGCCTCTCTTTCAGCATGTGGTGTTCCGGCAGGTGGAGCGCCGTGTGCAGCAGATGCACGACATGTTTCATATCGTCCACTCCCATGGCATGCTCGCTGGACGTACACACTGCAGCAGAGGGCACAGCAAGGTGGATGAGGATGAGAAAGTGAAATGAAACGTGTGATGAGTCATGCCTGGAGAGATAATAACTGCTATTTATCAGCAGGCCTGAGCTGTAATTACCAAGCAGGCAAAATTAGAACCATTTATGACCGCAGGGAGATGTGTTTGTACCCTTTTCAGGAGAGCAGACGTTATAAACTGCATCATTGATGACGAGCTGGAAGTCCTTGTCCAGCAGAGTGTCGATCAGCGTCGTGCTGGCTACACGCTCTCCATCTGTTCGAAGAGGACAAATGTCCAACTTAGTACTTTTAATACAATCATAACTTTCCCAGCAGAAAAGGTTTTATGACATGCAACATGATAAAATGCCTGACGGATCCTCCCTGAATACACTACGTAAAACTCATGAACCTTGTTTGCGAGGGGGTTAATCATTTACAGGCTAAACAATGTAACTCATCACTGCAAAACTACAGTTCTTGCCGACACGTCCTCTTTTCCTGAAATGATAACCTGTCAACCTGCCTCGGTTGGTGATTTGCATGTGTTGCATTTGGGTGGTGTAGATACACTGACAGATAGAGCAATTACTACAGAAAAAAGCATGTTTTTCCAGTCAGGAGAATGTGAGTCACACCCCATACTTACACTGCAGCAGTGTTGCATTAAGGACCAAAGAGGATAGCTAAGATGTTTGACTTCATTGTAAGTGCCTTGGAGATATGTAAACATCGTGTTATGTCATTTACAGTTGGTCTTTTGCTGCGGTTCCCAAACTGGGGTCCTAAGACAGATCTGAGGAGTCATGTGGTGTTTAAAGAGTAGAAAAAGAAGAGAAAATTGATAAACTGTTTTTATTTTAACTTTTTTTTTTAAAACTTTTCTGGAATATTTAGCTTTTTTCTTGTGAAATATTAGACTTTCATCCCTTCAGGTGACTAAAAATCCAACAAATTAAACAATTTAAGACGGTGGGTTGAACTCATTACTCTCAGCCACATTAAAGGAGTACTTCACCAATTTAGCGCTGCACTCCTGTCCACCTAACTTTGCCATGTGACGGGCATTTTTAAAAGAACCATTAAAACTGATGCAGCAGAACCACAGACACTGACCCAACCGACGCCAACAAGACTTGAGGTAACTTATCAGACTTCACAAAGCCACACACAGCTTTATGCAATGACTTGTACAGTGTGATTTCCCCTTTGAGGTTATATCCTGTGTCAAAAGGTCACAAGTAGAAATTTGTTCATTTTAAGCTCTCACAAGCCAAAAAGTTTAGAAACCACTGAGCTGTTACAAATGAGCCCCATTATTGGCAATGTGAGATACATGTCCTATATCTGTTACAAGCAAAGTACAACAAATGACTTTTCTCTCTGTTCAGAGCTGATTAACATTTAAAACCTTTAGGCTGAATGCTGCAACAGTGGTGAAAATGAATTAATGGTTCATGAAGTAATCCTGGCATCGTGCCGGACTAATCCATGCTGCTCTTCAGCTTTCACTTCTACCAACCTGCCCGACCAGATAGCAACAAAGAAAAATGTGATCTGTCCGGTTCGGGCTTAGCTAACATGTGTCCTACCTTTGGAGAGAATGGAAGCAGTGGCTCCTGGGTCCTCTTTCTGCAGATCTGTGATCAGGTCTCCAACATTCATCAGCATCGGCCTCAGGAAGAAAAGACACTTCTCATTCCTGGAGGGCAATGGGACCTCCAGAACCAAACGGCCATATTTATACCTCAAGGACACATCTGCAACACAACGAGGGGGGTGAAATATGTTGAGCTTGTGCTTTTATGCTATGCGTCTTGCGCTGAGATAATCAAGCCAAGCTGATTTGACTGATATTTTTTCAAAGCCAGCAGGAGTGATTGTAAAGGCCCGGACAGAGGGCAGCCATGTGGCATACAGCAATTTATCATCGTGTGGATGTAGGGTCTGTGTATTACCACTGGAGGGTGGGAGTGTACTGCAGAAAAGTGCTGGATGATTTCCAAGTAGAGGCAGCCTCCGCTGAACCTGAAAGATAAAAACAACAAAGAAAGACACATTATCAGCTGACTCAGTTTGTTTTTATATTCAAAGTACACACCTCCCTTGGTAAACTGTCACATCAGCTGTCATCTGAGAGTCAACACATGCAGAGCATCCTGAAAAGGAGGATCTTAATTGGCTTGAGTTGATTTTTTTTTTTTCAGGCATTGGCTTCGCTCTCAAGAGTGCTTTTACTCTAATATGAATTTCTTCTGGCTTTCTTCGCCGGCTCTTGCACTCTGGTTCACTCCCTGTTCTCAAAGGTGTGCAATCTGACCAGATTCCTCATTAAACCAGCTCCTTTTTGCTGATGCACGGCATTAAGTTAATTAATTTTCAGCGCTATGCTTTTAATTCTCAATGAAAAGCCAATGAAACATACTATTGCTCTGCAAGGCCTCAATTCTCTCCCACGCACCTGATAATAGAGAAAGCATCCACAAGGAACATCTCATTATCGTAGTCAGCAGGATCACGTCGCTGTCCTGTACTTGACATTCTTTGGGTATAGTCTTTCTTTTACAGTTTACATGCAAACTCTTATTTCTACTCAGTAGAAGAGCCGCAGGGATTAGCTATGAAGATGCAATTTTAGCCTGGAGCCACGAACACAAAGAATGAACTGCGAACATCTTAATGTCGCCATGTGAGAGTAAAAATAGCAAACCAAAGCAGCACAAATGGACTAAATCTAACAGTAAAACCTTGGTCCTTTTGAGCCTGTGAAACAGGTTCCTCCACAGAGACTCCGTCCCACATGAATACATCTTTCTCCGACTGACATCTAAGGATGCGGCAATCACTTTCTCCCACCCCTTTGTCCCCCAGCAGGGAATTTGTCCAATCAATATCACATTAAAGAGGAGAAAGGGAGCTGTCCATTGTCATGGGCTGAGGAAGCAAACAAGTCTTGGGGCTCAGTGCTGGAGCAGATGTTCCTTAGTCTCTCGCACTTCACTGGTTAGGATGTGCAATGAGTAAACTGAAGCGTGGACTACAGTGGTTAGAATCAGAAGATGTAACAGAAAGAAACATTGCAAGACAACTTGAAAAGTTTTTTATCATCTGGAGATTTCATACAAATTTAAACCACAAATCTTTGTCGGCTTGCTAATGAAGTGATGCACCATACTGTGACGGAAGATGTGATTTTATAAACACTCTACTTCCCAAAAAGAACCAAACAAAGTGATCCCAGTGAGACTGGATTTATCTGTTCAGCTTGGGTGAGATCTCCAGCTGTTAATATACAGTTGAAAACTGTGACAGAGCTTTACCACCTGCACATCAGCACACCGGCTCTGTGGACAACGAGAGAAAATATCTTCAGGGGACAAATTTAAATTGATGCAACCGGATACAATCACACAAGCATGGTGGCATCTATGATCATAAAAGTTAAAGGAGCGGCGTGTAGGATTTAATGGCATCCAGAGGTGTAGTTGTTGATTACAACCACCTTGTTTCCCCCATCCTTCCAAGCATGAAAGAGAAACTATGGAGGCTGCAGAAACACACGAAAACTAAATGAAAATCACAAAAGGCCACGTCCAGAGCCAGTGTTTGTTCATTCTGGGTTACTGTAGAAACATGGTGGTTCAACATGGTGGACTAATGCTCTAATGAAAACATTGTTATGCATACTATGATTGATTCCTGCCATATTCCATAAATAGAGCCCCATAAATCTTGCACACTGGACCACTTGGAAAAAAAGCATAGGGTTAACAAGGTTCAATCATTTTCTTGATTCATCCATTATTTGCTTGGTCCAGTAATGTCAGAAAAATATTCTCTAGTGTCTTATTTTGCCCAAAACACAAACATATTCAGTTTACTGTCATAGCAGACTCAAAGAAAATAGAAAATATTCACACTTGAGAAGTTAAAATTTAACGCTTACATGATTAAGTGACTAATGTAGCTCGTTAATGACTTTTCTCTGCTTTGAAAGATCTTAAGTGGTGATACATAAAGTGCAGGATAGAGTGGGTGATAGTGATCAAATCCTGCATCCCTGTGTATGTGTAATTTTATTACACATACTTTTGTTATTGAATTAACAAACCATTTATGATAACAAGCCTATTTACTGACAAACAGAGCCAGGGGTCACAATATTTTTATTTGTTTATATCTTTATTGAATTTTTTCTTAATTTTTATATAGAATTTTTTGACTTTTCTCAATTTTTTTGCTTTTTCTTATGATATACAATATACTTAAAAGGTCCAGTGTGTAACATTTAGGGGGATCTTTTTACAGAATATATATTATCCATGTTTCTACAGAGTGGACAAACTAAAAACTGGCTCTTGATAGGACTATGGTGGCACAAAAAGTGTGTAAAACACAACTGGAAAGAGAGAGGTCATGCAGTTGCAATTGCAGTTACAGTACACTATACACTGGTCCTTTAAGGCCTCTAAAATAGTTCCAGTATTTATTTGGCTGGACTGCTTGCAACTCATGCCCACACTGAGGCCATAACCTGTAATGAGGGGTTGCAGGTAGTAGCATTGCTTTTGTTTTTAATGGTTACAAGCGAAAAATATTGGAAACCATTGCTCTAATACAACCCGAGAGATTAAAAGGGATAACTGCCACAGTGTAAATACTACAAATAAATCCCTGACAGTTGCCAAATTTGTAATATCTCTCTGTCATCATATCACCCAAACACTGAACAGCTGTTTATAACCATGCTGTCCCTGAACCCTGGAAGAGTCTGGTATTTCCGTTAGTTAACCTCAGACAGCAAACACATTAGCAGTTTGGTAAACAGCCTGGAAGCGCTTCATTAAACTGAGTGGTGCAGGCGCTGACTGCTAACAAATACAGCAGCCGCATGTGAATAAAATGCTTATACTTTATCGCTCTCATTAGCAAACATTTCATGTCAAAGTAGCTTAACAGGGGAGTGAGTCGAGCAACACTTGAGCTCACACTGCACATTGGTGCACTGCTAATGTGAAAACAGCAGATCTGGAGCGAGGCTGGGCTGTTTGTCTCTTTACCTTATGGGAGTGTGTTTGTGAGTGTACGTGCAGGATCACTGACCAGAATCAATTCAACAGCTGACTGACTCTATAGAGTATGTGGGCGCACACATACCAATCCCATTCTAAATCAACAAGTCGAGGTTACTGTGGCAGATAATGCAGTCCGAGTCGTGTGATGAATGATAGTCTATTTCCGAAGCCATGCTGCTCACGCTGTGTTATTACAGTCTGTAGCACACTGCATTAAAAATACTTAATGTACTGTACAGGTAGCGGTTACACAGCAGTGCCACAACATTAAAAAAAAAAAACTTAGCCACAATATGTTGTGTTAAGTGATAGGCGAACACTGGAATTGAGTTTTTGAACAAGACTATTGAAAAGCCGCAGATAAGGCCTCTGGTCTCATTACATTCAATGACTGACACATGAGGAGCAAGTGCAATAATACTTTTAATGTGTCCTGTGGGAATAATCTGACTGCTGGTCTTAATGCATGGAACCAATTGGAAAACAATGCAGACAATCCATTGGCATTAACAAGAGTGTCTATAGCCATGCTAGCAGCTCTGTGCTGCTGTTTATTCAGGCACAGCAGTGCTTTGAGCTGAATGCTAACATTAGCACCCTAACATGCTAACTGTTACAATCAACGTATTGATGTTTAGCATAAAGTTTCAACCAAGCGGCAACCTCCGTGACTGGGAAATGAAGCCAACGAGAAAGTGCCAAAAAGTGTGGCACCTTGAGCTGCTGCTTGAAGCTGGCTAAAGAACATTTCAACCTCCATAACTGCCCGCATTTCGAGCTTCAAAAGGGCTCTTCAGAAACCTATGGGTGACGTCACACATACGCTGTGCTTACTGTGATTGGATATATCTTAGGATGTCAGCATGCTAGCATTTGCTAATTAGCACTAAGCACAAAATATATCAAAGAATATTATTCTATATTATTTCCAGGATATACATTATCCAGGTTTTGACCTAATGATGTTGCTAGTAGAAAATTCAGGGAGTTATTTAAGTTCAATCTGCTAGAAACATGCTTCTGTGTACCAAATTTCATAGGAATCCAACTAAATAATTCATATTTCACTCAAAACAAAAAAGAGGCAACCTTCTGGGTGTGATGGAGGAAAAGTCAGGAGGTCATAAAGCTAAGTTTAATCTTCTGGACACCATCCAATATTTATTTAAATATTGCAGTCTGCATTAAAGAGGTGCACCAACGAAGAGCCTTGCTGCTACCGGCATAGTTGGTTGGTGATAGGTTTTAATTAATCATTTATAACTTTTTATTGCTCACTTTCTATAATACTTGTCAACGCAGACAACTGACAAAGACGAGTTAAGATAAAATCTTAATTACATGACTTACAATCTGAATTTAAGATAGTTTCAGGTCATATTTTTGCTTGATAAGTCAGTATTTTATGTGTGGTAGACAGAAATTACATGCGACCAATTACTTACTAAAAATATCCAACCTCAACCTGCATTATGTGATCTATTGTTTCATTGAGGCTACTCCCATGCAAAGAGAGAGACACACCCATAAACAAACACATGACAAAGGGTTGTAAACGCTGCAGGGTGAAGACTGTACTGCCTGAACAAGCTTATACATAGCAAACACATGATTAACATGCAATCACGCCCAACGCCATGTCATAAGACACTTATACAGCCTGCAGAAAGCAGTGGGCTCTTCTCCTTTCTACTCCGCAAGATGACGCATGTCAGCCGAACATCTGTCTGCTTATAAAGACAAAACACACGTCCCAATTACAGAACTCATCAGAGTGCAGGGTGGTTGCTGTCTATTGGTTTCGGTTTTCACATTTTTGTCGATTTACAGCTGTAGGGACCAACGCTGCACACCTGCTCCTCTTCACCAAAATAATTTCCTCCAACTGTTTCCTCTCAAAACAATCAGCTGAAGGTATATTTACCCCCCGAGCGATGTGTTTCTTATTTATGCCATACCGAGAGGGAGTGAGAGAGAAGACGGGGAGTGAAAACCGAGCAATATGGTGACAAACTGCCACGTCCCTCCTCTGCGGTGAAGCAGGCCGAGTCTTCCTGCACGACAATGAGCAGGGTTATCACTGTGACAAGCAGCCTCATTTTTCCTGTAGTCTTCCAGCAGGTCACTCCATTATGGATCCTGTCATAAGTGAGCTATGGCCTCTTGCATCTAGACTTCCTTAAGGGTCTCCCCCCGCTCTCGTTAAAGGGTTTGATACCACTAAGTAAAGGAACGTGACTTTTCCACAGGAACACACGTGTGATCGTAATGAAATGACTTATAGCATCTTGGAGGCATGACTTGAAGCAGGAGGAAAGGAAATGTGTGAGGGTGATAAATGACCTGAAGGCCGGGGTGAAAAATGAAAGCTGCCAAGATGAGAATTTGAATTAGTCCCTGTTGCCGTCATGACCAAGAACAGCCTGCGCTGTACAATGAAAATGCTTTGCATTGAAGCATTTGTCTTCCGTTATCCGGTTAATGGCACGGTCGGAGTGGATGAAGCTGGCTGCAGTATGATGGCATGCAGGTAGTGGAAAGACAAGGTTTGTGCTTGTATAGCACTTATTAAATGTTTGGTAACACATTTCAAATGGAGTTTCAAAAATGTGTTAAAATAAAAGAATAATTCATTGACGGATAAAAAAAAAAAGGATACAAACAATGTGGAAACTATAAATACACAATATTATGCCAAACAAAAAGCCAGATTTAATTTATTTAATGTATGCTACAAACATAAAGATGGACTTCAACGTTTCAGTTCCTGGCAGAGGGCAACTGTTCGAAAAAACTTCTCATTTGTGTCTTCACTGCAGCCAGAATGGTTGGTGCAGAATAACAAGGAGAAGCACTCATAAGAGTAGTACTCTTATTCTTAAAGTTAATCAAAGCTCAGCCCAGATCCCTATATTTATTAGATATTCCAAGCTTAAATCAGCAAACAGTTCTTCACTATGCAGCCAAGCATAACACAACACAGTCTGAATGCTTAAAAAAAAAAGAAGACAAAAAAAATGTGGAAAGTGTTTTAGAATTCATGCAACGTTCGAAGAGGTCCAGTGCGGCTACCAGGAAAACCAAAAAAAAAAAAACCAAACACACTTCCATAACAAAAAAACCCAACTTCCTTCCCTGAATTGAAAAGCAAAACTGCCACAAAAACTTTGTCTTTATCAACTTGAGGGAGTCATATTCCCCCTTGGGTCACGCATAGCCAAAGCCGTGCATCATCACAAGGTCATGCCAGGACTTGAAGCACAAGAGATAACTGCAGTAAATTGTTAGATTAAAAAAAAACAACTCCGGTTAAGCAGTCAAAGGAAATGAATTCACTTGTGTTGTATGACTGTTAAGATTCTCTTGGATTACCTTGTCCAATGAACATCCTCATCAGTACATGTTATCATGCAGTACAGTGCTATGCACCAAAGCAGCTCTCTCTCTCATACATTTTCATTTGAAAAGATTCAGTGACACCTTATTGATCTCACACATGTCCAGCGCATGTTTTTGACAATACAGGACACATTAAGTGCAACATTAAGTGATATATATGTCTATAACATGAAAAGGGTCCCATGCTCCCCAGTAGGGTTAGGTTTAGTGGATTAAGGAACTTAGTTCTCTGAGAACATAAATTTCCCTCCTGCGCATTTCTACAAGGATCAATAATGACTTGGCTCAAGTGTAAGCTTTAAAGCCTGTGCCAGATATTCAAATCTCTCCAAGTATCAAGTGATGCACAATAACACTTTGAACTTTCTCAGTATATTTTAAGTGTTGCATAACAGTTTATTAATTCTAAAGTTTGAAGAAAGACTGAAAACTAAAACCCTATTTATACCTGGCATTACATTGCGATTCTTATCGAAATTAAAGTGGAATGATTCCAAAAAATAGAGGCGTATCTGGTGTTTTGAACTTATAGTATCACTTTAAAACCATTGTCAGAGGGAGTAGAGGTGTTAGGAACCAGCAGCTGATAAATACGAGGCGTGTCAGCCTGTTGCAGAGTTGCATCAGTCAAGCTGCCTAGACAGTTTGTAAGATCACACATTAACACCCAAAGTTTTCAACACCACACTTACGTGATCTAAATATCAGTAAGCCTTCTTGTATCCACCTACATCATCTGTTTAATCTGATGCATTGCATTTACGTCTGGTATTAAATATTCTTGTTATCTCAATATGCAATTTGCAGATTGACTTGCAGATCGAAGTGTGCAAAAGAGGTTGGCAAACATGGAGTGTCCCAGCCAGGTCAAGAGGAGCAATGCTGCTGTACAGACTGGACTCATTTTTCATTTACAAACTAAGAGCTTGTCTGCAGTCTTTTTGCCAGTCCTGCTTGAGACAGAAGGGAGAGACAAAATGTGGTTTAACTTTATTGATTGCATTTACACCTGACTCAGATCTAATTACACTGCGAGACAACCCACCTCCAGAGGTTTTCTGTCTGATAGGATTCCAGTTGCAATGCGTCCTGCATGAATACGGCTTGTATTATTGTATTTCCCCTTTTCCAGATTAGATATCCAGATTTTTCAGCATTTTTCATCTTTACTGGACAGTCGATAGTAGAAAAGCGGGGACAAGGAGGGAGAAAGGGGTAACTAAAGTCCCCAGGTGGAATCAAACTGGGGATGTTGTGGTTATAGGGTATCCGTCTTAACCACTAGGCCACCGATGTCCCAGATATACGTTTTAATACTTAATGGAGTCTGCTACACTATTTCTCTCACTACAGCTCTGTTTAGGAATTTTCCATACTGAGCAGTGCTGGCCTTGAGTTCAAGAGCTTGATATCAACTGAGTGAAACACAAGTCTGAAAGTCTCCCTACGGGTGTTGTCCATGTGCATATACCAGGAGTTCATTTTCATTCTATTTCTGTGGAGACTACACTAATAAAGCACATCTCTGCGTCTGGTATGGCCACTGTTGACACTGAGACGAGCAGTCAGTCTTGCTGGAATGAAACCTCTTCCATCTTACATTATAGTGCCAGTCCAGGTGATGAAATGTGCACGACAGCAGATGGAGCCAGCTGTCAGGCAAAAGAATGTCAACCCCTTGGGTGACAAAGTGAGGCTTGTTTTAGCTGTCGCAGCGTTTTTGGGGCGGTTTTATTGTTTCTGTGGAATAGCAGAAATTTGTCTCTATTTCAGGCACAAATGTTCTCATTAATTCAGAAAGAACAAACCAAATAAATGTGACAGACTGACCATGACAACAATACGATTTAGTCCTGATTCATTCCTGGAAGCTGTGGGAACCCTGCTTGTGCAATGTTGTGTCCATACTTTAAAGGAACAAAGTTATATTTTGGGACATTTTGATTTGCAGTCACACCAACTGTCAAGTGGTAGAGTAATTTCTGACAGTCTTCTCCACCTTTGTGCATCTAGTGCAAAGGTTCAGTGTGTTGGGAGCATATTTAACCAAGTAAGCGCAAAAACGGGGAGCAGGGAGAAGCGCCACTCCAAACAACTCCAGAGCTGTCAGCTGTGCCTTGACAGCAAGCTGGTAGGAGTCACAGGGGGAGTAGAGTTTATTATATGGCAACCTGCTATAAAAACAGGACCTTTAATATCATGTGTGCAGTTTGCAAAGCATTTCATTTCAGGAGATACTGCATATGTTTATATAAATGTAAAAAAGAAAGCTTTGGACACTTTTAATGGAGGTACACTTGTAGTTTCCCCGTCTTTGTTCTGTTTCGCCTCCTGAACATTTCGATACTGGATACAGAGAGGTGAAACTGATATTGATCCTCTCATCTGACTCAGGAAAAAATTGCAAACAAATGTACTTTGCATACTGTTCTTGTTATGTGTTACTGCAAATACAGGAAAAGAAAAATGACCTGCTGCTGCAAAACAAATTTAGTGTCACTTATTTGCATTGGGTGTGTGCTATAGTTCAGGTTTCTGTCAGCACTGCCTGCCCTGCTCTGAGGCATTTCAACCTCCACTGTATCACCGGTATAGCTCGCCAGTATTGACTGCAGAGAAGAAGTAAATTATTTGACAGCACCACCACTTATTGACATAAAAGCCAGATTCCCTAAAGCTTGTCTCATAAAAGTGAAATGTCTGCTTGGATAAAAATGTGCAAACTTTTGCTGGAGGCGATACAGAAATTACAGCATTTGTCAGAGAGTTATTAGAGGTTGTGTCTCCAGTGCACTCTTAAAAGCTTTCCAATTTTTTTTAGATGAAATGTGACAATAACGAGACACTTTCCAAGACTGCCCACCGGAGAACACATCTCAGGTTTAAACAACGGCTCACAAAGCTCAATTCATGCCAGCTTACACTCACTATGTTGTTTATAGTTGCCGTTACACGGGGGTATAAGAACCAGTTTCACAACCTCTGGAGTCCAAGTCTAGTCCATGGCTAATACTACTTCCAAGATGATCTAAATTCGCTTTCTGTCATAGAAACAATCACGAAAATGTGCTCTCTGGATTCGAAAACTAGTTTTGTATGTAGCCGCACAGCTTATCAACGGGTCTCTTGGTGTTCTAACTCGCTCATTTGAAACAAGCTGCCTACCTCATTTAAAAACCTCTTTACCTGAGAGTTTTAAACTTTATTTAACACCTACATCTCACATTTTTGGATGGAGAGAACTCATTAAAACTTTTTACCTAGATATGGAAAATTACACAGCGTTGAATCAGCCTGTTTAATATTCTGCATAAAATCGATATTTTGAGTATCAGGCATGAGTCACGTCTGTAGAAGGGCATCCTGGTGACCTAGGGGTTAAAGAGGCTGACCATGTACCTGCAGGGACCCTTGATGCATGTATTTAAGCAGGCTAAATGCTTCTGCTGTCCCTTTATGGCTTCAGAGAAGGCGGCAGCACAATAGGAAGTGGTGACTTCCACCATATTTTGGTGAAAATATGACTTGTTTGGAGCATACTCAGCATACCAATGAAGAGGAGCTCTTTTTTTAAAATAACTGCTGTGTTCAGAGAGGTAAACAAGGCTTGCTGTGAGAACACTTTTCTCGCAATATGTCATTTGAAAAGTGGAAAACTGCAGCTCTGATTTTTATATATGGTTCAGTCTAAAAATAGTCATCTTAGTCATTCTGCCATGCAGGAGTGACTCATGACAGCTTGCCCATCTCGCAGAAAGAATGGCTTTTTTTCCCCTCCTCAATCCCACAAACTGCATGTCAATATTCACTCAGTGTGTGGAGACACTAATAACCTTTAGCGATACAGTGTGTGTGCCGTGTTCTTCCTGCACTTGCCCGGGATGTGAGGCATCTGCTCGGGGATCTCTTTGCTCTTGACTTAGCTGACCTCTGCAGTTTCTTGCAGTGGATGATAAAATGGATAATAAAAAAAGAGAGGTGATTTAAAACACCTTGTTATTAAACCACACACCACAAAAAGGGCTCAGTGATGCTCTGATGAGATTTCATTTCATGCACCTGCACTACATGCATGCACTTGTGCAGACATTCACCCTGCACCTTATGGCTGATGATGCACAATGCTGACATATGATACTATAAGATATTGACCTGTAGACTGCAGAATACAGCAATGTTGGCAAGGTTTCTTTGAATTTTTAAGGCAATTCAAGTCTCTACTTAAAGTTTAGAAGTATATTTAACAGCCTGTGGTCTCTTTCTCCAAATGGTTCACATCTTGGGACGTCCTTCCTCAGGGGGGATGAGCACTGATTTAGTGATGAGATAATGTATAGTAATGACCAGCCAGTTAAGTAGAAGCGTTTAGGCCATCTAAACCCTTGTAAAGCTAGGTAATAGCTTTGAATAATTCATTTGCAGCCCTGTAAAGTCCTGATTGAAAATCACAGCGCACATGAATAGAGAGCAGAGCAGGCTGGGAGAGAGATGCCTTTCTTCACAGTCATACAAACCTCAATCAGAGGGAGTGTGGGAATGTGGGAAACCAGTGAAAACAAGCAGAAATTCCCCTAAAGTTTACACAGATGGAGATCTTTGTCTGACGTGACAGAAAATAAGGAGTTGCCCTGTGCCCTCAAATGTCTTAAGTTGCATATTCAAACCGTCAAAAAGCAGGAAACCAATTGTTAATGCAGACTTCAACTTAACAGCGGTTAAGTGGTTTAACGTCAACAAACCCACGACGAATTAAATTAATGAGCTTAAAGTAGTCGTTTACCTGGTGGAGAAACGTAACCGGACGAGTAGTTTTGAGAGCAGGGCAGTGAAGAGGCTGAATACTTCCCAAAAGTCTCGCCGTAACTTTGCCGACCATCCGCACCGAAGCCATCGTCAGCCGTTAAAAACCGCGTTAGCTCAGCCGTTGGGGCATTCCGGGTTGAAATACTTCCACAGTAACGAGCCTCCGTGCCTCGGTGCTCCAGCTCAAAGCGAGCTGTTGTGTCGCCTGTGTGCAGATAACAACAGAAGAGCTGAGAGCTACGGGACAGAGGGAGGAACAGCCCAGCCTGAGCCGCATACCATTTCCTCCTTAAACAACAAACGCGGCCCGTGGCGTGCCGTACCGTGCCAGTCTCTCTTCCTCGCTTCCTTTCCCACCCTTTTTTTTGTGTCTCTCTCTCGTTTCTCTGTTTTGCATAAAGCAGCCAACAGGGGGGAGCTGTAGCGACTTGACCGTTAGGTGCCGTCCCAGCCCCCGAAGTGAGTGACATCCAAACACACACCATAGGCTCTGAACACAGTGATTAGCGGGCTAAATGTGTGTTAATCGGTGAAACAGCAGCCGGTGTGTCGTGTTTCTTTGGGCTGCTACCGATTATGAAGTGCTAACAGAGGCTGGACTCACAACACCTACCATTGGTTTCTCTTTCATCTTTAATTAGCCTTCACTATAGTTAGGTTTGCTATCTTAAGCCGAAATTTGAAAATATAAACTTGAGAGCACGGTGATGTAATATTAAAACATGGTTAAATAAACAAACAAACAAAATTTTAGCAGTTAGCATTAACTGTTGCAGTACAGCTTCCAGCCATTGGTGGCAGCTAGTGATGGGAAGTGCGGTTCTTTTTAGTGAGTCAGATCATTTGACTCAGCTCACCAAGAAGAGCCGGCTCTTTCGGCTCTTCATTTTTACCACCTTTACCTTTTATAATTCATTCATTTAGTGCTGGTTTGACTTATGATTTGTATGTGCACACATATATCACGTAAATTATTCAATTTATCCTTTGTAGTGAAGTATTCAAAAATAAAAATTACATTTTCTAATATCAATAAATTGTTGTAGTCAGTTGTTTTCATTGCATTTACAGACCCTTGTAATTCTCTGAAACCACCCAATGAATGCACTAACTAGCTCGCGGACAGGAGCCGGCTCTCGTTGTTCCCTTAAAAGAGCCGGCTCTTTGAACCGGCTCGTTCGCAACCAACACATCACTAGTGGCAGCACTCTAATGAGCAGGAAGGAAGAAATTATATCCGCCATCTTGGATTTTTCGTGTTGTTGAGTTTAAATAGATTTATCTCCATCAAAATAAGTTGTTTAATTTTGAAAAGATAAACTTCTGTGTACTGTTGTGATGTCAAAAGATTGTTAAATGAACAAACAAATCACAAATTAGCAAATTATTATTATTATTGTTGTTGAATTTATGGGAGTTTACCAAGTGGCATCTTCCGTGGCTGTAAAGTAAAGTCAATATGGAAGTGCCAAAAACTGTAAGTCCTCGAGCAGCTGCATGAGGCAGGCTGCAGAAGCCCCCAATCTCCATAAGGCCCCATGTTCGCAGCAGAAATAAACATGTTTACAGCCTGGTACAAAAAACAAGTTTGGTCTCCATAGCAAATTTTCAACTGTACTGAGGCTGAATGTTCTTTTTTTTTTTTTTTTAATAGATATTTTTTGGCCTTTTTCAGGCTTTATTTTTTGATAGAGACAGCTGAAAAGGGACAGGAATGTGGGGAGAGAGAGAGAGATGGGGAACGACATGCAGCAAAGGGCCGCAGGTCGGATTTGAACCGTGGGCCGCTGCTGAGCCTTTGTACATGGGGCGAATGCTCTACCAACTGAGCTAATCGACACCCGAATGTTCTTTTTTTAACTCACTCGTTCAAATGACATTTAGGCTTAAAGCTGTGTATAATTAACAGCGTGGCCGCTTTCATTGACAGGTAAGTGCCATCACAGAAGGTTTATCAGAGCACCCAGGCATCATTTGGTCCACCTTAGGTCCGCTGATGATCTACGTCTTTGCCGATATTTAGATTAGCTGGGAGGCGGAAGAAGCAGTACAGCCAAGATGGCGGTGGCCCCATATGTGACCTCTGCACTTTGGACACTTCTCAGCACAAACTTTATAGGGGATTTTTTATAACCTGTTATCTGGCAATGTTTTGCAACCTCCAAGGTACTTTCAGAACTGCACAGGTGTTTACTGTCTGCCTGTGATAAGAACATCTTTGCCCTTTTGGAAACCAATGTTCAAGTCCAGTATTTCTCAGCCCAGCATTTCAGCTACAACAACAAAAATGGCCCCGCCGTCCTGCTCTCCGCTGCATGAGCTGTACACTACTTTGGAGCTCTTACAATGGATGGTGATGTTTTTTTCTGTCCAATACAAACCCGTGAAGGTTTATGATGCTGAATATGATCTCAGTGGGACTGTAAAAACTATTGATGAAGAGAGTATTTGGCTAGGTAAAATAATAAAAAAAGTTAACTACCTTCCCTCAGAGACTCCTTCTGGTTCCTGGACTTTGGGTATAACTAGACTGACCTCGCCTTTCCTCATTCATTTGGAAAAATGTGTCTACATTTGTGCGAAATGGAGCTAAATTGCTGTTTTGTTACGGTGTTATACAAAGACCAAAACACGGGAAACACATAAGTAAATACACACAAGTAAGTAATGCATAACTGAATATTTGACTGAGGAGTACTTAACTGTTCATGTGACAGACATTAAAAAAGGAAGCATTTTCCTTCTTTGATTATCACATAGCACACACTTGGTTTTAATGAAAATACATATATTGGCATAGAGCGTCTGTGCATCATTACATTTAATCAGACTGTTGGCTTGCCCCGAACTATACCTTACATTGATTCAGGGTATGGACTTATTAGTTCTTTGCCTCCAAACTAATCAATGAACCCTCAGCTGTGTTGTCAATAAAGAAGCAAATTGCTCAAGGCTCTCATTCCAAGGAGTGACCAATAGTCATAGGTGGGACCAAACTGCAAAAAGTCACATTTAAGATACCACTGACTGGTGACTGCAGTTTGCAGCAACACACACTCTTGAATAAAATGCCTCACTTTCTACACATTATTGTGTCTACTTTAGAGAGCATTTGTGTAGCTTTTCATCACACACAATATACTGCAATCAGATACGTTGTTTGTAAGCTATGCTTTGTTGGGAAGTAACTGTTCATGGACCTGGGTTTATATTAATCCCCATAAGGGCCCTAAAGGAGAATGTTTCCCAGACTGAAATGAGTTGTAACGCAGTGAGCGGATGTAAATTGAGACATTACTCCTCTCTCTGAACCTCCCAGGCTGAAAAAATATACCACTTCCAATAAAAAAATATTAGATATAAAGAAGGAGGAGGGGGGTATTTTTCATAAAAGCAGTTGCTTATTTGACAGTTTTCTTTTTCTTATGCTGAACCCTACACAGCAGTGCAATGAAACCTGTCAGATTGGTATAAGTCATCCATATTTCCCCCCAGAGAAGACAGAGAGGGATGGCAAAATGGCCGGGTGCAATCAATATGTTTTTGGCAAGGAAGTCTTTTAAACATTTCTACAGAGAAACTGTAGAAAGAAAATGTTGCCTCCTTGGCTCTCATAATAAACGGAGTGTCAGTCACCATGTGCAAGTTTTCCTTGGTAGAAATTGCAAATAAAATCTTCTGCCCCAGTTACTCTTCTTTTTTCTTTGTCAGCCATTATCCATCGCCCAGTGCTAGATTTATCCTCTCATCCTTGCCACCAGCTGACTGAGTAAAACTGCATTCGGCTCTCCTGCTGAATGAAGTTATTTATGTGGAAGTGTGCCAGGTTCCTTTTTTTTCTAATGAGTTGGCTAGTATGCTTTGGCCGTTGAGAGAAGCTGCACTTTAATAACACAATCTGCTTGCACAGAGATTTGTTTGCTAGGTTAATTATTGAGTAGAAAGGTGATGCTGGCTGGCGTTTCTCTATTTGTGATGACAAAAGTCTTTGAAATCTAAATTTAGATTTTCAATTTTTTTAAAGTTCTGAATTGGTTATATTTATTAAGAAACAAAACTTGAAATATGTTTCATACTTCTTTCTTTCTTTTATACTTAATGGGAGATTGTGGATAGTATACTACACTATAGAGGTTTTGTCAGTATATTATATGTTCCACTGGTCTGTATTGCAGGTATACTGCAGTAATATGGACTTGAAAAACCTGCTTGGTGACCTGGTTGCTGGGATTGGCAGACACAACAGAAGACTCAAACAAGGAGCTTGATTGGTGAGTTTCTAAGATTTATTTGGGCGCTCCATCCTGTTCAGCAGACAAAGGCTGCCACCTTGTGCATGTGGAGTAGCATTACAAAACCATAATGCTCAGTGAATGAAGCACTCTGTACAGCCACTATAGAAGTGCTGACCTGCAGGATTCAGTGCTTAATTACACTAAAATTAACATATGAGTGTACCTTGTTAAGATTTTTTAAGGTTTAAAGGTTTATGGTTAGAGTTAAAAAACAACACTGGCACTCTCTATAATGCTTACACTCTGTGAATGTTTAGCACCATCTTGTGGTGTCACACAGTCACATGTTATGAATGTGTTCAACTTAAGTAACAGGTTTAAAATGATGCAACAATGTCTTAAATGCCTGGTAAGTGAAGTGCATGTCTGTGTAAAACAGTATGGTTTTACTAACATTACACACATGCACTGCATGTATCAAAACATACTGCATCTTTATGAGCATGAATAGTTTCAAATGATTTGGCAAACCCATTCATTTACAGTTTCTTGATGTCATTAAAAATAGAAATTTCACAAAAGTTTCCTGTGGTTCTGTCTGCATATCACATCAAATCCAAACCCCTGTGTTGAGAGACTGTTGCACACACAGAGGCACACAGGCTTAGAGACAAGTTAACCCTGAATTTTTAATATCTGCAGACTGAATATCAAAGGCCTGTGGAAAATTATAGATGAACCATAACAAGTCAAATCCACTTGAGTTAATTAGACAGAACGACACGCATAGAGAGAAATCCAGAAAACTTCTCTATAATCTTCATATGTACCTATACTTTCACTTCAAGTTTGCTGATACAGTATGTCACTCAGTGGGTTGTGTGTTCAGACTGCATTCATCAGTCTGTTTGAATAGTTGCCATCCACTTTTTACAGATTGTTTGTAGTCAGTCAACTCTGTTGGGTTTTACTCACCACTGGGAGTTAGCTGGTGTAACACAGGGTGAAGCACAACTGTAGTTTAACATCAAATCAAATCAAATTTTATTTGTATAGCCCAAGTTCACAAAACACATTTTGCCTCAAAGGGCTTAACAATCTGTACAGGGAGTGACACCCTCTGTCCTTAGACCCTCGGTTCAAGTGAGGAAAAACTTGCCCACAAAAACCCTTTTAACAGGGAAAAAAGGTGGAAGAAACCTCAGGAAGAGCCACAGAGGAGGGACATACATGCATACTATACTACAACATATAGTGCCTATTAGGGCTTCATGTGAGCTGCTGTAACAAGTGAATTTCCCCGGAGTGGGATCAATAAAATCTATCTTATTGAACTTATCCTATCTTATCTGATGATATGGTTAAAAAAATCATATTGTGATTATTTTATCATGTTGTGATTACAATTGTGAAGATTCACGATTAGTGGGAATGATGTGACATTTGTTTGGGTCTGTACCAAACAAACATGTTTTATTACATCTGGAGAATAGGATTACAGTATACATTATAGTAATACATTACATTTTGTCACACATTTTGCCTCTATCAAAAAAACTGCAGCTTCTGCGATTCTTATCACATTGCCATGTTAGTAATATTTTGATTAATTGTGCAGCCTGAGTGCTCCTAAATAATATTCATGCCCTTTTATGTTTTATTGTCTTGCAATATATATAAAAAACAAAGTAGCTTTTTTGTCACTGATCTACAGAAAAAGACTCTTTTTACAGAAGGCGTCCATCTGTCTTTATGGTGTGTGTTTTGCTGACTCACCAAGAGTTGGACCTTCCTCACACACACATGTGTATTTTTATTGGAATCAAATGAAACCCTTGACTACACACAGGTGATCTTAATTTAACTAATTATGTGACTTCCAATAGGCTTTGTAATATTTTTAATTAATCCATAGAGATCTGTTTTCACTTTGACATTAAAGTTGTTGTTTTTTCAGTTGACCAATATAAAAAACAAACAAAAACATAAAATTCTCCTTTACTTAATGCTGTAAAACATTAAAACATGAAGGCAGTGAATACATTTTATAGGCACCTTGAACTATTGACCTGAGCTGCTGCACGTTTGAGGTGTCCTGATATATTGTTCTAGCTCATACCTGACAATCACAATCCAAGCTTGTAATATAGTTGAGGAATGTGTGTGTGTGTGTGTGTGTACGTGTGTGCGTGTTGGCTGAGCGGAGGCAGTAGAAAGTGGAGGGCTGTCAGAGTCAGAGGGACGGGCTGTTGTTTGAAGTGCCGGGGAGCGTGGAGCTGAGGTAATTGTGTCTGACGGGCGGCGATAATGATGAGGCGCAGATCAGATCAGCTGCAGATCCCCTGCCTCCAACCCCCCGCTGCCTGCCTTCACTTTTCCCTTCTCTCCTAATTGACCGGGCCGCGTCTCCCCTGAGCCCCTTTGTTATTATTTATTAATAATTCATCGCTAAATAATTCACACCCCTGGACCTGCAGTGTTAATTGAGCGGGGTGGGGTGGCAGTGCTGGTGTGTGTGTATGAATATGTGTGTGTGGGAAGTAGAAGGTGGGGGGGAGGGCTTAAAAAGTGGGGAGGAAAAGGGAAGTGGGCCATCCTCAACTTGTAGGGCAACAAAAAAGGGAAAAGGTTTGTTTTGTTGTCCACAGGGACGAGGCTTTGTGGCAACTGGACAGTACAGTTGTACATTTGGCTTGTATGTATGTGTGTGTGAAGAGAAAGCCAGAGAGAGAAATCAATCAATAAAGTTCATTATGATTGGAAGTAAGAGCTGAACATCGCCTGCTTCTTAATTTTCACATTGCTCGCGTTAAGGTTTTCACTCTATTCTTAATATATATATATATATATATATATATATATATATATATATATATATATATATATATATATTTTTTTTTTTCAAGATATTTTTTGGCCTTTTCAAGCTTCATTTTTGATAGAGACAGCTGAAGAGTGACAGGAACGCGGGGAGAGAGAGATGGGGAGCGCAGGTCAGACCCGAACCCCGGGCCGCTGCTGAGCCCTCGCACATGGGGTGGACGCTCCACCAACCGAGCCACCCGACACCCCTCTATTTTTAATATTTAACTGACATTGTGTTTACTTGAAAAAGGTCATAGGCTTGTCAGTGTTCATCAACTTATATGTGAATATTTTGCCATTTGGAATTTACTGGAAAATAGAGCTGTGACAAGTGACAGAAAAGCCACATTTTTTATGATAAATTAATAATTTTAGTCATTTTCAAGATAAAAATGCTTCACGTTTGATCATTTCCAATTTCCCAGATGTGAGGAGTTGCTCTCTGATTTATTTTGTAGATTTGAACTTTTAGTCGGACAAAACTAGTTCGACAGTTTGACGATGGCACCTCGGGTTAAACCATGCAGAACACTTTTCATTACTTTCTAACTTTTATACACAAAATGATGAATGAATCTGGAAAATAATCTATTGGTTAATCGATAATGAAAATAACTGTCAGCTGTAGATCTACTGGAAAGCATGACAAGCCTAAAGGCAATGATATGTCAATTGACTAACATACATATAAAGCAGAGCTATTAGCTGATGTTAAATTATTGCAGATATATGTCATGGGTATATATAGCAAGGAACTGCAGTACAGAAATGTCAAATATATGTTTGAAGTAATGTAGAAACAGTAGATACACTTTTGCCCATAAACTTTGAATAAAATATTTTTACCTCTTCTCATGAAATGATTGTGACAATATGATTTATCCTTGATAGATACAGTATATCTACTCAAAACTGTATTGATCAATCTCTTCCAAACATATCACAGTGAAAATTAAACATTTTTTTAAACTCTTAAATATCGGTAGCAGCCTTTAAAGTCCAGTGTCAAAGGGCTATAACATAGATAATAGTGAATGGTGGATGTGCTCACCTGCAAAATTGTTATACAAGTATCATTTACCGTCATAAAATCAATATGCACTAATCTCAACTTATCACAGACTGACATGTAATTTATAGTTACAGGACTAGCATGTGGTGGGGGGCCTGAGCCAGTCTGGTAACGATCTTGCATTCAGCATCACAGCAGTCCAGTAGAGGTCAGCATCAGATCACCAGACTACCTACCACATGCAGTGGCGCTGCTACGTGTGTTTGCAGAGCTGCACTTAATTTGGAATCACATGATTTGTTGACGTTAAATTATTCATGCAACCTTTCATTAACACCCTAAACAAATACAAATTGCACAGCATAGAGGGAATCATAGCAGTCACACTGTGCCAAGGAATGTTTTCTTAAGAAAATGCCAGCTTGCTAATTTGTAAACCTACTTACTGTATATTATTACGAAGAATCACATATCCTTGCCAAAACCCACAGGCCGGCTCATTCGCTTTCTGCTTGCTAACTAGTTTGCGAGTGATTAGAATACATAAAATATGAACAGGTTAAACTTGGGAATTGTGTTGCCTCTGGCCCAGTTGCTCATCACACTCAAGCCAGTGTTAAAAATTTAAGATAGATATAAGATTTGAAAATGCTGACTATTTCATAACAAGTTACAAAATCATTCTCTCTGTCTTTTTCCTTCTTCTTTTCCCTCCTCTCTCTCTCCCAGTCAGTCTTCCTCAGACTCAAACACTGGCACTGTGTCGAGTCGCTTGGGCAATGCTCGTCTTCAGAGCATTGCCTAGTTGCTAAATCTCTTTTAAGCAGAGCAACATATCTAAAAAAAATCAAAGCAGCTGTGAAGCCAGTCTTTTAAAAGTTTAGATTTTTTTTTTGTTGGGGGGAAATTTCTGGGTTGGAGGGAAAAAAAACAAGTTTGTGAGAAAAAAAAAAAATCTCCCTAGTTTGTGTTTCTTTGGGGAATGGTTTATCTGAAGCTGTCGACAAGGTCCATACAAGTCTCCTGCTACCACGGAGCATACAGACTGTCTTTCATGCTGTGGTGGTTTGGGACCAGAGAGGAAGGGCCAGCAGAGAGGAATCTGTCTAGCCGAGCTCAGTGTATACGCTGCATGTATTTTTGTAGACATCGGCGTAGACTTCACTTAATCTAAGAGTACATCAAAGCATCCTCTGCTCCTCTTCTTCAACTAAATCCTTCTCTGGTCCTTATTACCAAAGTGCTCATAAATGCCTTTGGGGAGTTGCGAAGAGGAAAAAACACAAACAAAAAACAAACATGTTTGCTTTTATCTTTCAAATAACTATTTATGCTAGTACAAATGAGCATTCTGAGAGCGGATCATATTGTATCGTAGTGGGTGAAGATGTAAAGATTCATGTTGACTGAAAAGAACAAAAAGAAGACCGCGTACAGCAAACTAAATTGTTCCTGTGACGTTTGCCAGAATGTCATCATTGCCGGTAGATTTAAGTGGGCTGCCAATCTCGAAAATGACGCTTTTTGATTCAGCAAGTGGTTTCAGAAAGTGCCAGCGAACATGAGATTAACAAATGGCTTGCATCAGGCTGTTTTTGATTTATTTTTGATGGCTCTGATGTGAGCATGGAAGTGAAGGGACTGGTTGTATACTCCAGTGGACCGCGGGACCGGGGAGTAAACAGGCTCTCAACGGCACAGGAGTCTTTCCATCAGGATAGAAAGTGTAACCCCATGGAGATCCTAGAGAGTTCTGAAGCCAGAGATGGTGAATAATAGAACAAAGTGAGGATGAGTCTTCTGAGGTTCCACTGCTCTTCAGCATCCCTCCATCGCAGGGAGAAGGGGTGGTGTGTGTGCGTGTGAGAGAGGAAGATGGAGAGAGCGCTGATAGTTGCAACTTCTCCATCAATCCTCACTAAACTATGAAGTAAAGTTACCTGACATGTTTTTCTCTTTATCAAGTGAAGCTACAACACCACAACACCAAAAGTTAGTTCAGAAAACAACTATATTTCTATTAGCACATTGACAGCTACATATAATGACTGCATTCATATGACAACACCCAAACCTAATCCCATGGGACTGTGGGCCCCTTCTCCCCCTTTTTTTTCTTTCTCTTTTTCGCTTATGAAAAATTCACCACAGCCACCCCCCTACGTCTCTCTTCTGTGCATCTCCAACACCGAGAACTGACATGCGGTAAACGGAGAAATATTCAAAGGCAGGCCAGGGCTGCCTGTCTCCCACAGGGGTCTCCTTTTTACCCCCTCACCACTGCTGAGAAATCAAAACTCTTTGGACGTCACACAGGCCGATTGAAGTTAGGCGCCTGCTCTGGAGCGGTCCCTTGCCCTACGATGGCAGGCTTCATTAGAGCTGTCAGTCAGGCCCTGGCGACGGGGCAGCGCCGCAGGGCACCCTCAGGGCCCAATCAATGCTGGGGTCCCTAGGAAAGGGCCATCAAACGACCCTGTAAGACGATGCTGTAACCCTGCATCGTCGGGCTTCACGCTCATCCCCCATTGATCACATGATTAATAGCACAGCTCCACACTTTCAGCTCTGTGTTTTTGAACTCTGATGCAAAGCTGTGGTCTTGTATTTTTAATCATTGACTTCCCATCGGCTCGGGTATGGAAATGTGCACCCTGGAAGTCCATATAGGAGCGGTCTTATCGAAACTCTAATGATGAAGGAGAATGAAACTTCTCTCACAAACAGCTCCCCAGTAGCGGCAGTGGGAAACAGGAGCCAGTTGTTATTTTTTGCATCATTTCAGCTTGCTTTTCCCAGTGTGTTGCAATTACAATGAGTCACATGACGCAACGAAAATAAATGAGCCAGTGGGTGCTTCTCTGTCCAACAATCTCAAATCCTGGAACAATGAGATATCCACGAAATCACAGTACACAATTCAAATACAGGAGCAAACAAAACCCAAACAAAACAAAGCAACCATCTTTGAAGAGCGAAAAACTCAGACTGCCGTAGTTCCTTTCAACAATATACAGAGTGCAATATTCTCAGTACCAGTATGTTATTCAGAGCGTTCCTCCAAATATTTGGAGAGAAGGAGGGGAGATGAAACGGGGATAGAACAATGGGACTTTGGCTGTGTTATGGCGTTCGTGCACCTCGCCCCGCCAGCCCTTTGTAGTGTGTGTTGTGTAGTGTCCGTGTCCCCAGTCGGTCCCCCGCTTGTTCTCAGTCCAGGTGGGGTCTCCTCCGTCCCCCCCTCCTCCTCCTCCTCCACCCCCGGCTCACCCTACCCCCCTCCTGTCTTGCACACACCTGCTCCATCACTCTCACACACACACACACACACACACACACACACAAACACACGCACACCTTTTTTTGTTTCCAGGCATCCGAACACAGATTAAAGAGTCAGGAAAGGGCTTTGCTTTGCTGCGGTTAAATTATAGTTATTAAATATTTTAAGCATTTTCAAAATTAGTCGTTAAACATAAGTCTTGGATCAGTCTTGGTGACTGTAATCCAAATCTGACTTTGCCCATAAAATCATTTATCCCTCCATAATGTTAATAACACTGTAAAATATTCTGTTTGATCTGTTTGGTTCAATTCAGTTACATATGAGAAGGTATTTTGATGATTTAAAAAAAGTCTCTTTACAGAGAATCTAAATAAAAACTTGATTATATAAAAATGGAGCTGTATTTAATATATACATATTACATATACATATTAATTCAATCATATATTATTGATTACAAACAAGATCGCTGCTGTCAAGTGCTGTGGATAGATAAAGAAGGATAAAGGATGTTGTTAATTTATTCAGGCGCTCTTCTAATGGAAATGGGTAAAATATTCTCTCTGGACTATAACAGTGAACAACTCCTGAAAGTTGTGCAGAAAGTTTCCCTCATTTTAAATGCATTTCATATGTAAAACGTTGCCCTTAAAGTGCCTAAAAGCAACACATTTAAAACGTGGTAAGATATCAGTTTCATTTTATCTCACGCTCACATCAAATCCACGAGATAAACCATTCACTGCATGTTTTCGCCCCTCTCCTCCTCCTCCTCCTCCTCCTCCTCCTCCTCCTGCTTCCAGTGTGTAGTACCCAAACAGCCCACTGGGTGATGCTGAGATGTGTGCCGCACGAAAAAATGAAGTTGTTGAGTCTGGAACAAAGAAAATAAAGTAATGATTTCTCTGTCAGATATTTGGCTTTGGGTACAGAGTGTTGCTTGTGTTCTTTAGTAAAGGGTGATCATTAGCAAGCAACATGGACTGTAGACATCTTTTTATCCAGCAATCAAAGACAAATAACAACAAAAATGAGCTCTGACCTATATTCACTCTGCAGCAGCATCCCAAAGGAACGACAGGTACCCGTCATGCGCCCTTGTAGCAATACATTAACTTCTTATGGGATGTGAAGTGTGCATGTGATTAAAACAAATATGACATAACCGTAAATGTAGACTAATAAAAAAGCCTGTAACACGTGATCAATAAATCTAAGTATTCAATATTCCATTTAAATCTGGCTCCATCCTTCTCTCCATGGGGGAGTTGAGGGGTTGTCTATGGTCAACGTGTAGAGGCTGTGTCTGGTGGAGGTAATCCTTGGTGATCTGCCCTAATCTGTCACAGATACGCAGCTGAAGTGCAGAGAAGCTGTTAGAGGAGAGCGGAGGGTGTTGGGGGGTGAGAGTCAGAAGAGGGGGGAAAACTGGATTATGGCAGTACGTCTGCATTAACTCACTGGCCTTATCTCTTAAATGCTCTGCAAAAACAGCTTTGGCTTGTACACAGGGAATGGTGCAGTGTTGTATATGTGTGTGTGTGTGTGTATGTGTGTTTGTATGTGTGCATGTGAGCTGAGCTTATTTCATGCCAGCCATACAGGCCTGAGAAATAAGAGTCCTTATTATAGAGAAGAGCACGCCCAGTGCCACCTTATACTAGTTCACATCCCAGCCTTACTTGCTCCCTGAAAGCCTGACAGCTATTCCCAGGTGAATCCTCTTTGGTTTGGGGCGCAGCGACCGATTCGCTTCTCGGAAAACGGTTTTCTCGATTGCCACGCATAGATATCCAATCTCTCTTTGTCCCCCATATCTGAGAATTATGTGCTTTTGACATAATTTTTCCTGTTGAAACCACACGCAATTATGGTTTACGCCATTATTGTGGAAAAATAACTAATTGTTGGTTGTTGCGGATGAAACTGTCTCACATGTCGAGTCGCGCCCTCGTTTGGAGCTTGATTTACCCAGCAACACAGGAACACACACATCCTTCGCAGCTATAAACACACACACACACACACACACTCCGTTGGTCACACGCCCACAATAAAAATCTCACAAAAAATCTAAACAACTGTTATAAAACTGATATGTTGATTGATACAGACGGTGCAGCTCTCCCTAACACAAACAGTCAAGACGACCAGAAGCACGCACAGTCCTGCGCTCGTGCAGTCCCTCATCTCCAGTCATGGGAGGGTCACCCCTTGGCCCTGTGAGAGAGACTGTGTGGATGCTCTCATGTTTATGTTTGGGAGATTAGCAATGATGAAAGAATGCCTTTTCAAGTCTGGGCTAGAGGGGCCTCTGTTCAATGCCCCACCCTTTTCACCATACGCACACACACACACACACACACACACACACACATGCACGCACTCTCTCTCACACTCACCCGTGCTCGTGTATGTACATACACTCACAGAGACATGTGTAATTTCGTCATCAGTCCCTGCGCATTGTACTCTATATAGCCACCATGTGTTCACCACATCCAAAGAGTTACAAGATTGCAGAAACATTCCCTCCAAACCCAAGCCTGACATTGATTCAGTCATTGCTTGGGGTCCAGGATCTTCAGTCGTACTGTACGTGGAAGCTGCGCTTACGCCTCACCCTCATCTATCCTCTTCCCTCTCGTCTTCCCTTCATCATCGAACCCCAGTGAAAGAGCCTCATTGTTCTGCTCTGTCTGTATGTGGTCTCTTGCTCTTTTCTCTCTCTGAGAGTTCTCTCCGTTTTCCTCGCAGCCATTTGCTTGGCCGTCTTTACTGTTTCTTCATCTCATCTCCTTGTGGTGTCATGGATTATAATGTGACTTATTCATTTTTGGGGGTTCCCGTGCCCATGCCAGGAGACAAGCCCAGCGCTCTCGATCTTCCTTGTCATTATCCCTCTCCGCCAAACCAAACAACAAGAAGTTATGAGGTTTAAAGCTCTCTCTGTCTTTCTCGCTCTCTCTCTCGGTTGTGGATTTGGATTAGGGAATCCCTCAGTTTGAGGGGACAACATGCTCAGGCAATTTGTTTCCCATTAACTATAATATAAAGCAGGGTTTTCCAAACAAAACATGATTACCACTGGGTGAAGCACTCACCGCATATAGGCCTCTCCCAGAAAAATTATCTAAAGACTATTTGGTCACAGTCCCGTGATCCTATTCACTCTTGAACTATTCCATTGTCTGAACTGCATCAATCACAGGTTTGTTTGACCAGGTATTACATGCTCTATTGTGTAACTTTTCTCCTTTATGCAAAGCTGATTCTGTTTTCTTTGGCTCGTTGACAAGGCCCCACATGACAGTTCCATCCAACTCGCTTGGTGAACAGCTCATACTATTATGCCAAAGTTCATGCTCGTCTTTAAACTGACTAAACGCTTTGATATTCCTGGGTTTTATTACCTGGCGTGGTGACTGTATCCAGCTACCTTTGTTGTCTCCGCAAGCAAACCATTCATTCATCAAATGGTTTGGACCCACAGATGTAATTGAAGTTTTTAGTATGATCACTGTTTCTGGGGGGCCCTGGCTGTCGAGAGGCAAACTCCCTCAGGTCTTACCTACCAAACAGTGGAAAGCACCTTTTCAGGTGAAGTCATGAGGGAGTAGTTTTGCGGTTGAAGACTGAGGATAAAGGAAACAGAGGTGTGCTGTTAGAGCATACTGGAAACTACTTAATTAAGCATAGATCCAGATGATAGTCATTATCTCCTGATTGGCTTGATAATGTGTTAGCACCAGGAGCCAACGTCCTGTTCAGAAAGCCAAGGGGAGAATAAAAGCCAAAGAAAGATAGACAGACATATCAAGGGAGTATAAGAGAAGGAAAAAAGATGAAAAGCTGTCGTAAAAGCCACCTTAGAGAGCAGTAAACCTGGAGGCACTGGCCCGGCTGCCTGTGTGCAACATGATATGGCCTCTGTGACAGCTGCTGACACTGCTTGATGTGTAGACTCGGAGGTTGTGGAACCAGTCAAGAAGTATGGGAGTGTGGATAGTTGTGTGCGTCTGTGTTGTGGCGGCGTGGGGTCGACGTTGGCGTGCTTATCCAAAAAAAAAAAAAAAAAATGCCACGAGGTAAATGATACACCATCCACCATTTTTAGAATTGTTACTTGCAGATTAAATTGCATTCCAGCGTGCCCTCCACTCCAAGAATGCGGCGTCTTGTGTGTTGTGCCCGCTGTCAATCACTGTCGCGGCATCTGCTGTTAGCGACACACAGGAATGTGATGTCACGGGGAGCTGACCTATATCAGCATGCCCTTAATACAGATCGTTAACACTGTATATGCCTGCTGGCAGCTGCCTGCCCCTCTCTGCTGCGCAAGAACAGCCCTCCATTATTTGTCTAGGGCACAAACTAAGGGAACAAACATATTGACTCAATCAACATTGCCCTCATGAAACTTGTATGAGCAGTCAGACAAACATCCTGGATGTATTACATAGTATATGCCCTAATATAAAGCCTATAGACTCATCAAAGCCACGGTCTGAGGAGCCGGTCCATATGCAGGATTGGATATTTATTTGGACAGCGAAGCAGTTTGTTGATGTAAATGTACAGTATTTGTTGTTCATGGGGAGCAGATGGCACTACCGTTGACCCCCTCGGTGTGTCTTCCTGTCCCCTAGCTGAACCACAGCGTGAAGGGGCCCTTATCTGGTCAAACTGGGCGGTGGGGAGGGGAAGGCTTTGAAGGCACGGTTGTGTGGCGATGCAATCAGGCAGACTGCTGTAGGGCCGCGACGTCCCCCCAACCCCCTCCCCCCCCTCAACCAATACCCCTTATTGCCCTTCTTCTGCTGTGCAAAACCATAGAGGTATGCTTATGGAGCACTCTGAGGCTCCCTGGGTGTTGTTTGAGAAACAGAAGCGCCTGGACGGGCCTTGAGAAATTTGCGGGTGGTATCACGTAGTGTCCTTCCCATCCCTCAATCAAAAGTAACATCAAGTCATAAAACACTTACAGAAACCCAGGGGATTGGTTGCAAATTTTCCACCCTGGACAGAAAAATAAATAGAGATTATCTATAGAGACAATATGATCCCAGTGGTCCCCCCTTACTCTACCCTCTTCTTGGAGGACACAGATAAACCCTATCAGATATCAGCTAGAAAAAAAATGAAGGCTTCTGAGATGGATAACATGTACAGTACATTCAAACCTAATAGTATTGTAATAAATGTTTCAACCTGCTGTCAAAAACCGTGGGCGGAAATGTGGGCGTGTCTTCCAGTGAAGAGGTTTAATTGATGTAATTGCACCTAGCCTGTTTGTTTTGGCTGGTGAATGCAGTCTACATTATGCTGTCAGCCAGGTATTGCTGAAACTCTGATTGTAAAATGTCACTTGGGCTAAAGAATGCTACGGCTTCCTGTTCATATGTGGTAGGTCACATATGAGAGCATTTGCATGTTAGCAAAAATGTATGCCAGCTCTCCCAGATTTTTCCAATTATTTCTCGTGATATAAAAGACATAATTTCATCTAGCTAACCACTTTGATGCTTTCATCTTCCGCTAATATGTTCCACACTAGCATTGTAACAACACTCTACCACTCACAGATATTGATTTGGATTAGGCTCTGTCACGTTCGGGGATTGCGTAAATGAGGCTTCTTTTTTTTCTTTATTCTCCCCTCACTCATTTTCGTTCCCCCTCTCACTGTCACATCTCCATGCTGCCTCCTCACAGGCCCTTTGATGTGCCTGCTTTAATTTGGAGCTTAATGGAATCTGTGGCACTGCTGTGCCTATCGGTGGCAGGATCACAGATCCCAGGGTTCATTGCGGCATGCCTCCATTCTGGTGAGTGGGTGTCAAGATAGCCGTGAAACAATGGAGGAGGGCCTGTAGCCCTAGGAGACGAACTGCATTTCCAATGCAGATCCCAGAGTATCGGAAGCCCCTGTCGGGTTATTGCCAGTGTGTTTGACTGGAGGAAATCCCATCTGTGGCTCCGTGTTACAAACAACTGTTGACTTAACAAAGACAAAAGAAAGCATTGATATTACATGATGTATTGGAGTATTATGTATGCAAGAAGAGGGGACAAACATGAGCAATAAAAAGATTAAAACTTGAATAAGTAGGTAATAAAAAAAATATGATTTTAATCATTTAAAAGATTAAAAAGCAGATATTTATCCAACTATACAGCATCTATGAGTCAATCCAGACACATCAACATATATATTGTAAATAAATGCACATAGATGCACCTATGCATACATCGTAAATACAGTAAAGTGTGTGTTACACTGATACATCCTGATTTCTCAGGATTCTTTATTTCAATCAAGCCACAATAAAAAGCTTCTCTTGTAACTTTCTGACTAAAAATAAAGATATGTACAACTGGACCATCATTAGCAGCCCTCTATATAACACAAAAATACATAAATACAAGTCCAGACAAAATTTACAGCGACCTTCTAAACTCTTTGGCAGGTCTAAACTCACCACTTGCCTCTTTTCATTCAGGAATCTGGACAGTCACTTCCAGTCGGCCTGCATCTGTTCGAACAGAACAGCAGGAGTTTCACTTTTGGGATATGCTTTGGCTGCAATTTCTGAAACATGCATGTTTTATAGCCAGACCCTCTGGCTTATACAGCTACATGTGTGCCCTCAGATGGTAAAAAGATGATGTTGATTTATCCCTGTGTGGCACACTTCATATTCGTATACAGGTTGTGGATGCTTGTTTTTTTTATTTGCTCCTAATGTCCTACAGCGAGCTGCCACCCTACTGTGGATCACACATTATCATAAATTCTTACCAGTCGTCCCCCTTTGTAGATTTTCTTTTCATATTAGCTGTCCATATTCAAGTCTAACTAATAATTCAGACCATCAGGCTCAAAGTCTGGACTGATCAGAGCCCAGCACTGCGACTGAACCCAGAAGGAGATGTCAGGGATTTCATACACTTGCAGTCCAGACTACAACTTTCAGTCCATGGGGGTTATAAATCAAAGCAGGTGGTTTCCTCCCCAAAAAACCTCTCCACAGGATAGAGTGCTTGGGGGCAGCGGGTTATGAGTGAGCGATGATAAAAGTATGGCCATAAATCAATTCTTCATCCTTATCAAAGGCATATTTCAATCTCTGTATGTACCGTTTAACTAGCATGCTAGTAAAAAAAAAAAAAAAAAAAAGAAAGAAAAAGGAACTTCCATCTGTGTGTGGAAAGAAGACAGGATCTGGGATCTGAGGCCTGATGAGAAATACGCCCTCAGCCATGCATTTGTACAGTATTCAAAGACACAGGCAGTCATGTTCAGGCAGTATGCTAGCAGGGGGAAATCCCCCAATACAGGGGCCTTTATCTCTCCTCACATACTCAGCTTAATGAACTCTGCTGCATGTAATGGCACATACAGAAGCCGTGTTGGAGGTGCTTTGGCTCTGTCTTTCATCCATGTTTGTATTTGATGTGTGTCTGCCAGATCATTATATTGCAGGGAGAGTTGTTTATGGCTTTGAGGTCCTGCCTTTTGGAAGCAGAAAAATACATCACACTGAGGTCAGATATTGAAGTAAAACACACTAAAGAAGATTTGATGTATATTAACAGTAATGCATTTATTTATATGAGGCCTGCAGGCAGTAATAATGCATATTTGTTTTATATCAGCTACGAGAGAACTTTGTCCATTCAAACCCCCAGGAATGGAGACTGTGTGGAAAAATTGCTTTGAACACTGAGACATTAAAATCCCACACCACAGCTTATTTCAAAATAAGAGGCATGTATGCACACAACATCTGAAATGTTAATGCAATCTCATTTCGGGTGCATCAACAAATCGAAATTATGAATGAATGCAGCAGTTTGAAATGCAGTATGTTTAACTGCTGGTGTGTAATTGAGTTTTCTTGGGCGCAGAAATGAGATCTTGCCAAACATTTCAGAGATTTGGTGCATGCACATTTCATATTTTCAACCAGGCTTTGGTCAAGAAATAAAATATATATATTTTTTTACCAGTCAAAGCAATTAATTCTCTGAAACAGCCTCCGTTCCTGTGATGTTCAGATTAAAACATTCTACTGAATCTGATTTGTAAAAAAAAAAAAATTGTATTATTACTCTTTCCTGCATTTATTTGATGTCTGACAACTCCTCATACAAAGACATATATTTCACTTGACTTCAATGCAGTTCAAAGTAAAATATGTTTTTTTTTTTATCGCTTACAGTGGTTTGAATACTCCTCATGCAGATCAAAGCTGAAAAGTTAAATCTTAACTTTGGTCAAACTCAAATTCCAATACACCCGCAGGCATGTAAACAACATTAGCTTTGTTTGTGTAATGTACCTTATGCTACATCAACGTAGAAATCAGTCACTCTGGACAAATCGCTGTTGCTATAGCGAGCTCTCACTTCCTGTCATCCCTCTCATGTCTCTCTGAATGAACTCAGTGATATTTAAGAGCCATGAAGATAAAGGCACATGGGCAAATTGCTAATACCATAAAGCAGTTTACTGGCTGTTGGAGCATGCTCTCTCGGGGGCTTTGATGTACCGACATACAAACCTTTATGGCTCCTGCTGGTGGACACACCACCTTAGCCCCAACGCACACTTCAGGACTCCACGCTGGACTGTTTGTGCTCTTGCTCGTAAATCGATGCGTGTAACGAACGCAACAATGAACCTGCTTTAGCAGAGCTGTCCGAGCTGTCTGTTCCATTCAAATTTGACAGATGAGGAGGTTGTGGGGCTGCAGCACCGACTCTCTTGGCCCTACCTGTGCAGGAGAAGCCTCTCCCTCTGATGTCTGTCTGTAAATTGACTTGCCTTTTCAGGCTTTGACCCTGATGTCTGATGTAAGACCCAGACACCCACACATCAAAGGGAACCGGGGGTGTCAGGGGTGGGAGAATGGATTTCTATTTTGGAAGAAATATTGACTTTAGGCACTAAAGTGATGAGGCATCCAGCTTTTTCGTATCTCATGTGATATTATTGGATCTAAAAAATGTTTTTTTTTGTCTTTAAATCAAACTATCATAAACTATCATAGGATAGGTGCAGTGTTTTTGGTTACTAAGACTTGATTTGATCTGTTTATGTATTATGTGGCAATTTCATCTGGATGGATATCAGATTTAGCCTAATAACAGGCTAATTTTGTCTTCATATGCTCTGACGTTTGTGCTCTGGTTTAGTTCATATGCTGTATTTACCATATTAACAGTCCACAGTGTTTGTGTTTTTTATTCAGGGCTGCATTTTATTTTTAATCTGGTGTTTCTTAAAAAGTTATTTTCAGAAAATCTGAGTGATATTTCCATCACAGTTTCCCAGTGCCAAAGCACAGGTCATCAAATTACCTATTTTGTCTGACCAATAGTACAAAACCAGTCCGTATTGAATTTACAATGAACCAAGTAAAAATACTCCATTACATGTCTTTCATTCAAAACTTTAAAGTAATATCAACAAAATCCTTCTTAAAATCCACCTTAAAGTTAATTCAAAAACAAAAATATTTATTATGCAGAATATTATATTATATAAATTTTATTACTGGATCATTATTACTGATGCATTAATACATACAACAGAATTGTAATGTTGGTGGTCGAGGTGAAACTTTGAACTACTTTACTTGCTGTTGGACAGTTTAAACTTTAATAATGCATCATGTTTCATAAGCTGATCAAATGTTATGTATGTAAAATCATGAGCTGCTAAGTATCTTCTATAGCTGTCAGATGAATGCAGTTAAAAAGCACAATATTTACCTCTGAATCGAAGCGGAGTAAAACAATAAAGTAGCTCAAAGTTTTGCTACATGCATGCATACTGCATTTCTGAAGCTAAAAACAGCAAATATTTTGCATTTGTGCTTTATAAACGACTTAAATAATTATTAATAAGCAAATTTTCTCTCAATGAATTAATGAATTAATAAACTAATCATTGTAGTGCTAGTTTACACCACATGCTCTCTGAGTATAAGCGTTTTTATCTGGGAAACATGTTCCTGCAGCAGTGAATCTACAAATGAGTTCCGTTATATTCATGTAGACACATACAGACACACTTCAGCCTTAAATATAGGGATTTAGAGTTTGAGTGGCTGGATTGAAAGTGGATGGATATTGAGCAGGCCTCTCCTCCTCCTGCAGCCCAGTATCAACAAACGGGACCCAGCTGTTGTCACTAGAGACATGGGCCACCTGCTGCTTATCCTGCAGGCCCATTCTGCTGCAGCATAAACATACCTGCACAGCTCTGGGACTGGGACATCAGGGAGAAGCTGAACACACACAGCGAGGAACCAGTTCTCGAGGCCTACAGGTGCTAATTTTGCTGATAGCTTAGGTCAGAGCTAGGACTGGCTTTGCTGGATTCCAGTAAAGACTCTGGTGAGAGGAACTGTGGTGAGTCACACGCACTGCCAGGAAAGGCTGAACAAGCAGCCGCAGTAGTTTACTTCTTTTTAATGAGCAGTTAGCCAGCACTTCATTTTTTAGTCACGGTCATCATATATGTCAACAATTTGAGGACAATTAACATGTGATGCCTTTACCAAAAGCAACAATTTTCTTTGGCATTTTCTTAAATTTTTTTGCCTGAATGTGCAATGAATCACCTGAAACAGAGTTCATAGAGTAATTAAAAGACGTGGTGAGACTGCAGCCACCGCATTACCCCCCTCAGACACACACTAAAGCTCCCGATGACGGGATTTTACTCACACACCCACACCCACGAACACGAGCACACACATCTAATGGCACTACCAAAGCTCCAGATGATCTTTGTTGTGAAAAGTTAGCTGAGACTCTAAGAGCCGTCTTCAAGGTTCAGTCAGCCGCTGCGCTCAGAGAGGAGTTTGCGGGATGGAAAAGCATTTAAGCTGGATTCACAGTGGGGATCTCCACAAAGCACGCTCAGAAGACGGCAAAACCGAGTATTATACAGCTTTCTTTGAAGAGTGGGAAATACCAGTTGTTATGTTTCCCCAAAATAAGCAGCACAGCACACTGTGGGTTTGTACCTTCAATTTTTCTCCTTGTACAAATAAAACTAAACATGGGGGAAATGCAAACACACACAGCCATGCATGAGCACACACAGGAAAACTCTTTTAGATTCACGGGCACATGTATACATGAAAAAGCCTCAGTGATTTACTGTACTCGTACACACATGCACACGCTACACACACATGGCAAACCACTTCCTAACCCTTTACCGCTAACTAGAGTGTAGCAGTCTGAGAGTTATGTCCCTCCTCTGACTGCTCTTCTCGTAATCGCCGGCTGGCTGCAGCCTCGCTGCCTTGCTCAGGAGCCTCCGGGAAAACAAGCCAGCCAGCCACCTGTGAGGTAGCCTGACTGGCCTGTTGCCAGAACAGAAAACAGATATGAAAGATAGTACCTGTGAAGGCGTCACACTCTAGTGCAAACCGTACACACCAATGCTTGCACACATACACACAAAAGGAAGGATAATTCCCGTGGCCACATGAAAGCGGGAGGCGGTGGGCAGGACGCCAGCCAGCACTACCTGGAGACAAAGGAGCAGCACCTCTGGGGGGAGTTTGATGTTCATCTGGGATTCAACATGCTGATGGATCCTGCCTGTGAGGGGGGAGACTAGGTCTGTGTGTTTGTGTGTGTGTGTGTGTACGCAGATGAATATATTTGAGCCTGCAAGCGATGTGTGCTCCCAGCATGCTGCAGCTCCGTAGTCTGCAATTAATCTCTCCGACATCAGGCCTTACCCCAAGGGGGGACGGAAGGGGGGCAGATTTCTCTGTGCTGCTACTGATCTCCACCGCACAGCGTGCCCGGGGGCATGTGGGCAGTCTGAGAGCTCACCCAAGTCTACTGAGGCAGGAGGGGATCCACCTGAGACGTGAGGCGCAACTCACCTGGCTTGGCAGGGGAAATAGTGTGATGTAAGATTAGTTGTGATCATTGGCTAATTAAGTGTAAGAAAGCACCTTAAGTAATGTCATGACACGTTTTATTTCCCTCGTCATTAACTTCCTCTCATGAAGCTGTATCATAATAACTTTAACTGACCTACTTGGTAAAATGAAAGTTTTATTTGCGAACATTGTTGTCATGTGGAAACTTTGTCTCTCCAAAGCATGACTCCTTTTTTGTAGGATGTAAAAAGCCAAGCTGTGTAGATTTTTGCTTTGATGACAATGCATTTTGACATCATCCGATGGGTTTTTAAAAAAGCTTTTAAGAGCCCCTCCAGAGTTTGATGATGTCTCAACCCTGAACTTTTTCTTCAAATGATCTGACAGCATCCGAATCACCAGGATTGGAGAAGTTTTCAAACATCAGCCATGAAAGACAAAAACAAATATGAAAATAGCTCTATGTATTTGTTCTGTGTGTTTACGCTGTATATGCTGCCTATTACATCTTAAACAATACACACACGTTAGTGTTTGACAAAGCCTCAGATTTAAATTATTATTTGATGAAAGAAGAAAATTTGAATTTGCAGTCGCATTTAATCAGTATGTAGAAGTCTGTGAACTAAAAGAGACTAAACAAAATATCACGTGTATGCTCTGCTTTCCTTTATGGCAACTAACGATTATGATCATTTTCATTAGTTAATAATCTGCAATTATTTTTTCAATGAATTTATCACTTATTTGGTCTATAAAATGACAGAAAGGTGTAAAAATGTCAAGTTCCCACAGCCCGAATTGATGTCTTCAAATTGCTTGTTTTGCTGAGAGTTGCAACAAAAAAAATAATCAACTATTTAAGCAATTCTTTAAGCAAAAATGCATACACATTTGATAGTTCCAGGTTATCAAACGTTACAATTTGCTGCTTTTCTTGGTCTTATTGAAAATGATTGTATATTGACTGTTGGTTGTCTAAAACAAGACATTTGACATTGTCACTTTAGGGCTTTAGGATATTGTGACTGGCATTTTTCATTGCTTTCTAGTGTTCTACAGAACAAACAGTTCAATTAACCCAAGACTGTTAATCAATAATAAAGATAATCATTAGCTGAAGTCCTAGTTTTGTTTAACCAACTATTCAAAACCCAAAGATATTACAAAGATTTACTATCATAGAAACAATGTAAACCCGGAAATGTTCATTTGTTCTTCAAAATTTGAGATTGTAATTCATTATTCTACTAAACTCTTCAGCTCTACTCTTGTTTCTCTGGTATGACACGGTTGATAGCTAGACACGGAAATGTACGGCGACTAAAATCAATCAACTTTCCATCAAGTGACGTGATCTTCTCATCCCTCTTTGGTTAAAGACATTACATTGAACACTGGTAGTATGGATGAGCTGTTACCTTTGCAGAGTTACATAATCTGAACAAGAATAAACAAAAGGGTGACACTGGAAAAAAATACACTTTTCACGACTCTTGGTTGTGTTCCACATACGACACAGCTGATATAGCTCCGGTGTAAACGGTGATGCTGCTGCCAGTGCCAGATAATCCCGTGTTTGTGTTTGCATGTGTATACTGAAACATGCACAGTGTCACTCCACATCAGCACAAAGGACCTGTGATGTGAGGATTACCACGTTAAGAAGCCACGCGGCGCTTTTTGGTTTCATGCGGTGTGGAACGACGGTTGGCCGCTGCGCACCGCCAGCCTCTGTACTGTCCTAATGATGTTGTCTGAGCACTGAGGGGTGGGGATGTGGGAGGGGGTGTGGAGGGAAGGGGGCAGGGGGAAAACGGGGGAGAGGGTGGCGGAGGGGGTGTTACTTATCTCCACAGCTCGGCAGCATTTCTCTTAATTAAAACTCCTATCTGTGTCTTTGAAGTTCATAATGAGTCAGTTTGGTTACGCGGAGGAACAGGGAGAAAATAAGGCCAGGGCCGATATTTATGCTGTTATTTCTCCACCTCTGATTCCTCCCGGTATTCGACACCATATCGAACGTATGTTATTGCATGTTATGCTAAGAAACGAGCATTGTTGCGTTGTCTCTTATTTTGTTATTTACACAAAAACAACCCAGAGGAGTGACGATGTAAGAAATGAGGCTGATAAAAAGGAGCTAGTGCTGCTCATTTTTTCATTATAGGATGTGAATGGGTTTAATCTTATCACTGGCTGCTCCTCACAGCTTGTGCTGATCTCGCTCTCTCGTTCTCTCTCTCTCTCACACTGCACACTCCTGCTTTCACAGGCCTTTCAGATTACAGTCAAATATTACAGCCCGTGACCAATCTCCAATTAACCAAATGTTGTAGGGGTATAGTATCACCCTTGGCTCCTTTCATGCTCCTTTAACGCCTTTTCAAGGGGCTTGAATATTTTTCACTTCTGTACTATGAAACATCGTTCTGTTAAAGCCTCCTCACTCTTCCGCACGGCACCAATGGAAGCTTAACCTAAATAAATCAGTCTTCCTGTGATGTATTCTAAATCAGCTTGGAATTAATTGAACCTCAAAATTGTATTCCAATCAAGTAAATTAACACCGCATCCCGGTTTTGAAAGGCTGACCAAGGAATTTTAGTGCCTCTAATTTTCGTCACAAACTACCGGGCATAATCGAGCGTTAAATGAGCCGATCTTTTGACAACACGGTCTACATGCGTCTTCGCTGCTCTACATGCGTCTACATTGTGTGCGTTTTGACGTGCTTTGGCAGTGGTGTCGCTGTGACGTTTCTTTTTTATCTACCTTCTCTCTCTCTCTCTCTCTCTCTCTCTCTCTCTCTCTCTCGTAGCTTATACTTCACCATCGCGTCTGGATGCTGTCAGTGTTTCTAAGCAGATAGGAAAATAATTAGAGGCTGAAACGGAACATTATGGGCAGAATAAATCACAGAGGAGCAGGTCCAGTAACGACAACCAAGATGCAAACAGCTCCTGCCAACATTGACGAACAGACTGAAGTCTCTCTGGCTGGAAGACTATAAATGTTTTCACAGAGTGTCTTTGTTTCGTTGACCTGCAAGCAAACACAAAGCATTTCTTCTGCGAGTTTCTTACAGTCTGATTTTTTTTTTCCTTGAGTGCTTTTATTTTTATTTTCTTTGGTTGCTCAGTGATAACCCAAAAACTTCTTTTTTTTTTATTCGCTCACTTCTCTCCTAAACTCCAGTTGCTCAAAGCTTGCACCTTCTCTGTTTGCTTCCAAGCAAAGAAATCAGAACCTTCATGTCCAGATACACGGGGTATGAAACTCCAGATAGCACGTTATTTATTTCTCCTTCTTTTTCTTGAGTCGAGAGAACTTCAAAAGAACACCCAGATAGTGTGAAGGACGTTTGATGTCACCAGGGACAAATATTGCAGGCGAGACTGGTGTAAAGGCGATGTGAAAAGCTGATATGAAAGACACAGAAAAGGACTTACTATATATACTGTATATATCATATATGGCAAAATACTGTCTTTGTGTTTTGAAATGAGTTTGGATTCAATTTCTAATATCTCTGAATTGACTTTTTGAAAGGATTTTTTTGACTGACAGGCTGACACGGAAAATGATGACTGTGGGAATGAAGACTGTGAGAGTGTTTTGGAGCTTCTGGCAATCTGTTTCCTGTTTGAACTACCATAAAATACAGTTCTTGGCTATGTGGCTTTTAATTGCTAATCTAATTGTTATCCATGCCTTTTTCTCTGCTTCAAAGGCCGATTTGATCAGTTGCAACGACTGGAGTTTCATAATTCAATTCTTGAACTGATATTTCTGTCTAATGGCGCTGTAAATCGACAACATGTGTAGACCGTCTTAATTACTCCTAATCAAGCGCTGAATAAAATTGAAATGACTCAAGAAATTAAACGCACATTTCGCAAAATGTTTAAAGATGGTATTTGTATGGTAATGTCATAAACAGCATAAATATGGACGTTGTATCTGCGATGTCACCCACAGGTTTCTGTGGAGCTGTGCGTGAAGCGCAGTGTGGTGGCTCTGGCTGCCACCATCTTGGTAGTTCTTTAGCTGCTAAATGCTCAATATGTTCACCAGCTAGTTGCTAACTTTATCTGTTTTTGGTGCTGTGCAGATAATATACAGTTCTTTTTAACTGAAAACAGCTGCCTGGTTCAAAACAACACTAACCGTATGAGAGTGCTGAGAGTGAATGCTACGGTTTCCTAATAAGGAATTGACTTTCATCTTTTTATGTAATTTGGCACTAATTACAGGGAAAGTTATGTACCATTGGCAGACTTATTAATGAATACTAACTCCAATTAATTGTTGCAATCTCAGCATGTCAGCTGAGATTGCAAACATTTTGGAATTCAGTGGCATGCAAGTTAACAATTTTTCCAATCGTTCATATTTACTTGGACTTTCATGGATCTGAATGAATTTTGTTTCAAGGAACAAATCAGCAACTCAGCTCTTCTCAACTACAAGCACGAGTATTATATCCTCAGAATCTAGTCTCTATTTTCCTTATAATTAATACGACTGTTTAAGGAAACAATACGCTAAAAGATGTTAAAGTGTTTTGGATAATTAAAGGGAACTGCAGGGTTGGGTGATAATGCTCTATGGATTTGTCACCATGGGGGATGCTTTTCACGTTGAATCAGGTCATTTAGACCTCAAGCGAGATAGAAATATTGATTATCAGCTATGAAGCTTTAATTTAATCAACTTCAAGCTCAAAATAAAAGGAAAAAAATGGAGGCACAGAAGAAAGCAAAGTTTATCGTTGACATCTCAAAGGCGAGGGCTCCGGCCGATACCAGATTTTCCAGCACCTCTATTACTGACATACACAGCCCGGGGCCTGGAAATTGCCTTTCTGTGTCCAGAGGCAGAATTCACTGGAGCATCTTGAGAAAATGCATCTGCAAGGACACAGAAGTCCTCTTCAGGTCTAAACCTTTGATCCTTAAGAGACCCCCACCTTCCTTTTACCCCTTAGGTACAGGCATCAGTGTAATTGAAGATCATTACCAACCCACAATGCAACCCTCTCAGCGACCGTCTCCATAATGGAAATGAATTGTGCGGCGCAGAGCTCACAACAGCAGAAAATGTAAGCCAAGAGGTAGAAGAAGCGAGGGATGTATTCCAAATTGAAATGAAGTGGAAATATCCTGTCCGTGGTGCTATTGGTTAGCCAAGGAGCCGAAACGAGCAAGATTACTGGCTTACATTTGTAGCTCCTCAGTGTTTTTGTTTTGTTTCGCTGAAGTGGGGTGGTATGGAGGGGTAGGTGGGGGTTATATGTGTGTGTGTGTGTGTGTGTGCGCACTTCAAAAGAATTTGCAACAAACCTAATTCATCTGAAGCGTAGGATGAGCTGGTAAGAAAGATGAAAGATGAAAGTGAGTTGGCATGGAAACAGAAAGCACATCAGTGCTCGCTGGCACACAAAAGGGCTGCCTGTGTTGCATGTTGCATTTCTGCGGGAAAGGATCCAGAGAGGCTTCAAGTGCTATCATGACCTTACACACAAAATTAGCCAATTATGACTAACTAGGGTGCTCAATTTCCACTTTTTTATGAGACCGTGCTTATCATGTTTTTTTTCTCTATTTTTACATAGGCCTATAATCTGGAGCATAGAATCAACATTTTTGTTACACACCTTCGAGTATATTCCCCTTCACACTTGTTGTCTCGGAGTGTTGCTGATCAACGCAAGAGCACGTTCAAGATTTTCCAAAACACCCATAAAGCTCATTCCATCTCAGTTTCACACTTTCTTTTCAACCTCTGGCTGTCCCCAGCTCTGTCGTTATCACTTTTCATCTTCAGGTGAAGTATTAATTGGAAAGCAGTGAGAGCCCATATATCTTTTTTTCCATTTGATCTCAGGTGGGGGAATTCCACAAGTTGCTACTGCACAGACCTCCAATGCTGCCGTTGCTGTCGCTACGCACTCGCACACATACATGCGTGCGCTGCACATAAAAACACAAGCAAAGTCAACAGAACATGAAGAACTTCTCAGGGAGAAAGTTTTTTCTGCAAACTACAGCAGGATTCACACAACAAACCAAGTAAGGAGGAGGGGGGGAAAAAGAGAAAACATTAAAGCAATCATTTCCAGAAAAAGCAAACATTGTACAACACTGTTGCCCCTAAACATTTGTGGTCAGAACATTTGAAACAAAGAGAGCTTCTAAACAGGTAAACCGCCAGGACACTGTGTTTACCATTTCATGTTCTCTCTCCGCGGAGGAGTTTGATCTTTTTCTCCTGTATATCCCGCAGTGTCACAAACACAATGCAGTGTCTCGTAGCTTCAAAGGCCCATCGGTGACAGGTTCAGGGGGAAAAGATCAAATATTCATTTCTAAGACACAGAATGGAAATTTAAATGAAATACAGTGAAAATAGGAAAATAACTGCTTGTGTCACTTGTGACAGGGACTCGCTCGAGAGGAGAAACCTTTGGGCTCTTCTTTGTGTTGCGTGTTTTATTTTTGTAACATTGTTCGGTGCGGTAGAAATGGCTGTTTTTCCTTAAATTTGCTTGCACAGAGAGTTTCGTACTTAAAAAAATTAGTTCTTTGTTTGACAGTCAGAGAAACAGACAGACAGACAGACCGAGAGTCTGATTTTAATTATTCCCTCCATCTAAAAACCTTTTTCAGCCCTTTTTACGAAACCTTGGGGGTTGTCACTCCTCACTGCAGCCAACTTTGTGTGTGAAAGATCACGGGCTTGTGTTTTTTTCCCCCCCTTTTAATTAAAACTTTTTCAGTTTGTTGCTTGTTATGGCACCAAATGTTCTCATCATATCATCATATTAACTGGCAATCCTCTCTCTCTATCTCTCTCTCTCTCGTCTCACTTTTTTCGCTCGCCGCGTACCATCAACAAAATATCCCTCTGGGGCTCCATGGCACACCCTGCAAAGATCTAATTGAATTAAACTGCATTAATATGACATACTGTATGTCCTTCCAACCAAAGAACATCGCTCTCTAATGCCCTCATGTTTATGATTATATGGGATATTGATTCCAGCACTTTAAAGAGTTTTATCAAATCACTCAAACAGCTCTCTCATGGTTGCTTGTTTACAGCGCAACCCGTCTAAATCGTAAACACAGATAGCAAACACATGCATGCAGAAATTCCCACAGCAATTTGAATACCAATCTTCAGCTCCTTCTTACTCTCTCTATGCACTCGCGGAGGGAGCAGCTTAATCTCTCTCCTCTCAGAGGGCGAGCCGGGTTGTCAACTGGAATATGGGCGGGCTGCGAACCCATCGCTAGCTGAGCGTTTCATCAATATAACAACGATAACAACAGGGCTGACCTCGCGAAAGCCTCCGAATCCAAACTTCACAGAGAGGTTGGAGGAGGAGCTCCCTCCACTTCTGTTAAGTGTGTGAAGAGGTGCAGGGCTTTAGTGGATTATTGTGATCCCTGCCTGGCTGGCACACACATGGGAGCGTCTGCGCTGAAAGTCAGGATGTAAGGAGGATCCGTCACTGCCATCATTGTTTTCCTGATGTCACGTTTGTTGAATTTGAAGGTGAGCATCATTGGCCACAAGTATGCTGAAGTTCTTAATGATGTTTCTCATCAAATCCTACAATTACTCACAACAGTGCAAGAGCTAACATCACCAAACACCAGAACAGCCAGGATTAAATTAACACCTCTTTCTCTCATCCCTTCCCTTCATACTGTATTATATCACTCCTTCTCCTCCCTTTATATTTTGTGTATGTGTGGATGCATCTGAAATGTGAGAGACTGCTCCAGCAGAGGGGAAAGCGGAAGGGAGACCAGCCGGCACATGTTGAAAGGCATGGCTGCTCTTTAATGTGGCTCCAGCTCGGGAGTCCTGGGCCTAATGAGGTGCTGTGTGCTGCTACTTCGTCTCCCATCGCCTACACACCAGCAGCCCACATACTGCCACGGCTGCACCATTCAGGATCATTAAGGAGATGCTCCCAAATTCCTCTAGGGACCCCTGAAAGAAAAGACCTTCAGAAAAAAAAAAAATCAGCCCTCAAGATTGGCACACTGGAGTTTGGGTGAGAACTACGCTCCAGTCGCCAGCAACCACACCCTACATCCAGCATCCAACACACACACACACACGCTCACAGCAGATTTATCATTGACCAACACAGTAAATCTAATTAAAGAGAGGTGGAGTTGTGGTCTTTTGCTACACAAAAGTTTAATATAAAAAAGGACAGATGGAGTCAGTTATGATTTAGATTTTTATTATTATTAAAATAAAGGGGGAAAAAAAGACGTTTGTGAAGGTTCTCAGTCGTCCAGGTCATGGTTCTTTGGGAAGAGTATAGTCTGGGCCAACTGGATTTGGTTGCAGATCCATGAAGATGTTTCGCCTCTCATCCAACAACTTCTGAAGCCTCTTGGATGAGCGGTGCGTCTTCGTGGCTCTACAACAAAGTCCAGTTGCCCCAGATTTAACTCTTCTCAAAGATGTTCTACCTGAATGCACAAGTTGGATGTTTCTGAACAGTTTTTTTAAAGGTTTTACTGGAGTTACACATGCTCATATTAACATTATGGAGCATTATGATAACTAAGAGGCTACTAATGATTTTTTTAAATTGTCAATAAATCTGACTATTGTTTTTAATCTTTAAGTCAAAAGTATACCTGAAAATAATGAAAATTGCCCATCACAACTTCAAAGAGTTCTAGGTAACCAAATTGGTCTCCAAATTGCTTGTCTTGTCCAACCTATTGTCCAATACTGAGATAAATTCACTTTTCACATACAATAAAGAAAAGCAGCAAATCCTTCAGTTGACGAGTTGACAAAATAGTTAATTTTCGGTCAATCGAGTAATCAGTTTTACATTTTTCTGTATGTTTTTAGCTACACTTTTGAGTATGTAATAATAATGTAAACATACAAATAACAAATTTGAAAACTGATTACATCAAGATTTTACCTCCTTAAATTCTTTCTTTCAAACATAAATGTACTCATTAGACTTAAGTGATTAGGTAAGGATCACACACAGTTGTGTGTGATCCTTGAGCATGACTCAAAATTAAAACAAGTCAGTAATAGTGGAAAAAAAGGAAATGCTAGTTGAAACTGTGCAGCTATGGCTGAAGTTAGACAAGTATCGTATAGTCCAAAATTGTACCCCTACATTATTATGATTAATTAATATAATAAAATCCATTTACTGAGCGAACAAACTATTTTCTCAGTGTCAGGCTCTTGTTTGTTGTCAGCAGTTCTCGCTCCAGGATTAGATTTCTGATTATAGAGGCTGTCTAGATGCTGGGTTATAAATATCAGACGTATTTGTCAAACATGTTTGATAGTTTGATAGTTCAGGGCTGCGTTTCCAAAATAGGAATGGAGGTCACTGAAAGGAACACAGGTAGTGTCATAAATTTAGTTTTGTTTAATATTTACGATAAAAATCTGTCATTTATTTTTAAAAAGGGCAAGTTTTAACCTCAGTATGTAGGTTGAACTTAGCATTGATTTAAAAAGATATATATTTTTTATGTATTTAATATATTTTAGTAGTAACTACAAATTCTTGGTGACTGACAGTTGTGACAGGTTTTTTTCATTATGTCTGATAATGATTGTACCATCATGATGCTAAGAATCATACTGCATACAGTAACTTTACAGTATCTTGATAACAGCACTTCTAACATCAAAGTGTGTGTCTGTATATGCATGTGATACTGCTGCTGCTGCTGCTGCTGCTGTGTGACAGTGCTATACGGCCCAACGAACAGGATGAATAATCCCCAACACCATCAAAGGATCCTCAACTAGAGAGCTCAGGCCATGACAGCGGCACATACAGCCAGTCTCCTAGCCTGTCTCATACCCCCTGGGGACAGCGGAGGCCGAGGAGAAAGGGGAAAGAAATAGAGAAATGGGGGGAAATGACGGGAGAAGAGAAGGGGAAAGAGCCGAGAGGGTAAATTGGAAAGGGAGAGAAAAGTGTAGATAGTTGGTGATTGAAGGGAAGAAATAATGTGAGCTGGAGTAAGTTCAAGACCATTTAAGAACTATTTCTTCGGGTGATGGAGACAAAGTGTAGTAGATAGTGTTATGTCCGAGCCTATAGGGGAGCCTGGACTGACATTCAGTGCTGACTTGTCCAGAAATCTGAGTCCAGAAGTCTGCCTTTTCTTCAAAGTGCATGTAAAGGCAATTCTGAGATTTGTTTCAAAATACATTAAATATGTTGGAAAATAGTTGCTGAAAACACGTGAAAAGACTTTGAACGATATATTACTGAAATGTGGAGTTAGAGTTTAAAACAGTTTTTCACCAGTTTTCAGTCCAGGATTTTTGGGGCGGTCCTAAAGGGTGGCTCGATGACACGCTGAGGCCACCCTGAGCATACCCCTGCACCCCTAGCAGAGAGATAGAGATTCATTCATCTCGCTCAGAGTGTTTCAAAGTTAGTCATGTCATTTTCTGAACTCATCTGACACGTTTCAGTCGCTTCAAAATTGCTGTAAATGTACAAAAACAAAAATGGCATCAAACCTGAGCTTCACACTCCTACCAGTCACAAAACTGCTACTGGATCGTGCAAAGTTTGACAGAATGATCTACAACTACTGCATACTTACACAGGATTATATGTTTTAGCCACATGCAACACCAAAACTACCTAGGCAGACTCTGAAGTCGTCAATTTCACAATAAGTAAATGACAGACCATCAGACGTATACAAAATAAGTGGTAACACTTAGCTGGGTTGACATATGTAATCAAGTCAACTTAGACTTCACTTTGGCCAAGTTGACAGACGGGTTAACAGTCAACTTGAGCTACATGACACTTGACCCTTGATCGAATGAGGAAAAACTCCCAAAAAATGATAATTTTACTGGTAAAAAGGGAGAAACAGAGGACCAACAGTGGAGCGAACCCTCTTCCAGAACAGATGTGTACATGCAATAATTGTTGTATATGCAGAGAACACAGATGTCTACATCTCATCTTTTTACTGTATATGACCGTCACAGGGAGCAAGACAGTTTGTTCTGATGCCTAGGCTGACTATAGGCTGCATGTCATGGTCAAACAATCTGGTCCAAACTGTGTGGTAGCAAACAAATACTCCACTGTGTCACCTCTGTAAGCTTCAAATCCTCTCCTCTCCTCTCCTCTCCTCTCCTCTCCTCTTGGCATCAGTGTGTTACTGGCCTGTCTGACAGAGAAATACAGTAGATCACAGCTGGCTTGATGCCCACGGATAGAGCGGTTCCCCAGCGTCCTCACACCACTGCCTCAGATCCTGGGCCAATTCTCCTGCCCCGCCTCGTAGGTCAACCTTGGCTGCTCTCTACACCCTCACACTCCGTCCCCTGAGCCGATGCCCAACCCACCACCCCTGGCACAGACACTTCTGCCTTTCCCTGCCAGCTTTTTTACGCAAAACCAAAGAGGATACAATGCACTGTTTTTGTTAAGAGATGGACATGTAATTAACCTTGGACCGTGGGTGTTTTTACTCCGTGTCAAGACTTGTGGAGAGGTACGGAAGGCAGGTTAGCTGAGAGTCAGGAATGTTAGGAGTGTGTGAGGGGGGCTGAATTAATGAAAAAGCCATCCATTAACCTTTGGGGCTCGCTGGCTGTTCACTCTGGGCTTCTGGATTGATCACAGCAATGTAAACTGCAGACAGCATGTTTATACTTAGAGCTGCAACAATGGACGATTAATCGGACACTATCTTTATAATTGATTAATCATTTTAGACATTCCCTAGTTCCTGTTTTGTGAGATTTGCTCTGTCTTACATTTTGGTAAACTGAATTTCTTTGATTTTAGACAAACAAAATAAGGAATTTGAGACCATCCTCCCAAGAAAAACAAGAGCACCAGCCCTTGAACGCTTTTGTTCAAGTGACAAAGCCCTCTAACGGCAAAAGGATTCATAAGTTTTGCCCATCGGGAGCAACATTGGGAGTAGTTTGACATACTTGCAAAGTCTACAGAGGGAGGATGTTGAGATGGTTGGATGGGTCAACAAATGTCAGATATAGGAGCCCACTGTTCATGTCCTGTTTCCGGCTGACAGTCAAAGTTTGTTACTTGCTCAGAGGCCTTTGAGTCATCTGCGAAGGCTACAGTGAAATTTAGATTTGCACAGTCATACAGCTCGAGCACAGCTCCCAATGTAAAGATAGTTCTGGTCGCGTGTTCCTCTAAGCCGTCCCTCCCCCAATCTGGCATTTCTGTGACATTGTTCATCAGCAATTACATAAAGCCCTTACTGCCGCTGCCGATGTTAGGCAGCATCTATTCACATGCAGATGTTACTAAATCCTCTTCTTGTTTTTTTGCAGGGATGGCTCATTTTGTTTTGCCCCCTCCACCCCTCCCACGGCTCCCTTTCCTTCTGTGTTTGTGTGTTCATAGCCAAAAAAAAAAAAGAGGTTAAGCCCAAATGTGGATGGTACAAAAATGTTAATTGGTTGCGTGGTATATATAATCAACCCCTGCACGCTCTGGATGACTGTATAGATGACTGATTAATATTTTATTGTAGGCGTGAAGCTGTATGCCCAGCACCCCCCCCATACTGTGTTGCCTCAGCTGAACAATGGGCCTGATATTCCTCTCCGTGCTCATCCATTTTTCCTTCTTTCCCCTTCTCATTCTCTGCCATCCCGTCTTTAAAAAGAAGCTCACAGATGCCCCATCAGCAGGGGCTCCCTTTCATCATATGCTGAATCCATTGCTCGCCATTTTTTCTCTTTCATCACCCTCACAATAAGTCAGGAATCATGGCGACATTACGCAATATGCTGTAACACTATTACCTCATTGTCACATTTTAGCGTCGTCGTGAAGGCGGGCACAGTGTCTTCCAACATTGTAATCCAACAAATTCAAATGTCCCCTTCACACAGGAGAGACACACTGTGGCTTCCTTCCTCTGCCAGACAAGCGAGTCACACTGTGGCTGGTTGGCCATCTCTAATTATTTCATGCCCCTTGGTTCTGCATGTGCGGGACGACATGGCATAGTGTTGTAGAAGAATGAGTATGATTGACAGCCAGCCTCCATCCCACAGGAACTCATTAGGCTTCCTGACTAAAAGCTAGTGGGCACGCTCATGCTGCTCTTGCCTCCGTCTTCCTCTGGTCCTCCTTTTAGTCCAACACTCAGTAAGTTGGAAAAAGAAATGCCTGAACTCAGCTGCAAGCAGAGAGTGAACTTACTGTGCTCTTATCTCATCTGATCTGAGGATCAGCTCAGAATAAAAGTTTTTTTTTGGTGCTCGGCACTCTTTCATTTTCAGTTTCTTTTTTTCTGTGAGGGTTTCTTTGCTCATCTCAACCCCTATGACTCTTTTGCATTTTGGTTTTAGAGTGTTCTCCCCCTTGCTCGCTGTCTCTTGCGTTCTCTTTCTATTTCTCTTTGGCCCTCTTTTCTCTCCCTCTCCTGGGGTGATACAAGGCAGTGGTGTGGGTTCTAAGAAGCCCTTGAAGTGTTAGCTCCTCTGAGAGCACTTTAAAGGGCCATTTCATCATGTTCATGAAGCAGCACTTGAGACCAAGCTCAAATATGACTTATGCGAAACTAGCATAAACTCCCTGGAAAGTTTTGTTGCACCCGTTCACAGCTATAAACCACTTTTCTGTGCTGTGGATGTCAGCATTTGCTGACTTTGTTTGTAGCCTTGTATCTGGTTATCTTCAGGTCTCCGTTCATGTACATAACATTTCTAGTTGAAGGAAAAGGAAAACTGAGTCACTGGATGCTGATAGGAATTAATTACGTTGGACTGTAACCCTGAGCGTTTCTGTTTTCCAGAACTATTGACTTGCAGGCCTCAGACACCACTTTTCCTCACCAAAATTGCTAACAGAATAGCGTGGGGTGCAAAGACACCTACTTTTAGACATTCAGTGTCCAGGCTTTAGAGGGCTTTGTGGAGGGGCAACTATGACATGCCAATTAGACAGAGATAGAAAGATGGATGTGCAGCTCTCCAGTTTTATAATCCGCTCACAAACTGGGAAACCTTTAGAGTGCATCAGATTTGGTTCACTTACTGCTGTTCATTTAACACATCTGTTATCACACACAGAAACAAGTGTACACGTAGGTATGGATGGAAACGTGGTAAATAGGGAAGGTAAGGGTACGATAATCTAGCCGATACAGAGAAACACTAGCACTCAGTCGTGTTTATGGCCACCTGGCAGATGTAAGAATCTCAATTCACTCTCTATTTAAATCTTTCTGGTCCAGACTGACTCTTGAGGAAAATGTCTGCAGCACTATGTTAATCCTTAACTTTCTCTTTTGCCTGAAAACAACGCTGATGAGAGCGGTGAGACTGAACCAGCACTGTGAAGTCGTGAGCCGTAAAACCGAAACAATGAGCTGAAAGATGCTAAAACAGATGATGCCGAGGAGAGCTGCACAGTTGAAGTTCTTGGTTGCATGATTACTTTACGTGACCACTTTCACTTAAAAGCAGTGATTTGATCTATTGTTAATAATGAATAAAAATATTGATTCTAGCTTCTTAACATATTAAATGACAAAAAAGTTTTAATTTCTTGGATGTTTCTACCGAAACTGAGTTAGTTTTAGTTTTTTTTTAAAGAACAGAATTATATTGTACCCCAATATTTTGTTTGATTAGGAAATATTAAAGAAGCAAAATGTGTTTTATTGTGATTTAAATGAGTTTAATATCGAGTTATTCCTCCTGTCTGTGCAAAAAAAAAAAAAAAAAATCAAAAATCCTGTTTGACTAGATTGTTTAATTGATGGATTAATTTACCATTTATTCATTTATTCATTACTGCCATGGTGCCTGAGCGCACACACACACAGACACACCCAGCATCTTGTCTGCATTCCATACTATTTAAACCGAATTTGTGTTGTTTGAATTTACATTGACCCGGCACCGTTCACCAAAGCAGCTTGCTGTTTCTGTCTACCAATTAGTTTCCAAACACATCCGAGCAAGTTCCCATTTGAGCTCATGCAATTCAATGTAGACAATTACTTCTTCTACTTGCATTGTAGTACCAAGACTTTAAGGCTCAACAGCTTGTTGTGGGAGCCGGGGTAAATACAGTGCTGTTTGAGGAAATGTTGATGGTGAAATCGCACAGTTTCATCTGCGATTAACATTATTTACGACATTGTTTGGCCTGGGTTTAGCAGTAAGAAATTAATGATGGATTTTAGAAGGCCATAAACACAATCTTTTTTGGTGCCAAGCCAATGGTTAAATATAAATTAAGAAGAAAGCGGAAGATCAATGGGGCCTCTATCACTCTCAAATCCCCATTGCTTTATGTTCTGTTTGATGTCTTAAGTGAAGAGCTCATTCACACTAAAATCAAAGACCTGTCATCTTGGTTGCAGTAAGAGCAGATAATATCATGGTGCGGGACTTTGGGTATGGGTTAGTTTTTAAGCCTTTAGGAAATTGTTGTTTCCACTGGGAGGTTTATTCGTGCTTGTGTTTGCCTCGCTGCCTGCTGACCAACATGTTTACACCACTTATTGATTGTCATTAGGGACCAGTGAACAGGCTCATGGGATTTTGACCAAACAGACTCCATTAGATGAGTCCTTTCTAACTGATTCTGCACATGATTACTTTTACTTTTAATTTTGAACATTTACTTGTAAACAATAAGGACTCTTCTGTCATCTTTTATGGTGAAAAATCAGTAAATTAGCAGTAAAGTATGCAAATAGGTACTCTTTATCCCCTTAGACCACAACGCAACCTTCCTAAAATACGATCAAGATTAATATGAATTTATATATTCATACAGATTGTTCTTTCAGTTTTTCTTGCTAAATGATTATATCCATATACAGTATGTTGAATGTTGGTGGTGTCTTATAGTGTAATTCCTCTAAACAATATTTATTTTTACATCTATGTGACAGTGAATTAAAATGTAATTGATTTTTAATGATTGTCTGGGGGCATTTCTACCTTTATGGACAGGAAATATCAAACCACCAATGTTGTATGGTATGCGTCTAAACCCCTGGTCCACCAAGATAACGCCAAAATCATGTAAAACATTTCAAACAATAAATCTATTGCGGGTTTTTAAATATCCCCACCCCTCTGTCCATATCCTGAAATAAACCTGCCCTTCTTTCCATCAACTTCCATCAAGAGCTGAAATGATCAGATGATTAATTAATTAGTCAACAACGGGAAAAACAATCAGCAGCTATAATCTGATAATCGATTAAGTAATTGAGGCATTTCAAGACAAAATGGCAAAACATACTGAACGAACATGCAATTTTAAGTCCGTTAAGTCATTTTTACCGTCTTGGGTTCTCGGAACATTTCCATGTTTTCCAAAATTGTTGGACATTTAGATCAAACAATCTAAAAAATCTTTTGCAGATTAATATGAAAACATATGTTAGTTTAAATTTAGGGGAAAATGTGATGTTTCCTGAGTTCCTCTGACAGTATGATCACACTGAAAGTATCTGTGTGGGTTTGTTAAATGATTTATTTTCCAAGGTCACATATTTTGGTGGGAAATTTGTCCCCATCGATGAACTCTGGGGTGACGATGTGGAGCAGGATGTAGCCATGACAGATCTCAGAGATTATTGTGTGAGCGTTCCCTGAGATTGCGCCTGTAAAGCTTTGGAGGAAAAACCCACAAGCCACATTGCGAGAGTAATGAGATGAGACAAACACAAACCACAAGCAGTAACAGAAAGAACTTCTCATCCCGTCAGACGTCAGAAGAAGGCCACTCAATGTAAACAAACACTGTGTCTTGTGAGTGATACAAAGAGGGAGAGGGAGTGTGTGTGTGTGTGTGTTGCTGAAATCGTGTGCGACCAAGGATTTTAATTGTGCTGTGCCCAGAATGCCTCCACCAATCAGATCCCTTACTCAGGCACGCTTCAGGGTGACCGCAAGGGAACAAAAAACAAATGCTGGGCAAACAAACCAGCCCTGATCCGAAGCCACTGAGCCCATCGTGTCTTAGCAGCAACAGAGCTGTCAAGAGGCTTTCAGGAACAGACCCTCATTCCTCCGTGCTTTCTCCTTAAGATTTCCCTCCCAGGATTTTCCTTTTACCCCAAATGATCCCTTCATTTTACTTCCCTCTCCTCTTTCGACTTTCTTGCTCCCTATCTCTATCTCTGCTCTCCGTCTCCGTCTCCCTCCCCTCCTTCTCTCCCTCTGTGTCACTCGGCCCATCTGGGCTGTCTGGTGGAGTTGGGAACATCGGTCCCTGTCAGGGGAGCTCAGTGGGGCCCTGTTGAAGACACAAAGGGCGGATTACTGCAGCTGCCAGTCACACTAAGACCCACACAGCAGCTCTTCGGAGTCTATTCCAGTGTCCTCAACCCTCACACCCAGCCCTATCACAAAGGGACATCATTAGCTCCGGCACAAAGGAGCCCCCTGCTCACCCCGTCTTAAGCAACGCTGCAATCAGGCCAGCAAATAGCATGATTAGCGAAGATAATATGCATGTGTAATGTATGCTAAGGCAGTGTCATCTGCTCAAAATAGGAAGGGTGCGTTGAGGGGCTTTGTTTTTGAGGAGCATCTTTCACACAGATTTCATGTCATGTCCGCTCATAATTGAATGTGGTCTTACTTTCGCGAGTTAGGAGGCAATCGTACAATTTACATGATATGAAAGTTCATAATCAGGAAATACAAACACTTAGTGTTTACGTTTGTTTCCTTTCTATTCCTTTACATAATAGTACTTAAATAGTTTTGTGTCAGAGGATGAAACTTAGTCATGTCGCGCTCCACCAAGATTAATTTCATTTTCCCCCGCTGTGATGCAGCCCGATCCCCTATGACAGATCACACTGAGCATCTGGCCAGATCTGCTAATGCAACAAAGCCAAGCAGCACTCAGGGTGCCTAAAACACATATTCAGTGCTCCAACATTCATGCTGGGTCGCCAACACTGTCCAGTGCAGTTATAGTGTTGGCTGTAGACTATAACTAATAATGTCTCCATTCATGCAGTTTGGCGAGTAACAACGCTGAATTCATTGCATGGAGGGCCCGCTTTCTGTCTTTCAGAGGAACATGAAATGTTTCGTTCTCCTTGTGTCTTTGGACATGTTATTCCACTGACATTCTACATCCAGACGGCGTGATGAAGATCAAAGGGTCAACAGGACTGGTGCTCATGTCAATAATCTCAAAATAGCCTTGAAATTTTGGCAAAATGTCTCCTTGAGTGGATGTTACAATTTCTCTGGATGTCTACTGGGGATTAACGGAATAGATGCACATTTTGGGAAATACACTTCCTGCTTTCTGGTGGAGAGTTGGATGAGAAAATCAGTAACACTTTCATATCTGTCTGTTAAATGTAAGACTACAGCATAACGACTGGAAACAGGGAGAAACAGGTAGCCAGTCTCTGTCCAAAGCCAGCAAAAAAACGCCTGCCAGCACCTTTAAATATAAATAACATGATATATGTGTTTTGGATGTACTGCGTCTTCCGCCTCCCGGCTAATCTAAATATCGGTAAAGACGTGGATCATCGGTGGACCTGAGGCGGGTTGAATGACGCCTGGGTGCTTGAATAAACCATCTGTACTGGCACCTACCCTTCAATCGAGCAGCGACGCTGTTAATTATGTGCAATCCCCTCACAGTGGAAATTAGCCAAAATTGTTGCTTGAACCAGGCTGTCAACATGTTTATTTCTGCTGTGAAGTTTGACATTTTAATACGGCCACTTATGGAGACTGACTCATTTCTGCAGCCTGCCTCGAGTGGTCACTCGAGGAATTACAGTTTTTTTGCACTTCCGCACTGGCTTCCCAGCACCGGCACCGGAGGTTGCCACTTTGTTTTGACCTACTAACAGGTTAACTGATGACTAAATATTGCATAGGTGTGAATGTGAGTGTGATTGGTTGTTTCTGTGTGTCAGCCCTGTGAGGAACTGGTGACCTGTCCAGGGTGTACCCTGCCTCTTACACAATGTCAGCTGGGATTGGCTCCAGCCCACCGTGACCCTGCAAAGGAGAAGTGGTTTGTGTATAATAAATGAATGAATATGTTTTATTTAGTCCAAAAAACAAAGTGTAAAAATGTCAATTTGCTGTTTTACAGGGTGGGTTGTGCCATGCTAGCTCTTGGCAAGGATCGGCCTCTGGCTGTAGTTTTATATTTACATTTTATGACAAACATGAGAGAAAGTATCGATTTTCTAACTAACTCTCCATCAGAGAGCGATTAAGCCTGCTTCCTTAAATGTTGAACTATTCCTTTAAATATAGCAACATGTAGTTTTCAAGTACATTCTCTTCCACAGAAGCTATAGGAGGCATATGTCTGTATTTTATTCATAACTGATAAAATCATAACGTCTTCAGTACTGGTTGCTAACATTGCATTGCCTGTCTTCCCCTTTTAATAGGTTCGTTGATGAACTAGACTTTTCCATATCAATTGTTTTATCACTGACCCGAGGAATGCTCATAACCTGAGAACAGCCTTTGAAACAGTTGGATTAAAGCAAGGAACGATATAAAAAATGAGGCTCAAAGGCTCGATAAAGAGTTTATAAATGCCTTTTAAGTCTGAACCTGAACCAGTGGCAGTCTGCAAAGACAGGAAACATTCCCATGTTTTATGTGTGGTGGGAGGGATTTCTGTCTACGGAAATGTGTGAACATTTTAAGTGTCGTGTGTTGGAGGATTGGCATGGTTTTCTGTCTCTCTCCTCTGTCTGTCTCTCTGTCTTTGACATTGTAGTGCTTGAAAAAAGGTGACCCGAACAGCACTGGCATTCCCAGACAAATCCGACGTCCAGCAAGTGACTGTACTGGACGGAGATGAAGCCGGAGAAATGCACATGGGAGACTTGTTTATGAGCATCACTGTAAGTCAAAGCCAGGGCAAGTCAAGTGAATCAGAAGAGGGCAAATGACATTAACAGCAGTGAGTGAGGCACAAACAGTGGAAAAACCCACAGGGGCAGTGGGTCACGACATCCTGAAAGAAACGCCTTCCTGATGGATTTCAATTATGTGCGAGGAAATTTGGGAAAGAAAAGAGGATGAATGTTCACAGAACATTCTTTAAGGTGTGGTGGCACAAAATCTCATTCTTCCAGGCTCTTTTTTTTTTCTCGTGACTACACTTTATGAAGCAGATGGCAGGGCGAGGCAGGACGAGAAGGATTTTGGCACAGCCACTTTACTATACATCCTCTGGGATTTTACTGTTTCAGATTTGGCTCCAATTGGGCCGCGACTTGGCGCGACGGAGGCCGAGAGTTCAAATGCTCTCCTGGCTGCATATTTCAGCTGTAATAAAATTAACAACAAGACAAAACAGGCTGTACGTCTGGGGCTCCCCGTACTGTATGTATCGCACTTCAGAAATATTACCTGCAACCACATGTTGGAGCTCAAAGGGAACTCGGAGGGGAAAATATGACATTTTCAGTTTAGACTCAGCTCAGCAAATGAAGGCCAGTTACAGAGAGAGAGAGACGAGGACTGCCTTTGATCTCCCCTCGCAGACCGACAAGAACAATAACACACTCATTTACCAACACATGAAGTCATGCATGCACACAAACATAAACCTCAACACATATTTTCCAAAATCTTTTCCTACACACACAATCCTCAGACAGAAGTTTTAAAATTGGTGTGTGAGTGTGTGAAGATAACTTACAACACAACTGCCAAAGATGTAATTTGAGATATCACAGAAAATACATTTCAATATTACTAATCACCACTTTTATCAGAAGTAATTAAAGGAGTGACAGGATAAGTAAATCACTTTTGTCTACTCACGAACATGGCTATTCTTTTTTTTTTCTCTCCTTCGCCTGAGGTCTGCCAAGAAGAAATGACTCATTTGCAACAATTTCTTCATGTTGGGAGACGTGGGGGGAAAACCCTTAGACAAAGGAATGAAATGAGTTGTTTCCCCACGCTGAAACAGAGTCAAACACAGTCTACCTAAAAAAAAAATAAAAAAAATGCTTTTTAAATACAACAAAGGAGCCAAGGTGCCTAACTAAACCTGTCAAATTGGCAGCATGTGTCTGTGTCTGGAAATGCTTTCCTCTCTAGTAACAACTCCCGGGAATTGTGGACTTTTCCTCTGTGAGACTAGAAGAAATCAATCAGCACAAGTAAGTATCACACTCCAGTGGTTTTAACAGTTAATATCCTGATGGTGTAGGCCGGTGCACACAGGAAATCAGCTACCAACCTGGTTAAATATTGCTTGTTTGGGCTCTTTACACAGATCCCCTTCAGCTGTGGCCCTTAGAAATGAAATGGAGGTGAATTTGCATTATAATAAACCCAAATAACACATGGCTGCGAACATAAACACACTAAATTTGATTGGGAAGACAGAAAAATTGAAACTGTTTCAAATGTATAAGAAGAAGAAGCATGCTTTATTTTACTCACCGATAGCTGAAAGCAAGGTATGAACCCAGTGTTTCACTGTGCTGAAATAATTACATGCAAGGGAGAGAATCTTTTGTGAAGACTTTAATGTAACATCTCTTCAGTCGAAGTCATAATGTTACAAAATATAAGTAATTAATTCAAGTGGACCCAATTTGAGAAAAAAAATAGGTGTAAACAGCAAAGATTATGGTGCGTGCATGGTGTGTTTTCTTTTATTTTACCTCTTAAACAAATAGAATAACAAATATTTCATCATTAATTCTGCCAAATAGTACTTATGGCAACATAAAGCTGCTCTAATCCGTAGTTTTTATATTAATAACGGGTCAAATGAGTGTGTAAAAAGGGTCCCTCATAGTGACGATCGTGCCGAGCATCCAAATCTGCATCTTTTTTAGCATCTTTTAGCTCAATGTTTTGGTTTTACTTTGTTATTATTCCGTTTTACCGCTCCCATCGGCGCAATTTTCAGCACAGCAATGAGTCTGCGCCACCTGCTTGGCACCAAATGGCAGACAGGTAAAGTTTGCAACTAGCTGGCGAACATAGTGGAGCCAGATATTTCCCTCCAGAGTTGGTGGAGACCAAAAATAGAGCTCAAAGAAGAGGGAATATATCTTTGTCCAGTCACATTCATCAAGTTGAAACATCGTTTTAAATGCTAATGTTGTTCCTTGTCTGCTGGATATGGAAATAAACAACTGTTTGCCAACTTCATAATGTGATAATATGTCAGTTTGAGTGTTTACAGCACTACCAAAAAATATTATTTAAATGATCTGAAAGTAAAAGTGCTTTTTCTTTTAACATTTCTTGACTTAATCAAATAAAATGGCAACAAAAGTATTTTATAAGAGCCAGAACTGATAAGCTTTGGTGAAGAATCAAAGTCTAAATCAGAATTGATCATATCTAAAAAAAAAAAAAAAAACCTAACCTTAACCTCCATGCACCCAGCCACAGTCACACACAGGCTTGTACACAAGCTAGTTTACACAGACACACACACACACACACACACACACACACACACACACACTCACACACACACACACACACAGTGAGCGAAACCAGGATGGCTGTGTTTACTGTTTAGCCCTGCGTGTTGATGTGATGAGACACCCAGGCTGATAACACATGGCCAGAGGTACTGCCGCTCCGTGTTTGATCTCAGCTAGCTGAGGCGGGCTGAGGCTGGGGCGGCGGGACAGACGGAGGAGCGGGGTCAGCGAGGTGTGCTGTGTGCTTGATTACAGACTGGATGGGGGCCCCACGACCTCTTAGCAGGTCAGCTCTGACCCCTGACCCCGACACAGCAGGCCCTGACGCGGTGCTCAATGCTTTCTCCAATAACACAGTGGGATGAAAGGAGTAGCTGTGTGCACTGAGAGGACTAGACCACTTCCCCTTTGGACCTGAAGAATGTAGCACAACACAGCAGCGCACAGTGGAGGGCGGCTGGTGGTGAAGCTTGGCCAGCCTCTGGACATATGCAGGCTCTGCGCAGTAAAAAGGAGCCTTGTCATGCCTCTCTAACCTGATCAATTACACCAGTCGAGACTTTACCATTTCCCACAGCGTAACTGAAGGGAAATAGCTCTAAACTGTCACTTAGGAGAGGGCAAGAAACTGCAGAAGATATGCCTTTTTCCTGATCTTCTTCTAAATATTTCAGCAACCACTGTGTTGCACTGTGTGATAGGTCATTTCAGATCATTCTCACAGCGCACACACAGTTAAACAACTGCCCCTATCAACAATAGGAAACCATGGTGCCAATGGGCAAGCTCAGCAGATTTCCATAAATTCCTGCAAACTGACAGTCCGCTGCAGAGAAGGTGGCCGTCCCAGCTGGGTGAAGTTTGTAGGTAAACACCCTCACCATCATTTTCCCTCAAGGCACCTGGGTCAGCCAAGTGTTAATCTGCCCATTAGTCTTCACGAGTGACAGCGGGACAGGGCTGCATGTACACACACAGAGCAGAAAGACCGCCTGTCATGATATTATATACCCCAGAGGATTGCTCTTTTGGCTGTGGTGAGGCAACACTCACAAGTATCAGAGCATGATGTGGACACGCCGTGTGTTGAGGAAAGTCAGGGGAAGAAATAAAGGTTGTGTTTGTGCATGTGCGTGTTTGCACAATGTTTTTCACCGATGATGGCGGCATGCAAGCACTCAGGTTTTTGAAGCTTGAAGAATGTAAGTTAATACTGTCTCGCCTGTGAGAGTGAGCCAAGTCTCAGGGGAAAAGTGATCCCTGACTCTCCCTCTCTTTCTCTGAGGAGCTTACTCACTGCTTCTCTCTTTTCTGTCAGCATCACTGACTGGCGAGGATAGAAGGGTGGAGTCAGGTGCCACTCGGAGTGAATCATTCTTTATTTTGGCGAGTGAGACAACGAGTCTGCTGATTGGACTTGGTAATGTGTACAATAGGTGGAGCGGTGGATCCTCATGAGGAAACTTGTTTTTCTACATTGTTTCAAATGTTGAAATGCTGCAGCTTTTCATTTTTAGTCATGCTAACTGTATCTGCTCTGTGGATAGCAATGTCGGTCAAAATATATGATTAAAATATCTAGATTATACCCAGAGTTTGTGCAGATATTCATGGCCCTCAGGGGATGAACCCCACTGACTTTGTGGATCCTCTGACTTTTTTCCTCTAGCACCATCAACAGATCAAAGATTTGACTTTTTCCAGCAAAATAACTCCATGACTGCATGGGTTGGTACAACAGTTTGCACAGACATTTATAGCTCCCAGATGATGATCCCCTGACTTTTCCTCTAGCGCCAACATCAGATTGACAGCTGTGACTTTTGAGTGAAATTTCTCAACAGCTATTGGATATTGGAAGATATTTTTTTGGCTTTTTATTTTTTTGATAGAGACAGCTGAAAAGTGACAGGAATGTTGGGAGAGAGAGAGATTTGGAATGACATGCAGCAAAGGGCCGCAGGTTGGATTCGAGCCCTGGGCCGCTGCGGCAAGGATTCGTACATGGGGTGGATGCTCTACCAACTGAGCTAATCAACACCCCAACTTTGGCAACTTTTCATGAAGCACCATCATCAAGTCCAAATTGCTAATTTCACATGCTAACAAACTGAACTAGGGTAGTGAACATGGTAAACATTATACCTACTACACCAGCATGTTAACATTGTCACTATGAGGAAGTTAGCATGCTGATGTTAGCATCGCAGAGCTAGCACACCTGCACAAAGGTGTTGTAAACTTGCGACTTAGTGTGAATCATTGTTTATTTTGGCGAGCAAGACAATATTAGTACAATAACTAGAACAATAAATCATGATGAGGAAACTTGTTTTGCGGCATTGTTTCAAATGTCACAATGTTGCAGCATTTCACTGCATGTCACGCTAACTGCATCTACTCTGTGGGTGACAATGCCGGTCAGTCGGATGGTCTCCCACTTTGGCTGAAATATCTGGATTACCGTCAAAGTTTGTCAAACATTCATGGTCCTCAGAGGATGAACCCTGCTGACTTTGGTGATCCCCTGACTTTTCCTCGAGTGCCAACAGACAGCAGCTATTGAATAGATAGTCTGGAAACAAACCATAATGTTCCCTTCAGGATAATTCATAACAACTTTCAGCTATATTTTGTATTTAGTGCTATTAGCAATTAGCAAATGTTAGCATGTTAACATTGTCACTATGAGCAGGTTAGCATGCTAATGTTAGCCTTTAGCTCAAGGCACTGCTGTGCAGGTGTTTTGATTTTTTTTTTTTCTACCTTGCCTGTACTCTTACTGTACTTATTGCTTTGTGTATTCAAGCCTCTCCTTTCCAAATTGGACACATCCAAAATATATACATAGCATGACAAATTCCCCTCCTTTTCCATCAAGGAGATAATTTCATTTTAATGACAGTTTGTCTGAGACAGCCTCCTGACAGCGTTGCCATAAATCATCAGATCACACATCTGCCTCCCTCTTCCTCACCTTACCCCCAAGACACCTTCCTCCCCTTCAAGAAGATGACTCACCTTCCACCAATCAAAGAGCAGCACAAATAATCACTCACCTCAGACCTCCCCCGTTTTTGATTTGCACGTTTGATAAATGGTGTCTTTTCTCGGCTTTAATTGCAAGCCCTTTTCATCATAATTTCATGTTTGTTTCCTGTCGTTTTCTTGGAGATGGCTGCGAGCTCAAGGGCTATAATTTCTACATCAAGGAAGTTGTTATGAATGACTAGCAGGTGGAATAGACAGCCGAGCAGGGATTTCACCACTGAACTCCTGAACACCAAAACCTGGCAGGTGAATTTAGGAAGTTATATTGACAAATCATCACACTGAACAGGCTGACGCTCTCACACACGCATAGACAAAAACACACATACACAGCACAAAAGCGCGAACAGGAGATAATTAGGGTATAATTTCTGTTTGAAGTATTATGCATTGCAATGAAAATAGAACAGATAAAAGATGAGACAATAATAGATCTAAAGAGGACCTTGACTGAATGTTGTTCCAACAAAGAGCATTTTGTTTGACACAATTCATATTGTCTACTAAACTGATATGCTCTCCCAACTTTATAAGGGGGAGGGGGGAGAAACATCATATGAAACAAAATATACCAAATACTTTATGTTCATCAACACTTTGCCTCTCAACACAATGTGTAGACCATTAATATATTTATTCCCGTCTTCAGATTGACTACCGGACTGCTAGATCGAAATCCGCTGGTGATAAATTATGCCGTGTGTATAGATATATGCCTTCCTTATATAACATGCAAAATGTAGTATCTAAAGTGAGAGACAACTGAATTCAGGTCACAGCGCAGCAGGAAATCTTCCTTTTCATGTGAGATCCAGAGGGGTCACTCTTATGAACTCATTAGGAGAGAAATGCTAATGTAGCTCTGTTTTTTTTTCTTCCTCCCCTCCTTCCTTCTCTCTCTTTTCTCTCCACTCCAACTTTCCTGGTTATTTTAACAACCGAGGCTGCGATACACAAAAGCCTCGCTGGAGAATATAATGCATTGTGATGCCAAGGGAAAGTGTGTAAGGTGGTTCTGACAGCGTCTTCATTAGAGAGGCTGTCGTTTGTTGCCTTGTCATCCAGTCGCTAATCTAGAATCATTACACAGCAAACAAAGCCTCATTTTTTTCTATGCATGCTGCTGGATTATTGCTGGTGTGTGTATACTACAACTGCAAACAATACTCATTAACTAAATTTTAAAAAAGACAGTGAAAAAGAAAATCTATATTGCTCGGTGATAAAATGTTCATCAGCGGTGAACAAATGACCTCTCCTCTCAGGCCTTCCAACCAGGATCTTCTCTCTGCAGTGGTCTCTCATCATGCAGCAGAGGGCATTAAATAATGAATCTCTCACTCACCCAAGACTTCCACAAACTGTAGACCAGAATATGAAATTCTAGTAAACCTTTAGGTTATTTTTAAAAGATGTCCATGCAGGAAAATCAATTAAATCAAATCCATGATTGGCTCTTTTTTTCTTGTTTCTTTGGAAGATAATACATATCCTACAAAACTGAGTTATGTAACTTGTGCTATAGATTAAAAAAAAAAGTATGATTGTTTTATTTTGCTTATTAATTATCAGATGTTTGCACATATTGCCATTCAACTGACTTAAAAGATGTATTTATGATTTAATTTTCCAGTTTTTATTAATTTCTACTGTTTCTTTCGTTAGCAGTCTTTTTTTAATGAACCCCTTCATTTTGCTGACAACGGCCTTACTTTCTCATTATTTAGGGTCCCACTGTTGTGTGAAAATAATTTAAAAATCGTCCCACAATTTGGAATATTTTTTGCTTTTAGTCTGAATTTATTACAATAGAAAAAGTATTGAAGTGATAACTGCTTCTATTTGCCACATGGCAGAAAAGACAGATATATTCATCCATTTTCTGTAACCGTTTGTCCTCATCAGGGTCACAGAAATTCAAACACCAAACAGAAGCGTTGTTTATTGTTTTGTTTATAATCAATTTTCATAAATATATCAAAAGTCATGAAGTATAAAGGCGATAAAGGTGTTTTTTTTATGAGCTGGTAAAGATGGCTCGGGGCCTCCAAGACCCTCAAACAGAAACATTAGGATTAAGTTTATCCCTGACAAAGTCTTATGTATTTTATAATATGTTACAATGCCAATAAACCAAAAGCCAAAATCCCAAACATGAATGATTCAGTCCTGTGGTTTATTTAATCTGTTTCATTTTTCACACTTTGGATCTCTTCACCTCTTACCTCAGGCCCTGCAGGCCTTGCACTGTCTCTTTTTAGTTTCTTAATAGGCCTACCAAAAATCGTTTTTTTTCCCCCCTCTCACTGATTTCCCCCTTTTCTCCTAATTTTATGATTAAAACCATATCCAAGGTGAATGCTGTAAAAGACGCAGAAGGAGAAGGAAAAAATATATTTCAAGGCTGTTTCTAGCGTGGTTTTAGGGCTGCTGCTGGTGGATGTAGGTAGCATCGTTTCATTTCAGCTTGTGCCAGAAAAACAAGTGGCGGATAATTCAATTAAAAGAAGTACTGTAATTAAGTACTTTTTCTTACAGAGCAGGCAAAAAGGGAAAACAGCCAGAGTTTACACCTTGTATCACATTTTCTCGTTTTTTTTTTTTTTTTGGCTGGAAACAAGAAATATAATGTCATTGAATGAAAGGTTTTAGTTGTTCGGGTCTTGCTTGTGTGAAATCTTTCTAATTAACTCTCTCTCTCTCTTTCTTTTTCAGTGCTGTATTTACGCGCGTGCGCTGGTGCCTGTATCCCGCATGCATGCGTGCGTGCGTGCGTGCTCGATGCGGGCGCGCGTTTTCCGCTATACTCTGGAATGCAGCCAGTCTCGGCTCTTTTGAATCCACACTCTGCTTCCAAAACCGAAAAGCCTTTGATCTTTTTTTTTTTTTTCTCTCGCTGTCTCCTTACCCGGAAGAGAACCCCTTCTCTCTCTCTCTCTCTCTCCCTCTCTCTCTCTCTCTCTCTCAGCTGGGATGAACGCACACGTGGAAATGTTGGCCCGGCTCCACACTCGGACCAAATTTAGTCATACAAAGGCAAAGGGAGAGCGAAGAGAGGAGGAGGGAGGAGGGAGGTGGAAGAGGGAAGGAGGGAGGGTAGTGGTGGTGGTGGGGGAAACCGGGCGCGAGGGGGGTGAGGAAGAGGGGAGCCGGGGATGAAAGAGCCAGCCGCCGCAAGATCAAAGGGAGCCGCGGCTCCGCCCCGCTAACCCCACCTCCGCGCTTTATAAAGATCTGCCTCCCCATCCCAACTTTGATTCTCACGCAATCTCTCGCTGCTCAGACAGAGCACAGAAAGCACGCCACCTCCACTACTGCCTCTGCTTCTTTCTCTCTGTTTTTTGTGTGAGGGGTTTATTTTCTTATTTCTGTTCTTTCTCATGAAATATTCGACACAAACACTCAAACTACTTCTTCCCCTTCATACTTTCCCCCCTGTCTCTCTCTCTCTCACACACACACACACACACACACATATGTTTGTGGCCTGTTTTTTTTTGGGCACATTTTGAATTAATTACCCAATCATTTATTTTGTGTGTCTCTCTCTCTCTGCAAATTCCAATAATAACTGTGGAAAACAGCCAATCATCTGTCGCCAGTTGTATTTTGTGTCATTAATTGTTTTTAATTATGTGTGTGTGTGATCAAATATTTCATCCTCACCGTCTCTCTCTCTCATGATCAGATTGGTGTCTGACACTCCAAACTTCACTAGAAATCTTACATCCACGTTTTTAATAAAGTTCAGAGACCCTCCGACTTGTTTTTCAGTCATTTCATCCACATTAGGCCTCTTATTATATTTTGATTTCATCTCGCCACAGTGGAAAAAAATACAACATGATTTTGTTTTATGGCATAAATTTGTTGTTAGAAAACATGGGAAGCACCACACCCTTAATATTACCAGTACAAGCGATTTAAACACCAAAAACCAAACATATTTTACAAAATGTTGCTGGATAAATAGGCTACATAAATAAATAAATAGGTTTAATAAATCAATATGACACTTGTAAATGTGTAGACGGACACACACCTGATTTCCACACATGGACAAAGCGTTAATATTTGTTTAATTATTCTAATACGGCCTCCTAAATTGGCTATTTTTAGGGTTAAGATTAAATTCTTCTTTATTTCTATTATGATTTTTATTTATCATGATTGTTTGAACTCATCACACACAGTGCGTGTGTCAATCACAGCCTCACCGCTTCTTCTTCTTCTTCTCCTTCTTCTCCTGTCTGCCCATTTGTTGTGAGCTGTGTATAAATCTCTCTCTCAGGAGGAGTGTCAATCGGTGCGGTGTCAATCAGAGCCTCGGCTTCCCTTTCATCTCTCCTTCCTCCCAATGACTGAAGAGAGAGAAAGAGGAGGAGGAGGAGGAGGGAGCACACGGCTACATTACCAACACACACATACACACACTGGTTACATTACACTGTGGAAGCAGTGCAGGGAGCAGCGGGGAAGTCGATCCGCGACGTTTTTTTTCCTCCTCTCCAGCTTCTTTTTCTGATTTAGTTTTTTTATGACTTTTGATTTTTTTTTCCTTCCTCACACGACCAAGCTTTGAGGATGTATTTGTGACGCACGAAAAGCGACGTTGTCTCGTCAAAGTGTTAAAACTGTCTTTTTTTTTTCCTCCGAAGTTGCACATCCATCAGTTACCTTTTCACCTCCAGACGGTGTTTTGGTTTCCTTAGCCTACTTCTTTTTTTTCACCCTCCTTCTCCAAGGACGCCACAGCTTCTTCACTTGGACCACCGAGGACATATTTTATAAATGCACTTTTTAAACGTTGACTCTTATACTGGACCATATCCGTGTGTTTCGTGTGTGTCTTGACTGAACAACAACATAAAAAAAAGAAAACTAGTGATGAGATTTTAACTCGTGGTTTGCTTCCTTTTTTTTATTTTTTCCTCATGACATTGAGGCGTGCACCGGACTCTCATTCTGAGCCTTTACATCTCAAGTTTTTCTGGTGAGAGTTTCAGTCATTAAAAAAAAAAAAAAAAGTTTAAACAGAAAAAAAAGGACGCCGACAGCAGCCACACTCCTCCTGTTGCTTCAGTGAAAACACACCGGCTGGCAGCGTGCTTCCACGCCGCTTCCTCTCTGTGACTCACGGTCGACGCTCCGGTTCAAAAAGAAGGAAAGAGCTACCAACTCGGTTTCAGGGGGGGATTTTAGTGGGAGTTTATCCCCCGTCCTGTGTAGTTTCGGACAGTGTCTTCGCTTTGAAACGTGCACAGTCAGATAAATAAGTAAAATTCAGAACAGAAAATGCCACAGTTATCAGGCGGCGGCGGTGGTGGAGACCCGGAGCTGTGCGCTACAGACGAAATGATCCCGTTCAAAGACGAAGGGGACCCGCATAAGGAGCAGATCTTCGCCGAGCTCAGCCACTCGGAGGAGGAGGGAGACCTGGCAGACATCAAGTCATCTCTGGTAAACGAGTCAGAGAGCAGCCCTAACAGCAACAGCCACGATGTGAGTAATGTTGTGTGTGTGTGTGTGTGTGTGAGAGAGTGAGAGAGTGTGTGTTCACTGATGTGGTGATGAATGATGAGGAAAGGTAGGTATCAACTCTGAAACAGCCTGCATCGTCAGCCTGTGAGCAAAGTTGTTTTTATCCTTTTGAATCATTAAATAATCGTCAGCTTTTTGGCACTTTGATATGAGTGACGCTGGATTTGTCTGAGCTTTAAAACGTGGGTGATGATTTAAAGAGCAAACTGACAACACAGGCTGAAAATTAATTTCCTCCTGCTCAGTTTTTATAATTTATGTTGAACCTTTTACCACCAAGATTTATCTCAGGCTAAAAAAAAAGCTGAGTTCAGGTGCATTTAAAGCCCCCACTGTCTCGCTTTGCACTTTAAATTTTCTTATTTTGAAAATTAATATCTGTAGTGATGCCACTCACAAGTCTGCACAGCCAGGTGTACCAGCTTTCACTCCACATCATCCAATAATCTTATTTTTTGAAAACATTATAAGTCTCTCTTATAAGTCTGCACATTTGATCATCTGCTGCAGCTGTAATTCATTAATCAGTGGCGACATTAATAAAATAAATAGAAAAATATTTTTAGATGTCAGATTTGGGGCCTTGTGTGCTGCCTGCCTGTGACAAGTAGGCTAATAGCTGTGTTTGCAGGGGCACACGATAACCCTCAGCAGCTGTAAACAGCAGCACATGAATCCATTTAGCACACGTGTCTTTTAAAACCTATTGACAAACAACATGATTAATTTATTTCGAAGGTCACAGCTTATTAAATACAACGTAAACAGAAGGACAATACCCAATTATTTTGTCACCAGGATGTGCTTGTTTATCTATTTCCAGTCTCATTCTCATATTTCATTATCGTGCTGTGTGTTTGACACATAAATTATTTTTGTATTGTTTTGGGGAGGAATATATTAAACAGATCCACAGATACCTTTGTGTCCTCACTGATCAGATTAAAAGGAGACAAATGTGTATGTAAATCCATAAAGAATCTCAATTGAAGAATTATTAATGATGAATTTTTAATGTTTCTAATAATGCTTTAAATATTACATACGTGGCGTTTTATTAGCACACGTAAGAAGGCGTGAAACATCAGTTAAATTTTGTTTTTCATTTTTTTTCCTCCACCCGTGCACTGACCTCAGGATACAGGCTGCAGCTTCCTCCTCCTCCTCCTCCTCCTCCTCCTCCCCCCCCCCCCCATCACCGAGTTAGTCGGCTGTTTTGTCATTAACCGCAGTGTTAATGAAATTTTGGGCACATCCTGAACGAGACTGTACACATTCACCGACCAAATGTCCTAGAGACGCACGAGACGGAGGCTGAATGTTAATTAGGAATTCAGTGAAGTTCCCTCGCTCAGCTTGAAACCATCCTGAGGGGTCTGAACTCCCCCCCAAAAAAAAGAAAAAAAGAAAGAGAGAGAGGTCTTCTTCCCAATTCTGATTCGAAAAGGAAATGGATGTGAGAAGAGCAGGGGAAATTTCTTCTTTTTTTTTTTTTTTTTTTTTTTTAAAGTCTCCACCATTTTCTCTTTTTATGGGATGATTTTATTTCACTTTGCACCAAGGCTTTTAATTCACGACACAAATACACTCGATTTATTTGAATTTAGAAGAAGGCTTAAACTGAGATGTGAAAATGAGAGTGGACCTATGGTATTGAAAACAAGTTAATTTGTAAGCTCCTTAAGGACATGAAGCTTAATTAAGTGGTTCTTTTGAAGCTTTGATGCAGGCTGCTCCATCACCCCTCTGTAGATAGTCGTGTGTGTGTGTGTATGTGTATGTAAGTGTGTGTATGTGCGTGGTGCGAGCTTGTTCTGCTTTGGTGACAAGCAAAAGGGACGGCATTTGTCCCAGCAGTGTTTGTGTTTGTGGGCGTCTGACCGTATCAGTGTGTGTTACTGCGTATGAAGGCCCTTTTTAATTGATTCACCATCATTTAAATATTTGATTTGATTTTTCTTTTTTTTTACAGGCAGCTAGACAGTCCCAAATACCGCAAGATTCATATCATGAAAAACACAGAGACCATCAGGAAGATGGTAAGTGACACGGCCTTGAGTAAGAGCTCAAATCAGCATGCATCTATAGGACAACCAAGCACCTCCGTTAGCTGCAACACAGCCGCAGATTTTCAGAATAATTCGCTGTGGCTTGAGAAGTTGAGGTGAAAAAGTGCCACCTCCTTTTTCCACAGAGGAGTGATCAGTCACACTCCTGCACTGTTTGGCCTTCTTCTCACCAGAGCCCCCTGTTTCTGCTGCTCCCAGACTGATACCAAGTCTTGTCAGGACATGCTATACCCTCATGGACACAGCTACCTGTTACCTACCCCACAGATGAGGGTGCCTGCAGAAACGGGAAACAAAAGAACACTTTGATTTTAAAGGAGGGTGAAAATACACTAAATCAATCCAGAACCTTTTTTTTTTTTTTTTTAATCTCGGCTCTTGTGTTTCTTATTACACAATTATCCTAATAACTATTTCCCCACATACATCAGCCCTCTGGGTCGCTTTGTCACATGCGACGTGTTGCTGCCGCTCGGGGCTCATTGCTCTCTGGCTGTTGTAGTCTGACCCCGCTGCTGCAGGTCATCATTAAGGCTTTGAAGAGGAGTGTGTCTCCTCTTTGTTCCCCCTTTTGCTCCTGAATAGGATCCCCCTCAAACCAAACACTGGCTTTCTTCACACAACAAGATCCATGTTGCCATCAGGCTATATAGCACAAACACACCCAACCCCCACCCTCCACCCTGGCCTTATTACGCAGCATGCAGTTGAGTGGCGAGTGGCGCTGTATTGAGGCCTCTTGTATAAACCCCCACCCTCCTTCTCTCTGGTCAGAGGCATAGAGGAACAGTTGGGGCGTCTCCTGTTTTGACACACTCTGTATGTTCTTCTAATTGGTGCTAATTGGCACAGAGGGGCTCCATTGTTCCTCCGCATAATACGGCCCTCCTCTCCAAGACGGGAAGAAAGGGCACAAACAAAAGGCCGAGGCAAAATAGGGCACGGGTTAAAGCGATCGACAGTGATATCATTACAGCATCAAAACATGCGGGCGAACTTTGTGCTGTGCCTGATTTATTGACTGAAGCACATTCACAATTTGTCATTTTGGAAGATTTGTTGACGTGTTTGTAAAGCTCCACGGCATACAGAGGAATCCGAAGTTCTGATGTGGATGAATTTTTTAAAAAATTGCCTCAATGTGTGCTGTCAGCAAACACACTGTAACCTCTCCCCCTTTTTTCTTTAACCTTTTTTATCAGCAAAACTCCAAGACATGTACAGTAAAGGCCATCCATACCCGGGCTACCCAGGCTACATCATGATGAGCAACATGAACGACTCCTCGTACATGAACAATGGTTCCCTCTCGCCGCCCATGCCCAGAACGGTCAGTACAAACTCTGTATGCACTTAAACACGTATGATGTCGTGAAATGAAATGAATTTGAGGCATGTCAAAAACACTTTTTCCCCTGAGTCAGGCAAAACAAAAGTCAGCTGAACATCTCAGACAGAAAATAAATCGCTGACAGTTTGACGAGGCGAGAAAAATGGCTTTAGTTATTTTATCAGTATATTCGATCCCTGAAATTTTCTGTGGTGGGTTTCACTTTTCTTAAAAGTTTCCACAAGTGCTGGTCTGAAACGACACGTTTGCTTTGTTTATGAACACGCGCTGGTGGGATTGAAAGCAAAAACAAACATGGAGGATGATGACAGAGCAGCAGACGTTTAACTTAAAAGTAAAGTAAAGTTCAGGCGCTGTTTCGGACATCACAGTTTAAGACATGGAGTGAAGTTAGACGACAAAAGTTGTTGAAGTCTTTCAGAGTAGTGCTGCCTTTTCTGGTAACATAACATGGAGCACGTAAACGGAGGAAGGAGAAGGAAAACAACCTGTTGCTTCACCTGCTCCACTGTCATCTTATGATTTTAAATATCACTGATGGTGTCGGTTCTTGTTGAGGTCCATATTGAGAAAGTAACTGTAAATAACAAACATTTTAAAGTATTTTAAAAAAATTCTAAAACAAATCTTACAAAACGAAAATGTGCATTTAATCCTGCCTCTCACGTTGGCAGTAGATTTTATTACTAATCAAGTAAAAACTGTAAACTTTTGATGTTTTCAAGCTTCACAGATGTGAGCATTTACTTACATTTCACTATTTCCAGTCACTGTAAATGAAATAGTTTGTGGTTTTAGGCAAAATAATGATTTTTTTAAGGATGTGGCTCTGAGCTGTGATAACTTGTTTACACAGATACAGTTTCAGAGACCAAACAATTAATTGATTAAAAAAATATTACTTACTATTAAATTAGACTCTGATTAGATTAGAATGATGATAGTCCTTTCTTTGCAGCTCTACACGAGGTTAATAAAAAAGATCATTAGCCAACAGAGGACTGTTCTCATGGCCTCTTTTAGATGAAATACTTTTATAGTTAACCAAAGCTCATGGGTCAAAATACTACAGTGTAGTATATTGTCAAACAAATATATAATATTTACTAATGAGGTGCTTTGAATTCACGATAATACCAGCACACCTAGTTTGGAATATCAAGGTTTAATGAGAAAACGGTTATATGTCAGCAGTTTAAATCTGAAATTATTAATTTGATTAACATTCAGGTACGATCACATAACTTACAAACTATCAGACTTAAACTTCATTATATGATTTAAATAAAACTAAATATTCCTCATCGATGTTCGTAATGTTTAATGTTGGTGTCGTTTGTGTGTATGTTTGTGAGACCACATGTGACCTTTGGAAACTGAACGCCTGCCATACTTCCCAGAAGATTAACATACAGTATTTCTCATCTTGTTAAAATCTCAAGTGATGCATGTCTACATGACCCAAGTAAGCCCTCTAATTAACCCAGCATGACAGAGGAGGCCTAAAGGCAACACCACATTTCTGAGGCTGCCCTGTAGAGGAGTTTAGAGTACCGTCCAGGGGCGGCGTGTGTTGTTGCAGATATTGTCCCTGTAACGGTATTAATTTCAGGCCAGCTGCAGGTCTCTCGCTGGCGGCTTCCTGTGTCTGTCCCGTTTGCAAATTTCTCCTCTCAAGACAGACATAAAACGCAGGGCACACCAGCAGCTGTCCGCTCTAATTCTGTTTTGTCCGTGTCTCTGTATCACACTCGGGGAAGACAACCAGCCTCAGTCTGGCTATTTTTTTTTTTTTTTTTGGTGTCTCCATACAGGAAGCACTCACACATGGTGCAGGGGAACCAGAGGCTTTGGATTGTTTGTGCTTCTGCAGTGCATTGGGGTTAGTTTCATCAGGGTAAAGTTATGAAATGTGTGTTCTGCGTTATTATAAGAATTGGCTTTCGGAGGCAGATGTGATTGTCGGGGGCAGATACCACATGCTGTGTGTAAAGGAGCTTCATTCACACGCAACTCCATCGCGGAATGATGTTAAAATTGCATTGCCTTCCCCGCTGCCAAAGTTGCAGAGGGTGAGAGTATGTGACATTGTGGAGAGAACGTGATCCTGATTACCTCATGATTCGCCTTCTTCAGTTCCAAACAGAATGGTTTATGAAATGCGGGATATGATGCTTTCCAAATTCTCTTTTTATGGCTTGTTTTCTGGTCAATTTTATCAATTATTCCATCGTACGCACTGAAAAACTCACAGAGGTCTGTATGGAGACCAGCTGACTGTATGAGAGGAAATTACCCCTCACTGCAGATGAATTAGGCCAGGCTCTCGCTGCCAAAACTTTTAAAGCCCTGCTTTCATTTCATTTACCATGGCTGCCTTTTTTTTTTTCTTTTTTTTTTTCACCCAATTTTCCCCCCTTACCCTGTCTTCAATAAAACGGTAGTCATTTTATATACGTTTCTCTCACTTATCCAATAAAAAGAGCCAAGGCTTGGTGGAAGGATCACGGAACATGAGTCCTCTGGCTTTCTCACTGATGTCAGCTCGCTGCCTCTGCTGCTGGCCACCGCAGCCACAGTATCTGCAGGCCTGGGATCGGTTTTCACTGAGATCAAAGGCACATTCTCTCTTTCATTCTCTTCCATCCCCAGCCCCACCGCCGCCCCCGATCCCAGTAGTTTAGATTGATTTCCATTGACCATGACATTCCTGCACATGCCGTCCAGTCATGATGGAGCTGTTGGGAGTAGCTGATTGTCAGCAGATTTTTAGGGCCTTCGAGCCTGATAAGTCGCCTCCGCCACAAGAGCTGAGATTTTGGTGTCAAGATGCCCTAATGGTGTTCAGTTGCATATGCATGTGGATTCAAAACAATGTTGACCACTTCAAAGAGTCACTGGTGTGTTATGAATACCCTGATGTTTATGTAAACCTATAGCACTTTTAGGATGTGGAGTCTGCAGGGCATCCTGTGCACAGAGTGTAGAGAGGGAGCTCAGCATCACATGATGTGGATCCTTCCCTTCAAGGAGCAGAAAGGGCACTGGTGTCTATTTTGCACGATGCTTGGTGGCTAAAGTAGCTGCACGTGATTTGTAGTGATCACCACGCTCGCACATTTTAGACTAATATCATCATACACACAAATAAGAATATATTTGGAAATATGAGTTTGAAGCAGGAAATCTGCTGGTGTATTTTAATTATGTTAGTGATTTATGTGACTCCTCAGCTAGTACAGTCAGAGCATTTAGACTGATGAAGAACAGTGACAGTCTCTGTACTGAGTTGTTTTTTATATTGTGCTAATATGTATACATTTTACAAATGAGCTGCGGTTTGGTGGTAGAAATCAACTATGCTTATTTGTTTTGGTTGTAATCTGACTTTAATCATGTCTTTATAGTCATATATGATCTCTTCTGCCATCCCACCTCGCTATGCACATGTGAACGTGTTAAAATAAAAACAATAAACTGGTTTACTTATTTAAATGTGTTAGTTCCTGCAAAAAAGCCAACAATAATCTGGTTACTTAAGTCGACAGAGCTGATCTTGATCAGGGTTGCTGCTTCTCTCTCTGTTTCAGGTGCATCAGCTTATGTGAAGATATTTGTCTACATGATTCATACCTCAGTTGTCTTAAACCTTGACTTTAGCGTGTGTAGAAATGGGAAATATTATGATGAAAACAGGGAAGGGTTATGTTCTCTCTGGCTTCCGTGTCTCTGTGATCGTTTGCACTGACAAACGAAGCCGATGCTTTTTACGATTTCTGGTCAGAATGATCATAATACCCCATAACGGTTTTGATGGTGATGGTTGCAAAGTATGATCTTCAAAGCATTTAGGATGTCATCACTCCAGGTTTGATGTGTGGAAGAAGAAACTGCTTTGAGGGTTTTTTGTGGTCGCGCAGCCTCCTAAAACTCAAGACTCGAAGATGACAGCTTTATAAATAAAGATCAACGTGCGCGTGATGGATTTTTTTTTTTTCAAATCTAGTCTCAAATCATGTCGCTGCTGTCACATAAACAAAATGTCCTCTTCTTCAAGCTCCTCTGAAGAGGCGCTACAACCTCTGAGCTCATGACGTCCTACTGAAACGCTTTGAGTAAACTCATAAATGCATGGCTGACGAGATAAAGACGCAAGCGTGTGTTTGCGGTTCTGAAACGTTGATAATGCAGAGATACAGTACAGCTGTATCTGACTGTGAAGATGTGCTGGTGATCTCCAGCTGTGCAGAAACAGTCTCATGGTCTGTGCAACAGCTTGAAGAGAGGAGAACGGATAGAATCGCCGTTTTTTTCTTTTTTCTTCTTTTTCTAAGCCGAGTTTTGCTGCTGTGGTTGCGGTGGTTGGTTGGTTGGTTGGTTGGTTGGTGGTGGTGGGGGGGGATAGTAAAAGAGAGCTCCTTCTCCTTTGCTGTGCTTTTTTTTTTTTTTTTTTTTCCCTTTGGACCCTCAATTGCAGATCCTCATGGCGAGAAAGAGGGGGTGTGGTGGGGGGGTTGCAGCGCTGTACTTTTCCTTTGATGTAGTGGGAACGTGACGGATCTGCTAGCCAGTGTCTCGCAGCGTGGAATCACTAACCCAGGCTTACCTAACGGGATTTGGTAGGACCGCTCTGGTGTCCCTCGGTGCCATGTGTGTCCTGAGCTCATGCCCCCAGCACTACCGTGGAAGATCCCTGTTAAAGAGAACACTACATTTACCAGCAGCCTTCCATGTCCACACATAATGTTCTAGATGGCAGCTTATGGCACCTCGTGTAGTTTCTCACTATAGGGTGAACATGCTGTGAAGTTTACTCCAGCTTAATGCAGCATTTTGCCTGTTAGTAGCTGGATGATCTGTGAGTCTTTAATACAGTGCTGTCTCTGTATCCTTTAGTCTAAAATACATTAAGAAAATATAACAACTGTCAAAAGATAGGTGTATAATTGCCTCGTTTTATGCTGCCTGTATACCAAATCAGTCGTTTTCATCAGCCGTGCAGCGCATGTGTCAAAGAGTCATGCTGACATTGATGTCATCTGCTGTGCAGCGCTATCAAACGGTGAAATATGTGCGTACACATGAAGGACAGCACCAGGGACCTCACACAGAAGAAACGCGGAGCCTTTGTAGTGCCGCCGGGTCGTGGCGTTTTATAAACAGCGCCATTAACGCCAAGGTTTCTCCTCGTCCTCCGCCGCATGGTGATGCTGGTTGACACATTTGCTCCATATGCACGCTGCTAATGACGCCATGTGGTTGCAATCACCTTATCAGCGCGTTTCATCTTGTTGAATGGAGCACAGCGGAGTGATTGTCTACCAGGGCCGGGAAGTTTCTGGTTGTTTTTCCTGACAGTGCGGAGTGTTAAAAAAGATAGCTGTAGTCATGTTTCTGTGTTTATACCCTTGAATAGATGATAAATCAATATTTTTATTAGTTTTACACACACTAATACCAATTTTAAGGCAGTCAACATTAAAAATAAGAGCAAGCATGCATGAATAGACAAAGTTTAAATCATTAAGTGCTGAAAATGTGTGTTTCCATATGTCTGAGAACCAGGAGTGTCATGGTCGTGAGAATGACATGCAGGCGCACACTTAACCCCAGTTGATGTTTATTTTGGGCATGTGTTACTGCTCAAAGCGAAGCACTCATAGATGATGACACTTTCTTCGCTCCCCATCCTCCCACTGAATTGGATGAAGCTTAACCAATCAAGCTGTGCTGCCTGGAGCCAGCCAGTCAGGCTTCCACAGACAAGACCCGCCGCTGCTGCTGGAGCCCACAGCACCTGCTTAGAGGACTTCACTCTTCACCAGCAGCCTGCAGCTGATCTCCAGGGGTCAGTGGAGGGCCTCGCCAAGGTTGTCCCTCATGCCCAGTTCTGTTTGAATGGCCTGGGTGTGGACTTCCTGTAAGGGTGGATCAGAAATGGAGACTAGAGGGCGGTGTGTGTGTGTGTGTTTTTTCTCGTCAATTTATTGTGCAACTGTTGTAGCTGTTATGACTGTGCATAGTTAGACGGGACAGTGGGTGAAGATGTTTTTGTTGGAGTTCAGGAACTCAGCTCAGCGCCGAATAATTAAATGCATGTAAAAATTAAGCTTCAAAACTAGTTTCATAGTCTTGTTTGTTATCTAAAAATATGTTTAATACGCCCCTACAGCACAAGTTTCACATAATTGACCCTTGCCTGTCTCGAAGCTATGATTGAAGCGTCGCAGTAGTCGCTCAGAGCTGATCACAGTACCTCACTGTTGCCTGATATAGTCGTAAAATGAGTAAAAACATGAATGGCTTTATTGACTTCATCCTGACAGCTTGTAGGTCTATATAGAAGCGAGCAGTGTTCCAGCTAGTAAACTGCAGCAAAAGGAACAATAGGACCACAGGAGTGAAACATGGGTGCAAATCCTGCCGGCTGTGTCCAGACTTCAGAGAAGCTCAAACAGCCCTCACTTTGTCCAGCTAAGAAATGGAGCTATGATCAATAGCTGCTCTGTTGTATGAAGTTGGTCAGTCTCTGGCGCTCTCTCTCGCCCTCCCTCCTTCTCGTTGCTGTTTCATATTTTTCAGAAGCTCATTATTTCTTTTCTGCTGTGGGTGTGAGTGCTAAAGAGGCTCACATGCAATGTGTATCTGACAGCGCTGAAATATTAATGGTCCCCAGTGTAGGAGGTTGGTATAGGGCCTGCATAGTTACAGTACAAAGGGCGCCTTCTCGCCACCAGGCTTTATTAGCCAAGCTGTTAAATGAATAGATGGATATAGCTTGCGCTCTTTCTTCGTGCCTCCTTTTGTGTTTTTGCGCTAGACATCAAACCGCTTCCCCCCCCCCCCCCCTCCTCCCGTCTTCGTCTGACACTTTCCAACGCGTACACTAAACGGGTGTGAGCGTGCACGCACGAGCGTGCGCGCACACGTGCTACGCTGCGCCCGTTCAAGCTTTCTGTGGGAGGACAAAAGAGGAGGGCTTTGCTATCAGTTCATTTTGTGTGGTCTTGGCCATAAAAAAACACCCTGTTCTTTGACTGTGAAAAAAGCCTGTCTTTAATTTTTGGGAAACCCATAAAAGTTTGTCGCTCCTTTCATATCGGCTGCAGAATTGAAAACAAATGCTACATTCTCCCCTCCTCTCCTTTGAACTGGCCAATTATGGAGTTGTGAAAATAAAAATCAGTCTGTAGATCTCTTTACCCCCCTCTCTTTTCTTTCCTTCCTTCTCTCTCTCCCTCTCTCCCTCAGTCACTTTCTTTTTTTTTCCTCCTCCCCCCTTGTTTTTGAAGAAACCGAGGGGGATCACTGATGTCAAAGTCAAAACCAAGAGCATTAAGAAAACTGGCGAAATGCAATACAGCTGCAATCCGACATGACGCTAGAAAATAGGGCTGAGGAGCAGAAAGCCTCTCTCCCATATTCCCAGGGCGCGCAACTGCTCCCGGCCTTGGCTTTGATCTCTTCAAAGCCTCCTGCCTCCTACTAGATGGAGAGTCTTGGCTGCCGCTCGTGAGCGCTGGAGAGAGGCAATGGAGGGAGGTGGGGGTGTTTTTTCGGGGAGGGTGGTGGTGATGGCGGTGGGGGGGTTAGCCGTCGTCTTTTCCTTTCCAGGGCTGAAATCAATCACGGTGCCGAGGCAATTATGTGTAATTCAACCCCAGCCAGATTAGTGACTCTTGTTACCTGAGCGACCGGAGCTCTGTAATCTGTGAGACACACCGGCCTCACCAGCAAAGGAGTAGCCAGGAACAGGCGAGGGCACTTGAGGGAAAGGAGGAGGAGGAGGGGGACTGAGGGGAGAGGGAGAGAGAGGTGCTGAAAAGCAGGCTGCCATGCTGCTGTCCAGCAGAGCAGAAAATCAGAGTACAATGGAGTGATTACACTTGCAGATGTAGCCATATTTATGACGAGGCGGATAGAGAGAACAGAAAGAATGACGAGTGCTGATCGCCATGGAGCTCGCTAGTTAGTGTGCTAACGAGCCAGGTCCCTTTTGTGTTAAAACATGTGCGTAATGTCACCTCCACTGCGCTCAATCCGCCCGCTCCGTCCCCCCCTCCCCTCCAGTGCCATATCTCTATCCCTCATGCCCTCCACAGTCGGCTCCGAAATGCAAGCTTGGCCAAGGCTCCTGCCCCAGGCGCCCAATTTACTATGGCTGGAGAAAAACTCAGTGGCCCCAAGTCACAGAGGAAAACAGCAGAGCTTGAATGCTGCTCTTTCCCTGCTGCTGCTGCTGCAGTTCGTCTGATCTGTGCAACTGTTTCAGTGTCTTAACACACAGCAGTGTAACAATTTACACCCTTCTGCTTTTTTATGTGGCTTACTGAGGAGATTTATCCCAATTATGTTTGCTCCTAGTTTAGGCAAATCTAGAACGAGGTTGGAGTTTGATGCTCATGACTAATACCACCTAGCGTACGTTAAGAGATTATTTGTATGACTTTTTTTCAGATTTTACAAACAATTAATTGGAGGTTGGGCAGAGGGAAAATTCACATTATTGGTATTTAATTGGAAATATATGATTGCCCGGGCTTTGATTCTTCCTTCACTTTGCCTGTAAGCGCTGATGTCACAGGGATGAGAACAAGGCTTTGTTTTTTTTGTTTTTTTGCTCAGCAGTCACTTGATGCAGGATGATGAAACCCACAAAGATATCCAGCAAGAATGTGTTTGTTCATCTGATGAGCTCGCCTTGTGCTCCATGTTTCTTTTGATCATCGGATCGCTTGGTTGTTGATGGGAGGCACTTATTTTTCCTCGTGGGATGTACACATTGAATAAATTAGATATACCATCCTGTTATAATAGAACGTGGTTGATCAGGACCTCGATGTCTGCCATAGTTTTAACAAGGCAGGCTGACAGGGAAGCGGAGCTGACTCTAAAAATATAAAGGTCACGCTGAATGGATTATGTGGCATCAATGGAGCCACCGTCCAGATCAGCAGGAGCCCTTAAATCCACTAGCAGCCATAACCCCTCGGCTCAGGGGCCAGGTGACGCTTTTCATGTCCTCCAATGGAGAGACATCACAGAGGCCTCTTCCACTTTGAGCTGCCTGTCATCAAACAATGCATCAAAACATCAAATCAATCCACCCCCACTGTATCCTTATCTTTTGAGATGAAAGATGGAGGGAAAATGTAAGTGCCCACTGCGGCCCGCATTGCAAATCTGCATTTTTTCAGCTCTCCAGATTGCAAAAAGTGACACTGCCTCCAGCCATTGATTCAACGACCCAGTGAAAAAGTTAGCGGTGGCTAACTGACCTTGCACGGTTTCGTTATGAAAGGGTGAAAACGGGTTTTTTCATTGGACTACTATAGTTTATACTGTAGTAAATATTGGTCCTCCAGACTGCTGCTTGTGATTGCGGAGATGCTTTAACATAATTGTTATCGACTTTAACTTGACATAATCCAAAATGTTGAAAAAGATTTCAACTTTGACATTTCAGATCTACATTTATGGTTCCCAATTGCCATTTCGACATTTGCTAGTAAGTTGACATTCGCATTGTTCTGTTGGACCAGCAGTCCAAAACCCAAAGATATCAGGTTTGCTATCATAAAAAGAGGAAAGATATTCACCTCTCACATTTAAGTGTTTGTCAGTTTATTCAATCTGACATTGCTTTGAGAGATTATATTAAAACGTATGTGTATTCCACTATGAATAAATCCACCTAAGAGCTAAATTACAAACACGGTGTGTTCATTGTGCGGCTTATCGTTGAGATTTGCGGCATCAGGTGCATGAGTGTGCCCTATAATGTTGCTGTAACCATATGCCCCGAGCCTGAGGAGTCCCCTTTGTGCTCCCGAAATGCACTATTACCATTTCTTTAGAGGTATCAGGGGATAAGCAGACGTTGTGCGTTGCCATGTTGTACATGGTCATTGTTTTGTTTGTATTAAAGCCCACAAAACCCTGCCACAAAGCTAATTGATGAGGCGGAGTTTTCATGTGAATGTTCAGATCCTTGGAGAGGTTCTTGAAGTGTTCCATGTGTCTGTGGGGACGGAGAAAAGCCATTTGTTCAGAGGGGATCAGATTTGAATAGCTTTGTGCTTTTTCATTCAGATCTTAACAGGGGCGTGTGCGCCCGGCTAGAAAGGAGCCCTAAAATGTGTGGTTTGATTAATGACTAATTCCAGGCTGAAAGGCAGTTGTTGGTAGTCTTTACCAGTTAATCCCTTAAAACGTGGAATCACACCCAAACAGTGGGCTGCTGGTATTGTTGCAACGGTCCACAATGTGAATAAGCCGAAAAAGGTTTGCAATGTGATCCGCAACCATGAATGCTTTTTCTTAGCATTGTGCAATGAACCTTTTACGTCATTATAACCACAGCGGTCAAATCATTTGTGAAGTAATGAAAGACGCAGCTCTGTCTCGTCTAATTATGTAAAAAGCTAATTTTGGAAGTAAAAGGAGACGGAGCAAGTACGCCCTCGAGCGCAATGGCTTGTTCAGGTGAAAAGAGCATTGATCACGTGACTACGAGGGGGTCAGAAGTTCAGCTCAAGGCCAGGACACAGGTGTCACGGCACCTGAGGCAACGGGGCTTCTTGTGACCTGCAGTTTTCCAAATGTTACATAACCCTATATACTAATCCTATCACAAGAAATTTCTGTTTACTGCATCATCAATGGCACAGACTCTCTAACCCATCAATATTTTTATTCTTTCTATTCTTACGCGTCCTGTTGGTGGGTGTGCATGTGTCTGACTGAAATACAGCAGGAAAACTAGGTCAATACTCTCTACAGCTCAGGCAGAAGCAGCTCTCATTCAAATCACCTCCCCATCCACACTTTCCCGGTGCGTGCCATTGAAAACCTTCCCCCTCGAACGCGGCAGCGACTCCACAGCTTGCCGCTGTCTGTCTGTCTGTCTGTCTGTCTGCTTCCATCCAGCTCTCTGCCTGGCTAGCTCGCAGTGCTAATATTTGCCCCGTTCCTTTTCCGTGGATGCAACGCCGCATCGGAGCTAGCTGGAGCTTAGTGAGAAGCGTACTCCATCTAGCTCTCGTCTCCACAGGTAGAGACACAGAAAGACCCCCACCAGACTCTATTTTCCCCCTCAACGCTGAGCTCCCAAATCCAAACTGACAGCCATTCATGCCCAGAATACCTGGGCGAAAGCTGAGGGGGGGAAACACTATCTAGGTGTAGCAGGCAAATCCGCTCTTGTTCGACGGATCTATGAAGCTCCCGCATAAGGCAGCTCATCAGCACTTTTTCCCCATTCTGCACTGCATTTTCTCTCCCTCTTTCTCTCCGTCTCCGGCATTGTGCGGAGGCTAAGGTTTTTTAGCGCGCTTTGCCACACAAAGTTAGCTTGTGCTAGCGATTTTATTTGTGTACATCTCTCAGGGCCTTCGAGTGTTGTTGTTGAATGTGGATGTTGGCACCGATGTTGCTGCCTGGCATGAATGTAGCTACTCAGCAGACCAGAGCTGGCTTCTAATGATAAATCATGCAGTGTGTTAATGCAGCAGCGGGGTTGCTATAAATAGTTGCTGGAGAGGGATGTCGATTGATTCAGGAAGAAAAATAAAGTGTGCTCCAAACATTTTCTGCTCGTGGTCAGCTTTTAAAGGCTGAGTTCAAACACAAGGCCTTGAGATTAACACACTCCCTCTGGTTTCAAACACACAGCTGATCAGGTAAAGGAGGCAATGACTCAGCTAAATGCTATATGACTCTGATTTTAATACAGTTAGACGAGTTTCCAGATATACTCGGTAGCTGTGTTTATGTTTCTTTTGTGCTACCGGTGCTGAGAAATGACACAATCGTGCATGATTTTTGGGATTCGGTTAACTTGTCTCACTAGATCCAAGGCAAGTGATGGTGCTACGGAGAGCAGCCATGTTCTTTGTGGGGGTGTAGATGCCTAGTGGGTGCTCAAAGTGTGTGTATGTGTGTGTGTGCGGTCCGTCTTTTGTGTACGTGTTTGCGTGTGCGCTTGCAGGCCTGCTGACAGTGGCACTTCAGCAGAATGTTTGCCCTTTCCTCAGTCCTTTGATGTGACCAGGTCCTGCTGTGATAATGAGCCCTGTGCCCCGCCGCAAGGTGAACATCCTGCAGTTCGCTCAGGGCTCTGCCAGAGCCGCGGCCCAACCCCCACCACACCTCCACCACACTCTCTCTGCAAACACAGCAATGGAAGAGTCGACCTCCACTCAGCGCTGATCAGCTTCCGCACAGACAGTGTGAAGACGATGACAATCCTTCATGTGGCACCGATCTGAAACATGTATACACAGCGCATACCATATTAGGGCCAATACGGTGATCAACATCAAGATTTTCCAAGCTGGCGATATATCCCATCCATCCTTTATCTGTAACTGCTTATCCTAATCAGGGTCGCGTTGGGGCTGGAGCCTATCCCAGCTGACGTAGGGCGAGAGGCGGGGTACACCCTGGACAAGTCATCACAGCACACAATGAAAAGACCAAAATCAACAATGACTCGATCCTACGAACGAAGTATTGACTGTATCCAAAGCGTGATATATCTTATTCCTCTGTTGCTCTGGGTGACATGTCCCTTCATTTACGTTTATTTTGAATCCAACGTACACCATAAATACTCGACAGAGTCCCACGTGTCCATTAATTCACCGACTTTTGAAGATAGAAAGTATTGAGAGAGGGACTAACATAATGCTGGTTTTGGTCTTTTCGTGGGATTTATTGACTGGAAGAAAAATAAAGAATACCACAAGCCTCATCTTCTAACTATGTTGGATTGAATTATGTTGTATATACATAAGCCAAAACTCTTCACACTTGACTTAATAACAATTCTTTTAGCTGCAGTTTGCAGAAAAACAATTTGAGCAACAGGATTTCGTAAGACAATAACACCAACTCCAACATATGAACTTCATACTGCAGCTTCTAATTCAAACCTTCACGACCTCTTGTGTGACCTTTTACGGCCTCAGCGCTTTAAAAACAGACTGGCTGTTGTCGCATTACTTAACTCGCTGTGGCTTAACAGGGAAGAAAAATAGCAACTGGATCATTTCTAATGTTCTGTAGCTCTTCCCTCGGTTTTTTAATAGCTCCGCGACATATAGAAATTAAGAGTTGAACACTTTTAAAAAGCGGATAAAGTCTTTTCATCTGGGGCAGGCATATTTCACACAAATTATCTTCTTTGCACGTTCAGAATGTCGGTATGAGCGCTTGCTAGCGTGATTGGTTTGCTTGGAGCGCACACTCTTCATGCCAACTGAAGGATGATGGGTAATCCACCCCGTCCTATTCAGTTGAGGCTTGGTGGCAGTGGCGGTGAGGGGGGGAAAAGAAGACAGTTAACTGTTAATGGCTCCTTTTGTGTTCATATGTAGCATGTATGTGTTAAATAACGCGTTGGGATTGCAGTCTCCGATCAACATGTAGCCGTGACCGTATTTCACAGCTATACGTGCCGTTTTTCAGTCGGTGCCGCGTTCAATTCCGTGTTTTTGCCGTGGCATGTGTCGGTCACATGTGGCAATGTGAATGTTGGCTTGTGCGTCTGTGTGGGTGTGACGGTGGTATTTAGAGGACAGCGTGACAAGTTTCCTCGCATGATAAAAATGTGCTGCAACTTAGCCAATAAAAGCATAACACTGCACATGTGGCCTGTTTGTGCTATCTGAGTAATTCATCAAATGCCATTTGACTTCATGTTTTTATACCTTTTTTGTGTGTGTGTTTTTTCCACCCCATTTTTACCAACTGGCCTCGGCCATCGCTGTCACTGCTTCTGTTCAACTTTTGGGCTCTGACTAGGATTTATGATTGAAATGAAACGAGGAAGGAGAAAGAGAGATTGGTGGGCTTCACAGATGTAAATTTCTCTCCTGGGCAGGCTTTTCCTGTTATTCGTTGCCTCCTCTACTCCTGTCCCTGTGGTTGGCTTCGCTTGTTCGTCTCATTACCCCGGGCGCGTGGCGCTCCTTCGCTTGCTGGCGGCCCGGCTTTCTTCTCCATTAATTGGGTTTCGTTACATTAAGCCCCCTGGCCAAGGGGCCATCCTGCCAATAAAACATTCCATTTTTAGCACTCCACTCGAAGCTGGTGGGGTTCAACCCGCTCTGCGAATGGTAATTGGTTATTTATTTAAGCTTCCTCAGGTTGGTCTCCACTGGTTTTGGTAAAGTGGAGGGAGGGGAGGAGGAAGAGGAGGAGGAGGAGGAGGGGAGAGGTACAGTCCCTTTTTCTTTTCTGTGCTTGTAAAGCCGCTGTGGGAGAATGTTTGCTCACTTTTGTTGGCAAAAGGACGGACAACTTGCACACAAACGCACCTGAGAGTGAACACCTGGTCGGAGGGTGACTGGAGGATTTCAGTGCTGGGCGCGCCCTTGCTTCATACTACTTTTGGATTTACAGAGGCTTTCCGTCTGTAATCTTGCCGTCTTTATGATCACATTGTCAGTGGAAACAGTAGCCAAAGACGGTATTTAAACAATCAGAGGAGGGCGTGTGCTCCCTGCCGGTTATTGTAAATGATTTCCTCAGGCTGTAGGAAACATGTCATTTTATTGGAAATTTACAGCAAACTCTTGATGATACTGTTTACAATTACAGTATCATCCTTTTTCTCTCTTCTGCTAATACCCAGGGACTTATTATTATCATTCTTTGATGCATCCCTTTCCTCCAGAGTGCAGAAAATCCAGTCAGTAGGTGGGGTTGGCTTTTTTGGGGGTTAGAAGGGCTCCTTAAGTGAAAAGATTTAACAGCATGGGAATCCATAGCCACCACTTGAGCTGCCATCTCTCCAGCTGTTTGTGAAACACCTCACATGGTTTCTACACACTTGATTGTAGCTGCAGGCACGAAGAGTCCTCATTGCATATAAATTACAGAAGTGGGAAGTGATTATTATAAAATTCCCGCTTTCCCTTTTTTCCACTCCACTCTGCAGAAGTGGTATAATTGAGTGGAGTACAAAAGGCGTGCTGTGAGGGGGGAGAGAGGGGGGAGAGAGATGGTTTAAAAAAAGGCAATATCGCAGAGATAGTTATTGCATATACCGCATAGACACACACACTCATTTGCAGAATCCATGGCAGGATGTTGGTGGAATCTTGACAGAATACAAGCTCGGAGACACCGGCGTGCCGTCAGTGAAATATTCCCTCAGAAAAAGAAAAAAAAGAAAGAAACAAAAACGAAACGTCCCATTTCCCTTCCCCACCCCCAATTTTAGACGGCACGCCAAGTCATTGGCTCCCCGTGCTGAAACACACTGAAGTGTCTCCTCCATGGAGGGCTCCCTGCCAGCTCCAGTTCCGCACAATGAATTTCTCTTAAAACCACATCTGAGAGGTTCTTTAGAAGGGCCGGCCAAGCCTGGATATGAAATTCCAAATGGAACGTTTTCTTTTCAATCCTCGCCGCCTCTCCTCTTTCGCTTCTCCCTGAAAAAAAATATGAATAGAAGGATCCTAAGCCTATTATTTCTCCTATACAATAAAATGGACCTCCAATATGGCCGCCCTCCATCGCAAAACACCGCTGCTGCTGCTGCTGAGGACTTTTAGAGTCAGTACTGGGGATGAGAGGGGATCAAATTGCAGCGACGTGGCGTGACCCCCTTCGCAGTTGTGGTCACTTTAGTGTCTCCCAACTATTTCATCCTGGAAATTGGTAAAAGGGTGTGTGTGTGTGTGTGTGTGTGTGTGTGTGTGTGTGTGTGTGTGTGTGTGTGTGTGTGTGTGTGTGTGTGTGTGTGTGTGTGTGTGTGTGTGTGTGTGTGTGTGTGTGTGTGTGTGTGTGTGTATAAACTTCCCGAAAGCTACAAACAAGTCTCAACCTGGAAGAATTAAAATGGTGGCTCCATGATGATAGCAGTCAAAACGTGAGGATCATACTGCATGGATGTTTAGAGAGCTCGTCCTTCCTTCAGAAAGTAAACCATGGTCGTTTATGGCATGCAGTTTATGTAAATGTGCACCCAGTAGCCATAAATTTTGTATTGGTCACAGAGGTTTTTCCTTGGCGGATTTTGCCACAATGGAGGCAGTTTATTAAGAAGTTGAGAAAAATGGGATTTGACAGCTGTAACTGGGAAAAGCATAAAAGAGTGCTTCTCTTCCATGGCAGAAGCCTCTAGCTTTCTGAAGTGCTAAGGAGTCAATCACCTTTTTTTTTGTGAATAAGAGGACGGACTAACTTTTGTTTCCACTCGCGTTTTTCTTTCCGTTCTCGCTGCTACAAGTTGGAGAAGACTTCCAGCTAAAGTGATAATCCCCCCAGGTTCTTATCTCATTCCCACAGGATAACAAATGGGAGTGGAGAGGCGTAAAGTAATATGGGTGAGAATGCTATCATTTAGCCCCTGGTATAGGCATGTCCCAGCCAACCCCTAGTCCTGGTTAACCCTCCTTTAGGGGTAGCAGCCCTCACTAATAAGCCCTCCCCTTTGTAGGATGAGGTCTGCCACTCCCACACTTGCAGATTATCCCGTCACCTTTTGACTCTTGTCGACCGGGGTCAAAGAACCGCGCTCACCTGGGCTAATGTGGAAAGCCTCTGCACCGAGGCTTAATTAGTATTCAGGCAGGATTTGTCATATATATATTTTTTTGCTGAATTAGGCGGCATGTGCGATCTCAAATGGTGCAGTGGTGGACTGTGCCAGCTCATATCAACAGAGAGGAACTAGGAAAGGAATTGGCCCACGGAGATGAGATTCCCAGGCCTGATAAGCGAGTCTGATGCGGATGGCGCGTCATGTGGTTGAGGATACTGAGACCATTTTTTTTTTTTTTTTTCGACACACCACACATACTGGCCTTTGTTCCCCGGTTAGGACGTTCCCAGAAGGTGGGGGAGAGGGAGAAAGAGACGGGGAGGGTGTGTGTGTGTGTGGGGGGGTCTTAAGTTGAGACCGGTGCCAGTCTGCGAGCAGTTCGGAGAAAGGCAGACATTCCAGCTACCAGCCAGCATTTATATATATGTGTGTGTGTGTGTGTGTGGGCGAGGAGGGCCGCCAATCACTGCTTAGCACTGCAGGAATGTCACCTTCAGGGACACCTCACGAGGACGACGAAGTGTGAGCTAATAAAGAAACAGTCCCTTGATTATTGCGTCTCTTCGGAAATTTATGCTCTCACTAAATTTAGATGAGTATCTTCAACAACATCATTAATCAGGTGACTGTTCCTTAGAGAGAGAGAGAGAGCGTCTGATTACAATTTCATGAAACTCTTTGATTCAAAGCTTGTGGGAGCCGTTTGGTGTAAGATGTTTCTCACCCAACTGAACTGAACTGATGTCTCTCCGATTAGCCATATATCCTGTGGAGGTGATATTTTGACTCGAGCTCAGCTCTGGGCTCAGATCGTGAATAGTAGATTTAGCATGGCTAAGCATTACCATGTGTTCCGTGCTGCTGAAGCATGTAAGCGCTGTTGGCTGGGGGTTGGCGGGGGGGCCGGGGTTTTTTGGGCCTGGCTCGGTCTATTTTAGTTGTCAGGAGGCAGGTCTCTCTGAGTCAGCCGGGGATGGGATGGGATGGGGGGGGGCATGTGGCCAGGCCACTGTTGACGTGATTACCCCTGCATTAAGTACCGCTGCAGACATCTGTCTCACTCGCGCGCTCTCTCTCTCTCTCTCTCTCTCCGTAGCCAACCCCCCTTCTCCTCCTCCTCCATCCCTCATCTCTCCTTCCCCCGGCTCTTGCTCTGTAATGAACTCCCCTTATTCACCAGCTAATGACTGCCTTTGATCTCCCGCCTAAGACCTCTGCTCTAACTCTACCCTGTGAATCTCTCTCTCTTCTCTCCCCTCTCTTTGCTCCATCGCTTGTACACTCCTATTCGCTGCGGCTCTGTTTCGCGTCTTACTCTCTCTTTTGCTGTCTCAAGCATGCTCGTGCACCTCTTTTGACTTGTTTTTCCTCCTTCCTTCAGGGATTTTTGGTCCTGCTGACCTAGGCTAAACAAAGTTTTTGAGGTGCTTTTTGCTCAAGCTACTAAAAGGAAATTGGTGAAATTATTTCAGTTACTTTTTCCCCCTCATCCACATCTACAAAGAAGCAGACCACCCGCACTATATGTGCCGTACCAGTCCCCTAGGTCACGTGGCAGGGAATGGCGCTGTACATCACATGTGATAATGCAGCTGAAACTCATGTATAGTGTCACGACTCTTTCATATTGTTTTTAAAATCTTGTATTTTTTTTCTCCCCATAGTCCAACAAAGTACCTGTGGTGCAGCCGTCCCATGCAGTCCACCCACTCACCCCGCTGATCACGTACAGCGACGAGCACTTCGCCCCGGGATCCCATTCCGGTCATCACCCCCAGGATGCCAACAACAAACAAGGTAAAGAGCAAGCAAATAAATCTCTGTGTGGGAGGAAGGTGCTGCAATAGAGCAGTGAATGATCTAGGCTCGCAAATACTGTCGACGTTCTTGTCATTCTCGACCTTTTAAGAAGTCAAGAATCATCTAAAGTGCTACTAATTTGAGGCGTACAGATCCAGACTCTGATTCTGGTACCTCTGCTCCAGATATTTGGCGATACGGATCCGATACCAGTGCGCTTTTCCGCAAACTTATGATGTATCTGTATGTCTCACTGCCTGGAACTCAATGAGATCATTTTAACATGATTCAACACGAGGCCAGGGACTTAGTTGGCAGCCTGGTATGACCACATGAGAACAGCTGATAGTCTAAACTCTCAATTTTATGACAATGATATCAAATAATCTATATCTGATGTAACTGATCACATAATAGCTGACACCTGATCCACTTAATAAGATCAGTATTGGTGCAGATCTGGATCTGTGAGTAGTCCTCACTGCTAATTGTAACAAAACATGAATTTCTGTGCAGTTTTTGCATCTTTCCAACTTCCAGCTAAATTTGATTCGGCTTCATAAATCATAATTTAGTAACCCTGTTTGTTGCCATTAAAAGTAGTAGTAGTGTTGGCCTTAATAAAGATATTTTACTCCACCAACTTTGTCAATATGTATCGTTGGATTTTATTTGAGCTGGCATTCAAAAGTCTTAGACAGGAAGAAGAAGACATCTTAGAAACATCACAGTTTATGCTTTGAAGATTCAAAAATAAACTGTGATTCAGTTCAAAATATTACAATAATGCTGAACGTTGAACTCAACTCTTTAAACTCAGCCGGAGCTGTTATTCTTTTTACATCCCCATCTGCCAACACTGTCAGGAATCAATAGAGTCGCACAAACCGAAATGTGTCACAGCAAAGTCATCCTTTCTCTCAGTTCTTAACGTGAACTCATATGAAGCAGCCTGTGGGACGGCGAGCTGAGCTCTGCTGCCCTCTCTCCCTCTGCACTCTTCTGTCTCTCAGTAACAACATCAAGCCACAGCTCTGACAGCTGCAGAGGAGCTCCTCAGCATTTTGGACGAGCTCCTCGGCACCGCACAGCTGGAGACTTTGGCAGCTTCTCACGAACTCGAAAAAAGAGAAAGACGTGGGCCCCTTCCATAGTTTGGTCCCGCACCTTTTCTCTTCTCTCCTTCGCTTTCTTCTCCAGCGGCTGCCAGATGAAAAGGAGGAGAGGGATCAGACAGGATGTAGGCGATGATGAAGACGACGACGATGATGATGATGAGGCTGGGAGGTTCTGAGGGACCAGCTATAAATAACAACGTGGAACTGAGCGCAAGAGTACACAGCGTAGTGAGATGAAGGCAGAGAGAGAGACGTATAAAGAGAACCGTGCTCCACATATGTCAGAGGAATCACGCATCAGACACATTCTGTTGAATATTTTTCTAATAGAAGCAGAAAAGAGTTATGTTGACACGGAATCGAGCAAAAAATACACCGTGCGCACATGCACGCATTCGATTTCAGAAATTTGTTGTCATGTTGTACAATTTATGCTCTCCGTTTTACTGTTTCGTGTTGGTCTTACCAGTCCATAGAGATCCAGCGAGTATCTGACAAACACAGAGGAGCATAGAAAGACCCCTGGAGGGCCTCTCTCTTACTATATTTGATCTTTGCACTCGCAGCCCGACAGAAATCCATGTCCAAGCGATCCAGTTGCAGAATTAGCTGCAAATGAGTACCTCAGGCATATTCGTGCGCGTGTACGCCAGCAGAGCTAAGCTGAAGATGCTTAAAATCTCTCTTATTCTGTTTCTTGCTGTCCCTCTCTCCCCCCCTCTCTCTCTCTCGTATCGACCCGTTGCTGCTCTGTCCTTCTTTAGTGGGCTCAGACTTTGATCGTTAATTATGAAAAACAATCATGGATTTTCTGATTATGAGCTCTAATATGCACAGGGCCGCTCTGCAGGATGGAAGGTCGTGCTGGTGTGTGTGGTGGGCTTTGAACATTTTACATCCAAACCTGTAAACGTGTGTTTTTGTTTAAATATGGGAATTTGAATACAGATTATTTCCAGGTTTCACAATGAGAATCACGTTAGTGTTGCTTGTTTTGAGAGGAAACGCAAGTGTGAAGCCGTTTTCGGGTGTCAACGGGAATGTGTGAATAGAGGGGGAGTGAGTAATTAGGCACCTTAGGGGTGTGAGTGACAAGGTTAACACGCTGGGGCTCTCTCCTCCTCCCTCGCCGCCTTCAACCCTTGCCTCCTTCCCTTCTGCCCTCAGGAGGGCCCTCAGGAGTGTTACGTGGTGGATTAGTGGGCAGGGGGTAGTGCTATGCACGCTATGAATCCAGCGTTGCAACATTGGCTTTGGAGATATAAGCCCCCCTACTCGCCGGGCTTCTCTAAGGAGGGAGGGCCCCTTCAGACCGTAGCCTGGAGAGAGAAAGAGGAAGAGAAAAGATAGAGGCAGGGAGAAAAGGCTGGCTCCAGCAGGGATTAGAAGATGGGGCTAATCTGGAGGCATTTGCCCTCTTTTCTTTGTGTATACTATATGTGTGTGTTTGAGCACACATAGGCATGCTGCACTTGTCTGTGTATGAATAGCATTTCATGATATCTGCAGACTTTTAATCATATTACTACTCGCTCTGCTCTAAAACGAAAAACAAATAAGTGCTAGCCAAGCAGATTTTGTTAAATTTTAGTCATCTTACAGCTCCATTCCCGGTTTAAAAACCCCCTCGACCTTGAAAACCCAGCAGGAGCAGGCGAACTGGAGATGGAGGGAGCTTAGTCCTGAAGATCCACCGACAGTTAGTCCAAGTCAATCCCGTGTCTACAGGGAGAGCTGCAGCCTCGGCCACAAAGAGGAAGCCTCAATTAACCAGCTTAAAGACGCTGAAACACACTGGAAGGGCTCGAGCTAAGCGGAGGAAATATTATCCTTTTCTTGCTGGTTGATAATGTGAGGTCAAGAGGTGCATGCAAGCCCCGACATGTGCACTGTCCTTGACTTGTAGCAAAGCAGGACGAGTTTTCAGCTGTAGCTCGTAGCTGTCTCGGGTTGTCAAGGATTAAAGCTCTGTGGAAAGTTAGTGCGGAGACCTTGAGTTGAGATTTTCTTTGTCGAACTGTTTCCAAGGTCAAGAATTAACTTTCACAAAGGGGATGCACCGCTCCAACTCTTTCTCTGCTGATACCTAAACTCAGAAACTGATCCAATCCAAGTGCTCTCTTTTCCAAAGAATGTAACCTCAATGCGTGGAATCATTGGAATCATTTTAACGTACGGTAACATGAGTTCAGGGATTGCTGTGGCCAAAACAGACAGTGGAACAGTGGAAACAATTTGATTTTTTTTTATACTGACATTGACAAAGAAAGTGTTTATAATATCGGTCACATCAAGGCTGATACCCAATCTGCTTAATAAGGCTGGAGTCCTCCTCCTTGGATCAGTGATTGGCGATTGGTGTCAACTTTGAGGAACATCAACTCAACATGAAAGCCTTTTTTTCTATAAAAAGTGTAACTGGAATACAACATTGTGTAATGCTGTCTTAATACAAGCAGCTATACAAGAATATTAAGTAATAAAATGGTCCACAATTGGCAAAGTTGTGACTTAAATCAGGAAATGTCTGATTAAAGATCTGACAAGCATTTGATGCTAATTTTTGGTGCTGTATGTAATATGGATCACAAAATGTTCTCATACTATTTAAATATTCTTTGTTATGATATAACTGAAATAATGCCTCAGGTTTTGAACTGGAATACTTTCTAACTCTGTCATGTACCATTGTTGTTGTGTAGGAATGCCAAGGCATCACCCTGGACCAGACATGCCCAATTTCTACTCCCTCTCTCCTGGAGGAGTTGGGCAGATCACGCCACCGCTGGGATGGTGAGTCACAGACAGACAAACAAACAAAAAACAAAAAGCATGCACAGTTGATTAGCATACAAGGAGCAACAACAAGGAGCAATTACTATCCTGTCTCTTTCACATGAGATGCACACTGACACTGTACTTTGCTCTGTGTACTGAGTGGAAGATCCCACCAGTCCTGCCCTGCAGCAGCAGCAGCAGCAGCAGCCTACACAGGGGAGGTCTGCCTCTGGCTTTTCCTGCTGCATGGCTGCGGCTTGAGCCACACCGCTCGTCTGTGTGCCCAGCACATGTCAAACACATCACAGCATACGTGCCCCTGCATAACCATATGGCTGCTTAACCCCCATCAAATCTTCCTGGAAGCTCTTCTCTCTCTGAGCCTCACTTCAATACTTTTTTTTTTTTAAGTATCTTTTTCTTTTCTCCCTTTTTTGGCCGCGTCATTGTCGCTGACATTCCTGTTCTTTTTTATTCTTTGTCAACACATCTTGCACTTTTTCTTTCTTCTTCCTCACTATCTCTTTCTCTGTCAGCGTGATGTTTGTAAAGACAGAGCTTTAGGCATACACTGAGTGAAGCCAGATGTAAGGTGCAGGATCAGGCGGTGGTTGGAACCCAGACGGTCTCCTCTTGTTTTGCTCCTCAGACCTTCTTGAATCTGCATACATACAGTTTATTAACCCAATTTATCTGAGTTTTTCTCCACTTTTCCACCTAGATCTGATTTTTGGATCCTTGGTGGTCAAAGTCTGTGGACTGGGGAAGCATTGTTTTTGCATTTTTGAACATTGCCGATCAGTAAATTTCATGCTTCGCAAGAATCTGTTTTTCTATAACAAACATTTTTTTTGAAACGTAACCGCAGCTTGATGAAGTGAGCGCTGAAACAAATGGACAAGTGGAAGAAAATGGAGATGCAGACATTACAGACCCACTGATGGATGGATGACAAGAAACAAACTGTACTATTTATTATTTCAGAGAAATCGTCCTAAGAGTCGGCGACGAGGAAACAAAAACACATCCAAAGATGTTTAGCAGAAAACAGTTCTGAGAGGACCTCGAGCCAATTCAAACAGATTTTAAAACTAAAGACCACAGTAGGTTTCTCTGTCGGTTCCTCTGATTTCGTTTGATGCCCTGAGATACAAAAACACAACTCATGGAAACTTGTAGGTCCTGACTTTAATAATTATTATGGTTCCAAACAAACATGTAATCATAAACCAGCAGTACCAGCCAGTTCATTTCACTGGAAAGAAGTAAAGATTAGAGAAAGGTCCAAAATATGTAATACATTTATTTTTCTAATGTCCCACCTGTGCAATCTCATGACCTACAACATTTGTCTTGCGACCTCTTGTAGAGGGAGATTTCCATGTTTATTGTGTCCAGCAGGATATTGTTATAGTTATTGACTACTGTCAATCGTCAACATTAACTTTAAAGTCCGTGTAAAGGGAATTCTGAGATTTCTTTCGAAATACATTAAATATGTTGTAAAATATTTGCTGAAAACACGTGAAAAGACTTCGAACGATATATTACTGAAATGTGGGCGGTCCTAAAGGGTGGCTCGATGACACGCTGAGGCCACCCTGAGCATACCCCTGCACCCCTAGCAGAGAGATAGGGATTAATTCATCTCGCTCAGAGTGTTTCAGAGTTAGTCATGTCATTGTCTGAACTCATCTGACACGTTTCAGTCGCTTCAAAATGGCTACTTGACTGCTCCCACGAGTGGGCGTGGCTTCAGCGCATTCAGCGGAGAATACTGCTCATTTTTACCCGATTTTGACACCTAATTTCATAAACTTGTCTATTTTTAATCATTCACATTTGGCTTGGTGGTTAATAACACTTTCTTCTTTGGTCTGACAAACTCAGAACACACATTTCAAGTCCACTACTTTAATACTGCAGGAAAAAGGGTGGTGAAATCAGTGCTAGAGCTAAAAAGAGCAGCTTGTTCTTAGTGTCTTTCTAAAAATGAAACTTAACATCAAGTAAATAATACGTGTGGAAGGATTTCTTTCCTTGTTTGTGACCTCTGTTGTCACTTACGTGAAATTTAGAGGATCCTTTTCATGTTCCCGTCCTCCTTCATCCTCTTTAATTAATCAAAGTCTGCCGTTATTGCAGGTTCTCACACCACATGGTGCCCGGCCCCCCAGGTCCTCATGCCACAGGAATCCCCCACCCGGCCATCGTCAACCCACAGGTCAAACACGAGCCTCTGCATGAAACAGACATCATGCACATGTGAGTCCTACAAACACAAAAGTACCTTCATCAAACACTCACACACTCACACTCCCCTCCCCTTACCCCCTCTATCAGCAGTTTTCTGAGACAACATACTTCCAGGTATTTTGTGTGCGCTCCACCACTACAGCAGGCCATTGCTGAACAAACCCTCTGTCAGAGCCTTGTTCTCATTCCCTTGATGTGAGCAGATAAGTAGCGAGGGCCCGTGCTCTACTGATAACAGGCCTATGCTTCATTTGGCCTCAGGGATCACAACACACTTAGCCAGCAACAGATACAGGTCCTAGATTAGTGCTCGGATGAACTGAATTCACATCCCCAGTGCAGTGTGTGCAGTGGGAAGTGCTGTGAGCGCCCTGAAGTGGTTATCACTGATATTTCCATTATTCATGGCCATCCCAGCACCAAGACTTTACACGTATCAAAAAGGGTTTTAGAAAGTAAGTCCAGAGTGTGAGCAGAGTGTGTGGATGAGAAGGTTTGGTTGCCATTACTGGCGAAGTAATCTCTCCACATGAAGAGCTGTGCAACTGCACATGATTAAAGAGGCAGGGGCCCATGGCGTGGCAACCTCTCTCACGCTGCCTCGCCATTGGCTGAGAGCAACCAGACCCTTCTTGCTTTTGTCGCCATCCAGCACCACAAATGTTGCTTTGCTCTTTTTATTCCCCCCGTTTTGTTTCCGCCTCGTCTTTACCTCCATCCGTGCTGTTGTTGTTTTTGTCTTTACAGGAAACCCCAGCACGAACAGAGAAAGGAGCAGGAGCCCAAAAGACCGCACATCAAGAAACCGCTAAACGCCTTCATGCTCTACATGAAAGAGATGCGCGCGAACGTGGTCGCCGAGTGCACGCTGAAGGAGAGCGCTGCCATCAATCAGATCCTGGGACGGAGGGTAGGTGCACGGACCTCATGCTCTTTGTCGCTGCTGCTTTTATTTTTGTTGATTGAGTTAAAACAGGAAGAGACTGCAGTTCTAAAGACGGCAGCGCGGGCCAGGCACAATTAGTTTTAAAAAGTACAAGGGTTCCTCTCTGTATTAACATACACTCTTTTATGAACTAGTTGTGATTATTGTCATAATGATCGCCCCGACCAATTACTTCTCTCTCAGCACTGCACAGATATAGACCGCCTATCTAACTGACATTTAATCAAATTGGCTTTAATAAAATATGCCTGGATAATGGCACGGTTGGAAATGACAAAATTTGTTCCTTTTGAGGATTGGGAAAAGAGTGGAACCACAGAGCCATGTTAAAAGCCTTAACGAATAGGCCTAGCGGTTGAGGCAGCCAGCCACAGCAAAGCCTAGTTTGTGGCCTGCATAGGGTAATTGCTCGCTGACATAGTTTGAATAAAAAGCGCTGCTAAATTGGAACCAGTGTTTTGATATGAAATCAAAGTTTTTTTTTTCTTCCTTCTCTTCTCTCCCTCTTTCTGACTCTCTGCATGTTAATCTCTTCATCATGTGTCCCCCTTCTTCTTCTTTGTCTCTCTTTTATCCCCCCTCCTTGTTTTTTTTTTTTTTCTTACACCAAATGTTTGGAAGTTGAAAGAAAAACTTTTTTTTTTTTTTTTTTTTTTTTTTTTTTACCAAAACACCAACACACTTCTTTATGCAGGGAACATGCAAGTGCATGCAAGTAATTGACTGTATGCTATTTTTTTTTTCCCCCCCTTAATCTCCTTTTGTACTGAAACAGTGGCATGCTTTATCTCGGGAAGAGCAAGCTAAGTATTATGAGTTAGCCCGCAAGGAACGGCAGCTCCACATGCAGCTCTACCCAGGCTGGTCCGCTCGAGACAATTATGTAAGTATCAACAGAACAGATTGGCAAGAGGTGCGCGTGCGTGTGTGTGTGTATGTATGTTGATTTATGTTGTTTGTTTATGTCAGCGTCGCATGACTTGTTCTTTTTTTTTTTTTTTTTAAATGGCACCCGATAATGACACACACACGCCAATTCACACTAGTAGGCGCCGTGCTAATGGAGTCCATTTGTGGAGCCTTTGTTTCAGCCTAATGTGTAATTCATAACACTGTGATTCACTGTTCTATTACCATCCACACTAAAATGGATTGTAGTATCATGGACGTTATTATTATTGCCACAGCGAGTGAAAACTGCCTGGTAATGGTTATGCTAGTCTTTTGATGTTCCGTATCAGCATGGAGCTTTGGATGTAAAAAGCACCTGTTAGACTGAGCTGAGGAGGATGGATCATACATACAGCATTCAGCAGCAGCAACCTTTGCTCCTCCAGCTGCCCAATTTTTTGTTTTTTTTCCCCCATTTTTGTTTGTGAATGTGGGAGGTTCAGCTGGATTTAAGATGCAAGTCTGTTTTTCTGGTGTGTGTGTGTGTGTGTGTGTGTGTGTGTGTGTGTGTGTGTGTGTGTGCATACGTGTTGTTGCGTATTTGCTTGGAAGTTGTCAGATCTGTCTCTCTGAGTATGTGGTATGAATTTGTGTTTGTGTGTGTGCGAGAGAGAGAGAGAGAGAGAGAGCACCAGTCCTTTATTAAAAAGTGTGGCTCCGGCACTCACATTCACTCCACCACCAAAGTGCTTTGTGGTGTTTATCTGCCTCCCCTCGGACACCGGCAGCATCCCTCCTCCTTCTGCCTCCACCGCTCCGCTGCCAAAATGCCTCGTTGAGGGGGGTGGGTGGTGTTTTTTTTTCTTTCCTTTTTCGCAGCTCTGCTCCCAGTGAAGCACAGCACAGTTAAAGATACACAACATCAGCTAGTGACAGTTAGCCCAGTTCCCATTTAATTTCCAGCTTTGTTAGTACAAACACACTTGACGGGTTGAGCAGAAAAAACGAAAGTAGAGGAATGGTTTTATTTGGCACACCGAAGAGATAAAGGGAAATGATGATGAGTATCCTGTGACCCCACCCACAAACAAAATCCTCAGCTGTGCCCGGAAAACACCCAAAATAGGTAACGCGCCGCCACACCGAGAGTGTGTGCAGCACTCGTAGTTTTGCTGTGTACCCCCCCCCCCCCTCTCTCATCCTTTCCTCTCACCCACTCTCACTTAGTCCCTCTTCTTCCCCTGTCTGCCACAGCAGTAGAAGGCAGATTAGCTCATGAATAAGTGGATTAGCAGACTTTGCAGCAGGAAACCAAAGTGCTGCTCATATTTGACTAGAACGACTCTACGCTGCTATCTATACCTATAGTCTCCCCCCTGGGGATTTAGCATAAGCTATAAATCCTTACAAACTCCCACCACCTCGCTTGGAAAAAGAGTGGCGCTCTTCACAGTCATTGAAGCTAGACTAGCCTAATTACAGTGAGCATTTTTAATTGCACTTCATGTTAATATTTGTCATTAGAGGGACTTCAAAGGTAGGCCACAACAGTAGGAACAAGCTGTACCTCTATCTAGGGTTAAAAAAAAAAGGCCTAAAATATGATAGAAAGTAAGTCATTTAAAAGCTGGTGGAGCAACACTTTACATCACTCGCTTGGTTCCGTCCCTCTCAGCGTGGCAGTTTGCTCGTGGAGTCCGGAGTCTAAGGGATGCTGGTTGGTTGCCCAGCAGGGGATGAGTGAACATGGCAGTCAGCAGCAGGATACCAGAGTGGTCTAGTGAGCGTGAGTGCTGGAGCCACACTTTATGTGTTCCTCTGTATATTTTTTAGGGAAAGAAGAAGAAGCGGAAGAGGGAGAAGATGCAGGAAACGGCCCCCGGTAAGCAAACGCTCCCTCTCCAGTTCCTTCTCTTTTCTCTCTCTTCTACTTACTTTTTTTTTTTTTAATATTTTGTGTGTGTCGCATCTTGCAGTTGTGAGTTACAGCATCTTTCCATAGATGACACGTCATCTTTTACATGCTCACTCTGTAAAAACGGGGACAAACCCTCACATACTATCCTCATTCTGGCTTCAGTAGACTGGCTTTGATTCTGTGCAGGCAGCATAGTCCTTCACTTTTCTCATAGACTTTCTTTGTATACATGCCCTCCATCCGTTTGTTCCTTCCCTCTCTCTCTCATCCCCGTCTTCACATATTACACCTACTTTGGGATTAGTCTGTCCATTCTATACGACTACTTACCAATTCTGGGCTTTTTGCACTATTTGTTTGCCTGCTGCACTACAGTATGTCTTTCTGCTGACCTTGTTTAGCTGCGCTTATGAGCCTCCTCTCAGCACTTCCAACTGTAATCCATTGAGAATTACATCTTAAGTAAAAATGTCAGTATATTTACTCTGTGTAGGCCAAAAAAAAGGGACGGTTAAAGATCCATCCCGTCCACATACCTCAAAATTCTTTTTTAAAAAAGATGCAATTTTCTGCAGGTACAGGCCAGAGAATGAAAACGGCGTACATCTGAGAAAATGGTAAGACAAACACTCCATCCCCCTCCCTGTCTGATCAGTTCAATATATGTCAAGTCTTTTTTAAACTGCTAAACACTGACTTGAGAGTATGTACTCACAGACTAATCCTAAAAAGGTCCACCCTAACCTCGCCATAGTCATTGTGTCAGTGGTGTTAAGGCCTGAAGAGGGATTGTGGAGTTTGCTCAATGGCCTCGGCACAATGGGCATTGGATTTTCTCCCTTCTTTGTGTGTGTGTGTGTGTGTGTTGAACTGACTCAATTGAATGTTTTTGTGTCGAGCACTGGCTGGATGAAAGGTCAGATGTTGTGTCAGCGGTTTATGGTGTATTTTTCTTCCATCGTGTTTTTAGAAAAATGTCCAAATAAAAAAAGGAGAGGAGAAATTATTGCTTAATAAATCAGACGTCTCATCCACTTGGTGTTTTCTAAACACGGACTAAGTGATACATCTGAAAACACTTTCTTTTTTTCCTTTTACTGCTGGTGGAGGCTAAGATGTCAGCTCAGCCCCATATGGACTACATGTGTTGTCTCTCTCTCTGCATCTTTGTGAAGCAGAGCAGGATTCAGCAGCTTGTTTGGCAGGAACATAATGAGATGCTATACCTTAATAAGATTTCATGGTATCTGGGGTTTCAGGGGTGTCTATAATGCCTTCATGACAAAGACACTCAGCTGTGATTTTTTTTTTTTTTTTTTTTTTTTTTTTACATATGTTGAGATATATTGATTCAGATGACGTATCAAACCCTTCACCAAACTGTCACCTGCCCTTTCTTCTCCTGTCGAAAGGCAGATTAACGTTCCCAATATGTGGCGAAGGCAACTCTATTTTCACACTTAGAGTCTTCCACTTACTCTCCATCTCTCTCCTCTCCCCTCCCCGCGAGTCTGGTAGCATCCTGTTGTTCCGCTCCCTTTCGGCAGCACAGAAAGCCGGGCAGATGTGACAAATCTGGTCTTACGTAGAAATCGGCCCAAGCCAGACAAAGGTTTTCCACTTGATCGATTCCTGACCCGGTGGCTCTCTCTGAACCCGAAATTGGGCTTCTTTTCTTTTCATTTTTTTTCTTCTTCTCGCCACAGCCCCGGTTTCAAAGTGCACAGAGAGCGAGCGCTAAAAAGGACTTTATCTCTGATCCAATAATTAGCAGCGCCTAGCCGCAGCGGGATGGACACCCTTGCTGATTCTCAGTGACAGCCTTAAAACTAATATGCATAATACCAAGGATACTGCCACAACTCCCCAAGCCCTCAATTTATGCAGATCCCAAAGAGCTGGATTGAGGTTAGCTTGGTGTAGACGCCGAAAAACATCTTTAAATGAACTCGTTTGTCTATTTCTTTTCATCTGCCCCCAGCCTCCACCCCATCTGTCTTCCCCTCCACATGAGAAATCCGAAAGGAAATTTGTTAATGAGTTAAATTTGAAGACACAATTTGAACACCGTTTTTTTTTTTTTTTTTTGTTGTACGATGGCTCAAACGCAGTGAACATTCGCTCCGTTAGATTATATTTCCCGCATAATGGAGAATATTCAGCATAACAAAGTCAAATGTTTCAGTCTAGGTGGATTTTATGAAGGGAAAATTGACTTAATACACATTCGTATTAAAATATTTTATGGCTTCTGCTGAGTATTTCTGCCTGTGAGGCAAACCAGGAGTTGAGTCGTCGGACTGTGTTTTATGGCTTGCCATCGCTTCTCTTTGTTATCTTTAGCATGTCAAACACTGGGCCCGCCACACAGCTGGCTCTCACCACAGTGGAGCAGCACTCCGAGAAGTCATTACTCTGACAATGTGAAATGAGGGTTTCCGTCTCTTCCCCTCGTGCCCTAGCCCACCCCAGTTTTTTTTTTTTCTCTCTGACGCTGCCTGGAAATGTGAAGTTAGTTTTAACCCCACCTTTTCTTCACTTCTCCTGCACTCCTTCTTCTTTATCTAGTTTCTCTCCTGCTCCCTTGCTTCCTCTCACGCCTTTTGTCTGACTAAAGCCCGCTGATTCACAGCCTTTGAGATAGTTATCTGGCCGAGACACATACATGCCCCGGAGGCTTTCTCCCATTTCAGCCACTGCACATTTTTTTCACAGGGGGGAGACACTCTTAACAAAGGTTGCCTTTTTAATCTGGCCGGCGAGGGCCAACGGAGTTGCAAACACTTGCAAACTGCCATAAAACGGCTCATGAGTCATCTTGCTCAGACTCATGAAGGCGCTCTTTTGTTGTCAAGTCAAGAGGCACTCTCAATCATCCTTTAAAAAAAACAAAAAAAAAACCGATGTTTTACGATTATTAAATCCGAGTAAGTGCATTAAGTGTCCCCTCTCTCAAGAAAGTGTTGGTCAAGCAGGAGCTTTGGTGGCCACCCTCCTCTCCTCCTCTCCTCTTTCTTAGTCGTCGTGCCCGGGCTCTGCTCCCTCTGATGTGTGCAGCCAGAAGTCAGCTGTCAAAAGACTTTGATGGGTGAGGAGGAGAGAGGGAGAGAGGGAGGGAGGGCGGGCGTGAGGGGGCAAGAAAGGGGCCAGAAGAAAATCCCTCATTCTCCCTCATTCTGAGTTTACTCGACTGCCACTCATCCTTCAGTCTCCATCCCTCATTTCTTTCCCTCTTCTCTCTTTTTATTTGTTGCCTCTCATCTTCTCTCTCTCTTTGCACATTTCTCTCTCTCTCTTTCTCGCACACACACACAAACACACACACACATATATATTAATATATATATATGAGCAGCCAGCCACACACCCCAGCTGCAATTAGGCAAGATTCAGCGTCTGCCTCTATTTCCCGAGTCGTTTCAATTTGGCACCGAGCCTTTAGGCCACCAAGGCACAGCCCAGTGCCTCCACACCCCGCCTTATTAGTGACCTGGGATAATTGGGGAAGGAATCCGAATCCAAAAGCAAAAAAAAAAAAAAAAAAAAAACGGACTCTGGGTCTCGCTCTGAGCAGCACACAGGAGATGAGAGGATGTTTTTAAAACTGTACTACTTCACACACAAAAAAATAGTTATGAGTGGGAGGTGGAGGAGAGAGATTTGTGCTTAAATCAGAGCGACGCCCCGGATAATGTTTCTCTGGGTAGGAAATAAAAATCGGAAATGTTCACCCGTTCTCTCACTCCCCCTGACCTCCACAAAGCCTACTCTGTGAAGAAAAATGACCCTCTCAGCGCTTAGTACGTCGACTTCCAGAGGGTGACAGTGTGTCAAACTTGATGTAATTTAAGTACGCGTTTGTGGGTTTTAGCTTAGATGCACAAATCTTTTTACACTGCTCGTTTGCTTGTCTTATCCTGGCCTGGAAACCTTGTTTGACACTTTTAAGAGGAAAATAACCATTAAGACCCTCTTAAAGATCTCTGTTTACATGTGAGAAAACGCAGCTATAGTGCAGCAGTTGTTTAGACTGGGGCTTGAAATTTTGTTTTGATTAAGTCACGGGCCTATTGTGTTGTGGTTTGGCCAGCTGCAGTAACAGTATGAGGGTCCAGTCTCTTGACTTTTTTTGTGATGTCTTCTCCACTTCCTCTCTCTCTCTCTCTCTCTCTCTCTCTCTCTCTCTCTCTCTCTCTCTCTCTCTCTCTCCTTCCACCTCCTCCCTCAGCCTCGCCCCTGTGGCTCCTTCGAGGCAGTGCAGCTCTTCTTCTTCTTCCTCTCAGGAGGAGGAGGAGATACGTGACCTTATAAAACGCTCCCCTCGTGATGCTTATCACTCAGTGAAAGGCCCCCAGGTAACGCTGGGGCACAGACAGGAAGAGGGACAGTGGTGCTGAAGGAAGCGGTGTTTATTTTTGTTTTACTCTAGTCTAGTCAGTCTGGCCATTGTTAAAGGAAGCTCCAGCTCCAGCTCCAGCTTTTTTTTCCCTCCTCCCCTTCTTTCACTCATTTTCTGCCTCTTTACACCCCTCTTTCCCCGCTCCTCCTTTTCCTGCTCCTATGCTCCGTCCTGACAGAGAATATGAGTGGCGGTGGAGGCCTTTGAAGCAAGACCACAGCAGAGGGAGCGGTCATTGTGCAGGCTCTTTGAATGTGCAGCACACACACACACACACACACACACACACACACCCTCTCTCTCTCTCTCTCTCTCTCTCTCTCTCTCTCTCTCTCTCTCTCTCTCTCTCTCTCTCTCTCTCTCTCTCTCCCCCCCAGCCTGCAGCGGCTCAGACTGAGCTGTGCGGGGGCACACGGCCAGACTTCAGCTGCCTGGGCCCCCCAGCGATGCCGCCTCAGATGTGGGCAAAAGCCTCCCTCTAACCCCCTTTTCCTCCCACACCCTCCTGTACTCCCCTAGTCTCACCCACACATGCCTGAGGTTTGTGGGGTTTTTGGTGACTCCCCACCCTCCTCTTTTCCCCTTTTTGACCACAACCAGACCCCACCCTTCCCCTCTCTCTCCAACATTTAACACAGACACCATCTTCCCTTCTTCTTTTTCCCTTCACTCTCCTGGTTTCAGCCCTTCCTGACTTGACTTGTTAGTTTCTGATAGCCCCTGTGGAAAAGCTACAACATCCCCCGAGCCCGTCTTTTTGAGTGGAGGTTAAAAATCTCAAAGGCGGCGATTTCTTTTATGTTAAATGTCTCGGAGCCAAAGAAAGTGCTGACTGCGCACGGCGTTTTGTTCAAAACATTGCTTTGTCTTCCAGGTGCTTTCTTTCTTTTTTTTTTTTTTATTGGCCTGCTCGTTTTATTTCTCCCTCGTGTCTTTAAGAGCGGCTCTGCCACAAACGTACAGAGACGAGGCTCCTTTTGAAAACGGTGTCACAAAAGCTGTGCATGATCCAGGCAAAGGTCGCTGCCAAAATATGGCACCGCACCATCTAAATGTGTGAACAATGACTTTAGTAGAGCTCTCAAGTCTGTTAGTCTGAGCCAGACTGAGCTGAGTGGATGATGTAACAAAGGGCTGGCACTTAAGAGTTTGCTGGAACTCGGGGTTGAAAATTAAAGGGGCTGCGGTTTCAGCGTTCATCGACTCGTCACATTTGAAAGACACTGATAGAAATGTTGGTTCTGTTTCTGTCTGAACAGATTACATTTATCAGTGATCGCTCTCGTAACTCGCGCTGAACAATTTGGGTGAGTCTGAGTCATTTACGAGCAAAAATGGCAAAAATTCACTGACTTCAGCTGCTTTTCTGTTTTACATCAGCACAGTCAAAGATTGACTTTTCTTTTGACTAAACAACAACAAGTTCAGATAAAAACTGATGGACTATAGATGATAATTATTCTTTGCAGCCCGAAATTTGAAACCATTTTCTGTAAAAGTTAGTTAGAACATATTTGTGGCCTTGATTTTGACCTGACGTTTAAGTTTTATTTAGTTAATTCTGGTCATCTTTCCTATCAGTAACAATGAGATTGTACTCACTATGTTATCTGCAGAGATGTGATAACACATTGACTTCTCAAAGGAAGTCCAATGGGGCAAGAGACATGTGTCAGACAGGTTGCAGGTGAGCAAAGTGAGGTTATAAACTTCTTGTTCAACCTACAGTAAGAGCTGCGTAGTTGTGTGCACACTTTTCCATTGCAATAAGGACTAAGATTAAAATATCTGGTGTGTTCACTGTCACCTCTAAAAAATCTGACTGAACTGTTGGTTTGTTTACAACCTGTCCAGTCACCTGACTGCACACTTTCCCTGTCAGACTTCTTCATGGCGATGTCACCAGATGTTAATAATTCATCTGGAGAGTACGGTTTTATGGCTAAATGAAAATAAGACCCAAGCTGTAATAAACTGGATTCATCTTTCAAGATGACTGTGAAACATCTTTCTTTGCTCTCTCCGCCCTCCGGTCTTTGCCTCTCTCGTTTCTCCTCTAAAATCTCCCCTCTTCTCTCTCTGCCATGGTAAAGTCTGCGCCTCTGCCTGTGCTGGAGACACCTCTCTCCAGTTGGCTTATTTTTAGAGTAATTTGTCGGCGGTGTTTTCCTTTTTAATGGCACCAAAAGAAACCCCAGAGCCGTGTGTAGGGAAGCGAGGGAGCTGAGGAGGAGGTGGGTGGGTCGGTGGGTTTGGAGGTTAAGGGGGCTATAAGGCAGGCGGGCCCCAGCTGCGGGCGCTTTGATTTGGCCTGAGAGGTGAAAGCGGCGATTGAGACGCGAGGCTGTGCCAGTTATCTTAACCTCCCACACTTCAAAAGCTGGGCGAGAGCTTGTCCGACTCCTTCCCCTCCTCCCTCCCTCCCTCCGTCCGTCCCGTAGAGGGAAAGGAATTGGAGGGGGGGAGGCTAAACCTTCGCTAGCCCTCTGAACAGAGGAGCGTTTCATTTCCTGCAAAAAAAAAAGTCCAGCCGGCATTCCTGAGCACTAATGTAGAGGGAGAAGGAGGGAGGAGATGGAGGGAGGTGAGGGGAGAGGAGAGGAGGGGTCAAGTTGCTCCTGAATCCCAGTGTTTGTGGCGGCTGGACCTTGTGAAGAGCTGGCCTGGTTCCCCCCCCCCCACAACCAACCAACCACCACGCAAATACACACCCCTGCTGTTACCACCAACCTTTTTTTGAAACTTGCGCACACACTCGTTGCACACACTTCTCGCCCGCAGCCCCTCAGGCCTCTTCCCCAGGCAGGAAGGGCCAGAGCTTTTCATGTCTGTGGTAGGGGGGGAGGAAAAAATGCTCCCCAGGAAACTGGGTGCAGTGCCGGGCGTGCGGGCCCGCTTTGAGATCCTGGGATGAAAAGAAAGAGGGCGGCGGAGGTAAATAAAAGCGACAGGGGCTCTCTCTTTCTCTCCGAGCGCTGTGCTCCTTTCAGTTTCTGCTCAGGGTCAGCTCTCCTCGGGAAAGGTGGCCTCTGTCCTGTTCCCTTTTATCCACATGTGGTAAAGCAGTCTGCAGGGTGGTGTGTGTGTGTCTGTGTTGTGTGTGTGTGTGTGTTTAAGATTTTTGAGTGTTAAGATGCAGCGAGCAGCAGGGCTCAGCTGACTCCTCTCCTACAAAAACACACTCTTGGCTTTGCCACAAGGGAAAAGCAAACTAATACCGTTTCTTTTCCCTTTTTTCGTCTTCACAAAACATCCATCTTTTTAGTCGCAGGAGGCATCCATCCACCTCTGTCTCTGTCTCTCCACTTTGATCACAGATTCTATTTGATGCTGCTTGGGTCTAAAATAACTCTCCTTGGCTTGTCAATAACTGGAGCTAACTCTGTTATGTTAGCTCAAGCCCAGATCACGAGAGGGAAAAGAACACTTTTGCTGCTTGACAAACAATTTCCCTGTCAGGGAAAGGGGCCAATTCCACGAGAGTCCTGTGAAGTAGATTTGGGCAGGCAGGTAACATTTTGTTTTACACCGTAGCATCAATCTGCACTCTGACTTTTACCTCCATGATCTCTAGCTAGTTTTAACCAACTGGGTCAATGTGGCGATCCTCCTGCGCGGAGAGCATTTCCTCGTCTTGTTTTTTTCAACGCCCACCTGCAGCGGCAGCCGAAAATGTCAACCAGAAGCTACACAACTGGGTGTTCGCCTTGAGAGAGTGAGAGGAGGAATGAGTCAGTCAGGGGAGGGCAAAGAAGAGTAGAGCGCTGCCAGCTGGGTCACGGCAACCCCCATGTTAGACTAGATCAAAGCTAGACCGGCCCACATCCTGTCACTGACCTATAACCCTCCCCTCTGTAGTTGAGCGCTTTACTCAACGCCGCTGCAAAGGCTTTCATTCAATCAGCTGTAACGTTACGAAGAAAAAAATAATAATAATGATGGATTATGTAGATGGTAATGACAGGTTATTTGTCCCTCCCTGAACTGGGGAGGCGTGCTTGCATGGTGAGACACTCTCGAGTCACTCTGAGTCATCTTGATATGTCTGGTTTTGGTTAATGTGATGTGAATGTGACCAGTGTTTTTTGGTGTGGGTTACTAATGTGTTTCTAATTTCCCCCCCCCCCCTCACTGACGAGGGAAAAAACGCAGCATGTGATGCAGTTACTTCATAGTTAGAGCGGTTGATTGATGCTTTTTCTTTTTCTTCCTGTCTTTCTTTCTCTCTTTCTTTTTTTTGTCTCCTTCAGGAGGAAAACGTAGCAATTTCTCCACATGCAAAGCGAAGGCAGCAGCTACGGGCCCTCTGCTAGAGATGGAGGCCTGTTAGATTCCATGAAGACCCTTAAATCTCCAAACTGAAGCCTCCAGTTCTCAGAGGACCCCTCCTCCCTCACCCCAATCCTCCCACCTACCATTCCCTCCCAAACCCCACCTAACCTTACTCCCTTCCCTTCAACACAGTCACCACCACCACCACCACCAAAAACACTTCACTGTTTGACTCTACTCCCTTCCTGAAGGCGACTGCTGTAGAGACACTGAACTGAACAAGACAATCATGATTCGTAGGAGCACCCTCACGTTCTTCTCACTGAAAAGCATCAATTTGACGTCTGTGTTTTTGTCAGCTTCCTTTTTAACCAATCAGCTTTACCGCAATCCAAGGCACTGCACTGAAAAGAAAAAAAAAACAAGAGCAGCACAAACTTCTCCACCGCACCACCCCAAACACTACGAACACCTGTTTCTAAGTTACTGTAATTTATTTGTCACCTCGGTTCCTTTGTATAGTTCATTAGGCCGACATTCACTCCCCTCGAACACCTTCTCCCCCTTCCCCACCGTCTCTCTCTCTGTCTCTCTCGCATTCTCTCTCTCTACTCTCTCTCTCTCCTCTCGCTCTGGATTTTTGAGACCATTTGGGGTTTCGCCCGACCGACCAAACACCTCTTTTTAGACTGCACTAAAGGAAGACGGAGGGATCTCATCTTGTCTAAAGAAAACGTCCTCAAGACGCCATTTTAGTTTGTCGCTGACCAGTTGGTGCAAAAAAGGATCAACATTTTGATTTGCTTTTTTCATTTTTAGACTGAGTTTTATTTTGAATGCTTTTTTGTATCTTGAACCCTTGTTTCAATTTCTCGGTGTATATTTTAGTGATTTTTTTTTTTTTTTTTTTTTTTTTTTTAATATTTGTTTTTTTTTTATATAGTGGTATATATGAAAATAAGCTTTGGACACAGGAAAGCCATTTTTCTTGTTGAAGCATCTTGCAGAAAATTGAAACTTAAGGCTTCTTTTGATAACTATTTGTAACAAATAGTGACCTCGAGTCTTGCTCAGATGTAAAATAATGCTCAGTATGTGTACTTTTTAAAAACTGTCAGGATATGTCAATTTTCTTGGTATTTTTGCAGGCAACATTAGGACAAAGGCGAGAGTGATAGCTCAGAGGCCTATATTTTATTGTTCTAAAACATGACAAATGAAGCAGATATATATATTTACCCCAGCACTTGGCAGTCTTTCTTTTATTGCAATGGACCTTTGTCTTTTCTCTCTGGTAGCTAATAGTGTGGTCTTTAGCCATGTTGTTTATTCCATGCAAGCATCTCTGTACCATTTTGATTTTAATGCTCTATTTTAGTATTACTTGATGAATTCCTTTTTTTATTATCATGTTTTTGGGTCACTGTCATCTTGGTATAGCATTTTGCTTCCCAAGTGGTCATATTTGAACTGTTTCAACATGTTTTTGTTTTCCTTTTGTAAGAAAAATAAAAAAGGCACCATTGGCTCATTTGATCACTCGTGTGGTGGAAAGACCAGAGCTGGAAGTGCCAGATGTAACGGCGTGTGTCATCTTTGGAGGTGGTCGAGCAAAAATATTGGGTACAACATGTTTTAGTCTTTGTGGAAACTTCAAAAAGTTTAAAGAAATTGACAAGGAATTAAAACGCCAACAGCACGCTGTGCTTGGGGCTCCATTTCTACAGTATTATTGCAATAATAATGAAAAGAGAAGCACATCATCTGAGTATAAAAACAACAATTGGGTAACAAGTTGATTTCAAGGGCGAGATCCAGATTTTCTCTGGTCTGTTGTAAGTAAAGACTGTCACGGGAACGGACTTTATTTTGTAAAAACTCTTCAGGTAACAACTGAATATTCGAAGTAAACACAACATTTGTGATGGAGCCAAGATCAAAGGAAATTTCTATTAACACATGAATCGTGCGGCTTGAATGTCCATATTTCAAGTAAAACAGCACCACCTTGTGTTCCTGTTTGGTTAGCAGAAACCAAACTGGTGTGGCTAAATGTTTCCCAGAGTGTGTGATGCTGTGTGAAAGCATCTGACAAATGATTCGTTCTGTGGTTTCAAGTCAATTTTCTTCTTAAAACCCCAAATCACACATTTATTTCACACACATTTATCCTTCGATTTGGATAAAACTCACCAAATACTCATATCTGGTGACAGATTAACAGACAGAAGTAACAATAGTACAGATACAATGTGAAGTATATACTCAGATTGTGTTCTGCTTGTTGACGTTTGACCTTTACTGTCTATGAAATGAGAAATATTTGCATATTAACTTTTGACATATTATTGAAGGCAAATTATCCGTTATAGGACTTAAAATATATCTAGAGGTAATATCTAAAGGTTGATCTTTCAAGTCTGTCCTAACAGATCGGTGTGTAGGATTTAGTGGCATCTAGCAGTGCAGTTGTTGAATTATAATCCCCTCGCCTCACCCCCTCTCTTTCCAAGTGTGAAGGAGAAACTATGGTGGCAACAACATGCATGAAAAATGCGAAAGGCCTTATCGAGAGCCAGTGTTTAGTTTGTCTGTTCAGGGCTACTGTAGAAACATGGCTGACTCAGTGGGAGATGACCTGTGGTGTCTGAATATAAAAAACTCATTTTAAAAGGTAACAAAAACAGATTTCTTATTTTCAGGTGATTATAGACTAATGAAAACACGGTTATGTATGTTTTAACGTATCTTCTGCCATATTCTGTGAATAGAGCCCCATAAATCTGACACACTGGACCTTTAAAACAATAGCCAGGTGCCCATATGAGCACTGAGACAGGCTCTGGTTGTCGTAATCTGTTCTGGCTGGCTGATTTTGGTTAATTGAATCAGGCGTATATCATCCAAAGTTAGCCATTTTATTACAAAATGGGAAACGGTGTTTCCCTGGGCAGTGTTTATTGAACTGCAATGGAAGGCTAGAAACACAAAGTGTGAATTTCATACTTTAATAACTGTCAACTTGATTTGACAACTTGGACGGCTGAAGCTCAGGTGAACCACCAGGTGGCAGTCTTTTGTTAAGTGAGCAGCAATGTGCCAGCAAACAGAGGGAAGAAGAAGACTGGCGGCTCTTAAACATTAAAACAATATAGACCAGTCTTCAACCTTTTTCAGACCCCTTGGACAAGAGACAAACTGAACAGGGACCCTCACATGTAATTATGATGATAAATGTGTCACATTTTAAGCCTGGCCTAAAGTAACTTTTATTTTAACTTTATTCAACTTTTATTGGTTATTAAATGCCAAGAGCTGTGCGTCTTTGGACATGTCCACTGATTCATCCAATTGGAGTGCAAATGCCTCCACTGTTTGTAGTTTCTCAATTATCTGCAGCCTCACGTTCACCATTATTTTGGTGAAAATTGTCAATTGTTTGGACAAAAATTGGCGGACCCCCTGCAGTGCCTCTGTGAACCCCCTAGGGGTCACGGACCCCTGGTTGAGGGCCCTTGAATTACACAGATATACTCCAGACAAAGTTCAGACTGGAGCCATTTTTTCGCACATGTAGCACACAACGGAGATTCTCCGTGTCAGACGTGTTCTCACATGTTGACAAAACCTCACAAACCGTGTGCCAAAATGACAACACAGGTCTGTGACGCAGTCAAAATCCACCTGATAAGCATGATGTCACATCACGGAGCTGCAGAGAGGACAGAGAGAGCAGAGAGACAGAGAGAACACAAGTTAGTGTATGGCCCTAAACAAATGCATATGGATATTAGCATACATTACCCTACCTTACATGTACCATACTTACCCATCTGCCTATGTGCTGATGCTTCATGGCTGGTTGCTGCCCGGCGCGGACGCCAGGCAGTAACCAAAAACATCAGTGTACTGGCTTCTATTTGTAATCTTTTAGGATGTCACAGATGATGTCACAGATGATGTCACAGGTCACATGTCAAGCTCTTGTTTCTGTTTAGCCCCACCCCCACTGGTGGGGTCATGTGACCTATGACATCATCAGTGACATCATCAGTGATGTCCCAAAAGTTTATAAATAGGACCCAGTGCACTGATGTTGTTGTTGTAGCGGTTTGACAATGCCAAGACGCAGACGCAGACAGGCTTCTCGCCCCATTCGTCGGCGCAGGAGGACCCGCAGGTCCACCGTTAGTCGCCGACGTAGGAGAGTTGCTAGACGCAGGCGCTAGGCAATAAATAACCATGTAGCACAAGCACCATAATTTTACATTTCACTTTTGTTTAACACATAGAACAGGTAAGTAAGTCAACATCATCATAATTTTTTATCTTATCTAACACATCTTCCAAACTTTTATTTATTTCAAAATATTTTTTTACAAACTCTAGATATTGGCACTTTATGTACACTTCATGGCCACCGTAGTTTCTCCTTCATGCCGACAAGGCAGTGGAGTTGTGATCAGCAACCGCACTGCTAATTGCCACCAAATCTTACACACTGGCCCTTTAAACATCGTAGGAGCTTACAAACACCTCGTGCTCATCTGTAATTTTGAAATGAATTTGGTTCTCCAGAGTTGCTACCTCTGAGAAACAGAATTTATGTGATTTAATGTTACATTTGTGAGGTGAAATGAGACTGTCATTACAGCCTCAAATCATAAAGCAGTCACAGGAAATGTAATGTGTCTGTCAGTGACACATTACATTTCCTGTGACTGCTTTATGATTTAGCATGTTTGTATACAATGGTGTCGTCTGCATACATTTGCCTTCGCTGTGGAAACTCACTAACATGCAGATTAAATAGCAGGGGGCCCAACACTCATCCTTGATGCACACCCATTGTGCATTTTACCAACATGTTAAAGGTACCTCTTTTCTTTTTTATATGCATAATGATGTCAGCAGAAATCAAGCATCATCTGGTGTCGGTTAGCTCAGTTGGTAGAGCATCCGCCCCATGCACAAAGGCTCAGTTCTTGCCGCAGCGGCCCAGGGTTCGAATCCGACCTGTGGCCCTTTGCTGCATGTCATTCCTCATCTCTCTCCCCACATTCCTGTCACCTCTTCAGCTGTCTCTATCCAATAAAAAGCTTGAAAAAGGCCAAAAAAATATTTTTTTAAAAAAAGAGAAGAAATGAAGCATCATCAATGTCATGATGACATCTCATGTGTCCCGTGACAAAGCTCAGACCGGAGCCATCCTCTCACACATGTAGCACACAATGGAGACCCACCGTGTCAGACGTGTTCTCACATGTTGAAAAAACCTCACAAACCGTGTGTCAAAATGACAACACAGGTCTGTGACGCAGTCAAAATCCACCTGATGAGCATAATGTCACATCACGGGGCTGCAGAGAGGACAGAGAGAGCAGAGAGACAGACAGAACACAGAGGGACAGACAGAACACAGGTTAGTGTATGGCCCTAAACAAATGCATATGGACATTAGCATACATTACCTTACCTTACCTGTACCATACTTACCTGTCTGCCTACGTGCTGATGCTAAATGGCTGGTTACTGCCCGGCGCGGACGCCAGGCAGTAACCAAAAACATCAGTGTACTGGCTCCTATTTGTACACTTTTAGGACGTCACAGATGATGTCACAGGTCACATGTCAAGCTCTTGTTTCTGTTTAGCCCCACCCCCACTGGTGAGGTCATGTGACCTATGACATCATCAGTGACATCATCAGTGATGTCCCAAAAGTTTATAAATAGGACCCAGTGCGCTGATGTTGTTGTTGTAGCAGTTTGACAATGCCAAGACGCAGACGCAGACAGGCTTCTCGCCCCATTCGTCGGCGCAGGAGGACCCGCAGGTCCACCGTTAGTCGCCGACGTAGGAGAGTTGCCAGACGCAGGCGCTAGGCAATAAATAACCATGTAGCACAAGCACCATAATTTTACATTTCACCTTTGTTTAACACATAGAACAGGTAAGTAAGTTAACATCATCATATTTTTTTATCTTATCTAACACATCTTCCAAACTTTTATTTATTTCCAAATATTTTTTTACAAACTCTAGATATTGGCATTTTACGTACATCTCATGGCCACCGTAGTTTCTCCTTCATGCCTACAAGGCAGCGGAGTTGTGATCAACTGCACCGCTAATTGCCACTAAATCTTACACACTGGCCCTTTAAACATTGTAGGAGCCTACAAACACCTGGTGCCCATCTGTAATTGTAAAATTAATTTGATTCTCTAGAGTTGTTACCTCTGAGAAACAGAATTTATGTGATTTAATGTTACATTTGTGAGGTGAAATGAGGCTGCAATGACAGTTTACCCACATCCTCACCGGAAAAAAATAATTATTTTATGGAAATTATTAGCACAAAATGCTGATCTCACTGACAGACACATTACATTTCCTGTGACTGCTTTATGATTTAGCATGTTTGTATACGATGGTGTCGTCTGCATACACTTGCCTTCGCTGTGGAAACTCACTAACATACAGATTAAATAGCAGGGGGCCCAACACTGATCCTTGATGCACACCCATTGTGCATTTTACCAACATGTTAAAGGTACCTCCTTTCTTTTTTATATGCATAATGATGTCAGCAGAAATCAAGCATCATCTGGTGTCGGTTAGCTCAGTTGGTAGAGCATCCGCCCCGTGCACAAAGGCTCAGTTCTTGCCGCAGCGGCCCAGGGTTCGAATCCGACCTGTGGCCCTTTGCTGCATGTCATTCCTCATCTCTCTCCCCACATTCCTGTCACCTCTTCAGCTGTCTCTATCCAATAAAAAGCTTGAAAAAGGCCAAAAAAATATTTAAAAAAAAAAGAAGAAATTAAGCATCATCAATGTCATGATGACATCTCATGTGTCCCGTGACAAAGCTCAGACCGGAGCCATCCTCTCACACATGTAGCACACAATGGAGACCCTCTGTGTCAGACGTGTTCTCACATGTTGACAAAACCTCACAAACCGTGTGTCAAAATGACAACACAGGTCTGTGACGCAGTCAAAATCCACCTGATAAGCATGATGTCACATCACGGGGCTGCAGAGAGAACACAGAGAGCAGAGAGACAGACAGAACACAGGTTAGTGTATGGCCCCAAGCAAATGCATATGGACATTAGCATACACTACCTTACCTTACCTGTACCATACTCACCTGTCCGCCCATGTGCTGATGCTTCATGGCTGGCCATTGCCCGGCGCAGACGCCAGGAAGTAACCAAAAACATCAGTGTACTGGCTTCTATTTGTACACTTTTAGGACGTCACAGATGATGTCACAGGTCACATGTCAAGCTCTTGTTTCTGTTTAGCCCCACCCCCTACTGGTGGGGTCATGTGACCCATGACATCATCAGTTACATCATCAGTGATGTCCCAAAAGTTTATAAATAGGACCCAGTGCACTGATGTTGTTGTTGTAGCGGTTTGACAATGCCAAGACGCAGACGCAGACAGGCTTCTCGCCCCATTCGTCGGCGCAGGAGGACCCGCAGGTCCACCGTTAGTCGCCGACGTAGGAGAGTTGCCAGACGCAGGCGCTAGGCAATAAATAACCATGTAGCACAAGCACCATAATTTTACACTTCACCTTTGTTTAACACATAGAACAGGTAAGTAAGTTAACATCATCATATTTTTTTATCTTATCTAACACATCTTCCAAACTTTTATTTATTTCCAAATATTTTTTTACAAACTCTAGATATTGGCATTTTACGTACATCTCATGGCCACCGTAGTTTCTCCTTCACCGCCTACAAGGCAGCGGAGTTGTGATCAACTGCACCGCTAATTGCCACTAAATCTTACACACTGGCCCTTTAAACATTGTAGGAGCCTACAAACACCTGGTGCCCATCTGTAATTGTGAAATTAATTTGGTTCTCCAGAGTTGCTACCTCTGAGAAACAGAATTTATGTGATTCAGTGTTACACTTGTGAGGTGAAATGAGGCTGCAATGACAGTTTACCCACATCCTCACTGGAAAAAAATAATTATTTTATGGAAATTATTAGCACAAAATGCTGATCTCACTGACAGACACATTACATTTCCTGTGACTGCTTTATGATTTAGCATGTTTGTATACAATGGTGTCGTCTGCATACACTTGCCTTCGCTGTGGAAACTCACTAACATACAGATTAAATAGCAGGGGGCCCAACACTGATCCTTGATGCACACCAATTGTGCAGTTTACCAACATGTTAAAGGTACTTCTTTTCTTTTTTATATGCATAATGATGTCAGCAGAAATCAAGCATCATCTGGTGTCGGTTAGCTCAGTTGGTAGAGCATCCGCCCCGTGCACAAAGGCTCAGTTCTTGCCGCAGCGACCCAGGGTTCGAATCCGACCTGTGGCCCTTTGCTGCATGTCATTCCTCATCTCTCTCCCCACATTCCTGTCACCTCTTCAGCTGTCTCTATCCAATAAAAAGCTTGAAAAAGGCCAAAAAAATACTTTAGAAAAAGAGAAGAAATGAAGCATCATCAATGTCATGATGACATCTCATGTGTCCCGTGACGAAGCTCAGACCGGAGCCATCCTCTCACACATGTAGCAATGGAGACCCTCTGTGTCAGACGTGTTCTCACATGTTGACAAAACCTCACAAACCGTGTGTCAAAATGACAACACAGGTCTGTAATGCAGTCAAAATCTACCTGATAAGTATGATGTCACATCACGGCACTGCAGAGAGGACACAGAGAGACAGACAGAACACAGAGGGACAGACAGAACATAGGTTAGTGTATGGCCCCAAGCAAATGCATATGGACATTAGCATACACTACCTTACCTTACCTGTACCATACTCACCTGTCCGCCCATGTGCTGATGCTTCATGGCTGGCCATTGCCCGGCGCAGACGCCAGGAAGTAACCAAAAACATCAGTGTACTGGCTTCTATTTGTAATCTTTTAGGACGTCACAGATGATGTCACAGGTCAAGTCATGTCAGGCTCATGTTTCTGTTTAGCCCCACCCCCACTGGTGGGGACATGTGACCCATGACATCATCAGTGACATCATCAGTGACATCCCAAAAGTTTATAAATAGGACCCAGTGCACTGATGTTGTTGTTGTAGTGGTTTGACAATGCCAAGACGCAGACGCAGACAGGCTTCTCGCCCCATTCGTCGGCGCAGGAGGACCCGCAGGTCCACCGTTAGTCGCCGACGTAGGAGAGTTGCCAGACGCAGGCGCTAGGCAATAAATAACCATGTAGCACAAGCACCATAATTTTACACTTCACCTTTGTTTAACACATAGAACAGGTAAGTAAGTTAAAATCATCATACTTTTTTATCTTATCTAACACATCTTCCAAACTTTTATTTATTTCAAAATATTTTTTTACAAACTCTAGATATTGGCATTTTACACACATTTCATGGCCACCGTAGTTTCTCCTTCACCGCCTACAAGGCAGCGGAGTTGTGATCAGCAACTGCACCGCTAATTGCCACTAAATCTTACACACTGGCCCTTTAAACATTGTAGGAGCTTACAAACACCTCGTGCTCATCTGTAATTGTGAAATTAATTTGATTCTCTAGAGTTGTTACCTCTGAGAAACAGAATTTATGTGATTTAATGTTACACTTGTGAGGTGAAATGAGGCTGCAATGACAGTTTACCCACATCCTCACCGGAAAAAAATTATGATTTTATGGAAATTATTAGCACAAAATGCTAATCTCACTGACAGACACATTACATTTCCTGTGACTGCTTTATGATTTAGCATGTTTGTATACAACGGTGTCGTCTGCATACATTTGCCTTTGCTGTGGAAACTCACTAACATACAGATTAAATAGCAGGGGGCCCAACGCTGATCCTTGATGCACACCCATTGTGCCTTTTACTAACATGTTAAAGGTACCTCCTTTCTTTTTTATATGCATAATGATGTCAGCAGAAATCAAGCATCATCTGGTGTTGGTTAGCTCAGTTGGTAGAGCATCCGCCCCATGCACAAAGGCTCAGTTCTTGCCGCAGCGGCCCAGGGTTCGAATCCGACCTGTGGCCCTTTGCTGCATGTCATTCCTCATCTCTCTCCCCACATTCCTGTCACCTCTTCAGCTGTCTCTATCCAATAAAAAGCTTGAAAAAGGCCAAAAAAATATTTAAAAAAAGAAGAAGAAATTAAGCATCATCAATGTCATGATGACATCTCATGTGTCCCGTGACAAAGCTCAGACCGGAGCCATCCTCTCACACATGTAGCACACAATGGAGACACTCCGTGTCAGACGTGTTCTCACATGTTGACAAAACCTCACAAACCGTGTGTCAAAATGACAACTCAGGTCTGTGACGCAGTCAAAATCCAGCTGATAAGCATGATGTCACATCACGGGGCTGCAGAGAGGACAGAGAGAGCAGAGGGACAGACAGAACACAGAGAGACAGACAGAACACAGAGGGACAGAGAGAACACAGGTTAGTGTATGGCCCTAAACAAATGCATATGGACATTAGCATACATTACCTTACCTTACCTGTACCATACTTACCTGTCTGCCTATGTGCTGATGCTACATGGCTGGTTACTGCCCGGCACGGACGCCAGGCAGTAACCAAAAACATCAGTGTACTGGCTCCTATTTGTAATCTTTTAGGACGTCACAGATGATGTCACAGGTCACATGTCAAGCTCTTGTTTCTGTTTAGCCCCACCCCCTACTGGTGAGGTCATGTGACCTATGACATCATCAGTGACATCATCAGTGATATCCCAAAAGTTTATAAATAGGACCCAGTGCACTGATGTTGTTGTTGTAGCAGTTTGACAATGCCAAGACGCAGACGCAGACAGGCTTCTCGCCCCATTCGTCGGCGCAGGAGGACCCGCAGGTCCACCGTTAGTCGCCGACGTAGGAGAGTTGCCAGACGCAGGCGCTAGGCAATAAATAACCATGTAGCACAAGCACCATAATTTTACACTTCACCTTTGTTTAACACATAGAACAGGTAAGTAAGTTAAAATCATCATACTTTTTTATCTTATCTAACACATCTTCCAAACTTTTATTTATTTGAAATATTTTTTTACAAACTCTAGATATTGGCATTTTACGTACATTTCATGGCCACCGTAGTTTCTCCTTCACCGCCTACAAGGCAGCGGAGTTGTGATCAGCAACTGCACCGCTAATTGCCACTAAATCTTACACACTGGCCCTTTAAACATTGTAGGAGCCTACAAACACCTCGTGCTCATCTGTAATTGTGAAATTACTTTGATTCTCTAGAGTTGCTACCTCTGAGAAACAGAATTTATGTGATTTAATGTTACATTTGTGAGGTGAAATGAGACTGTCATTACAGCCTCAAATCATAAAGCAGTCACAGGAAATGTAATGTGTCTGTCAGTGACACATTACATTTCCTGTGACTGCTTTATGATTTAGCATGTTTGTATACAATGGTGTCGTCTGCATACATTTGCCTTCGCTGTGGAAACTCACTAACATACAGATTAAATAGCAGGGGGCCCAACACTCATCCTTGATGCACACCCATTGTGCATTTTACCAACATGTTAAAGGGACCTCTTTTCTTTTTTATATGCATAATGATGTCAGCAGAAATCAAGCATCATCTGGTGTTGGTTAGCTCAGTTGGTAGAGCATCCGCCCCATGCACAAAGGCTCAGTTCTTGCCGCAGCGGCCCAGGGTTCGAATCCGACCTGTGGCCCTTTGCTGCATGTCATTCCTCATTTCTCTCCCCACATTCCTGTCACCTCTTCAGCTGTCTCTATCCAATAAAAAGCTTGAAAAAGGCCAAAAAAATATTTTTTTTAAAAAAGAGAAGAAATGAAGCATCATCAATGTCATGATGACATCTCATGTGTCCCGTGACAAAGCTCAGACCGGAGCCATCCTCTCACACATGTAGCACACAATGGAGACCCTCTGTGTCAGACGTGTTCTCACATGTTGACAAAACCTCACAAACCGTGTGTCAAAATGACAACACAGGTCTGTGACGCAGTCAAAATCCACCTGATAAGCATGATGTCACATCACGGAGCTGCAGAGAGGACAGAGAGAGCAGAGAGACAGAGAGAACACAAGTTAGTGTATGGCCCTAAACAAATGCATATGGACATTAGCATACATTACCCTACCTTACCTGTACCATACTTACCTGTTTGCCTATGTGCTGATGCTACATGGCTGGTTACTGCCCGGCGCGGACGCCAGGCAGTAACCAAAAACATCAGTGTACTGGCTTCTATTTGTAATCTTTTAGGACGTCACAGATGATGTCACAGGTCACATGTCAAGCTCTTGTTTCTGTTTAGCCCCACCCCCACTGGTGGGGTCATGTGACCCATGACATCATCAGTGACATCATCAGTGACATCCCAAAAGTTTATAAATAGGACCCAGTGCACTGATGTTGTTGTTGTAGTGGTTTGACAATGCCAAGACGCAGACGCAGACAGGCTTCTCGCCCCATTCGTCGGCGCAGGAGGACCCGCAGGTCCACCGTTAGTCGCCGACGTAGGAGAGTTGCCAGACGCAGGCGCTAAGCAATAAATAACCATGTAGCACAAGCACCATAATTTTACACTTCACCTTTGTTTAACACATAGAACAGGTAAGTAAGTTAAAATCATCATACTTTTTTATCTTATCTAACACATCTTCCAAACTTTTATTTATTTCCAAATATTTTTTTACAAACTCTAGATATTGGCATTTTACGTACATCTCATGGCCACCGTAGTTTCTCCTTCATGCCTACAAGGCAGCGGAGTTGTGATCAACTGCACCGCTAATTGCCACTAAATCTTACACACTGGCCCTTTAAACATTGTAGGAGCCTACAAACACCTGGTGCCCATCTGTAATTGTAAAATTAATTTGATTCTCTAGAGTTGTTACCTCTGAGAAACAGAATTTATGTGATTTAATGTTACATTTGTGAGGTGAAATGAGGCTGCAATGACAGTTTACCCACATCCTCACCGGAAAAAAATAATTATTTTATGGAAATTATTAGCACAAAATGCTGATCTCACTGACAGACACATTACATTTCCTGTGACTGCTTTATGATTTAGCATGTTTGTATACGATGGTGTCGTCTGCATACACTTGCCTTCGCTGTGGAAACTCACTAACATACAGATTAAATAGCAGGGGGCCCAACACTGATCCTTGATGCACACCCATTGTGCATTTTACCAACATGTTAAAGGTACCTCCTTTCTTTTTTATATGCATAATGATGTCAGCAGAAATCAAGCATCATCTGGTGTCGGTTAGCTCAGTTGGTAGAGCATCCGCCCCGTGCACAAAGGCTCAGTTCTTGCCGCAGCGGCCCAGGGTTCGAATCCGACCTGTGGCCCTTTGCTGCATGTCATTCCTCATCTCTCTCCCCACATTCCTGTCACCTCTTCAGCTGTCTCTATCCAATAAAAAGCTTGAAAAAGGCCAAAAAAATATTTAAAAAAAAAAGAAGAAATTAAGCATCATCAATGTCATGATGACATCTCATGTGTCCCGTGACAAAGCTCAGACCGGAGCCATCCTCTCACACATGTAGCACACAATGGAGACCCTCTGTGTCAGACGTGTTCTCACATGTTGACAAAACCTCACAAACCGTGTGTCAAAATGACAACACAGGTCTGTGACGCAGTCAAAATCCACCTGATAAGCATGATGTCACATCACGGGGCTGCAGAGAGAACACAGAGAGCAGAGAGACAGACAGAACACAGGTTAGTGTATGGCCCCAAGCAAATGCATATGGACATTAGCATACACTACCTTACCTTACCTGTACCATACTCACCTGTCCGCCCATGTGCTGATGCTTCATGGCTGGCCATTGCCCGGCGCAGACGCCAGGAAGTAACCAAAAACATCAGTGTACTGGCTTCTATTTGTACACTTTTAGGACGTCACAGATGATGTCACAGGTCACATGTCAAGCTCTTGTTTCTGTTTAGCCCCACCCCCTACTGGTGGGGTCATGTGACCCATGACATCATCAGTTACATCATCAGTGATGTCCCAAAAGTTTATAAATAGGACCCAGTGCACTGATGTTGTTGTTGTAGCGGTTTGACAATGCCAAGACGCAGACGCAGACAGGCTTCTCGCCCCATTCGTCGGCGCAGGAGGACCCGCAGGTCCACCGTTAGTCGCCGACGTAGGAGAGTTGCCAGACGCAGGCGCTAGGCAATAAATAACCATGTAGCACAAGCACCATAATTTTACACTTCACCTTTGTTTAACACATAGAACAGGTAAGTAAGTTAACATCATCATATTTTTTTATCTTATCTAACACATCTTCCAAACTTTTATTTATTTCCAAATATTTTTTTACAAACTCTAGATATTGGCATTTTACGTACATCTCATGGCCACCGTAGTTTCTCCTTCACCGCCTACAAGGCAGCGGAGTTGTGATCAACTGCACCGCTAATTGCCACTAAATCTTACACACTGGCCCTTTAAACATTGTAGGAGCCTACAAACACCTGGTGCCCATCTGTAATTGTGAAATTAATTTGGTTCTCCAGAGTTGCTACCTCTGAGAAACAGAATTTATGTGATTCAGTGTTACACTTGTGAGGTGAAATGAGGCTGCAATGACAGTTTACCCACATCCTCACTGGAAAAAAATAATTATTTTATGGAAATTATTAGCACAAAATGCTGATCTCACTGACAGACACATTACATTTCCTGTGACTGCTTTATGATTTAGCATGTTTGTATACAATGGTGTCGTCTGCATACACTTGCCTTCGCTGTGGAAACTCACTAACATACAGATTAAATAGCAGGGGGCCCAACACTGATCCTTGATGCACACCAATTGTGCAGTTTACCAACATGTTAAAGGTACTTCTTTTCTTTTTTATATGCATAATGATGTCAGCAGAAATCAAGCATCATCTGGTGTCGGTTAGCTCAGTTGGTAGAGCATCCGCCCCGTGCACAAAGGCTCAGTTCTTGCCGCAGCGACCCAGGGTTCGAATCCGACCTGTGGCCCTTTGCTGCATGTCATTCCTCATCTCTCTCCCCACATTCCTGTCACCTCTTCAGCTGTCTCTATCCAATAAAAAGCTTGAAAAAGGCCAAAAAAATACTTTAGAAAAAGAGAAGAAATGAAGCATCATCAATGTCATGATGACATCTCATGTGTCCCGTGACGAAGCTCAGACCGGAGCCATCCTCTCACACATGTAGCAATGGAGACCCTCTGTGTCAGACGTGTTCTCACATGTTGACAAAACCTCACAAACCGTGTGTCAAAATGACAACACAGGTCTGTAATGCAGTCAAAATCTACCTGATAAGTATGATGTCACATCACGGCACTGCAGAGAGGACACAGAGAGACAGACAGAACACAGAGGGACAGACAGAACATAGGTTAGTGTATGGCCCCAAGCAAATGCATATGGACATTAGCATACACTACCTTACCTTACCTGTACCATACTCACCTGTCCGCCCATGTGCTGATGCTTCATGGCTGGCCATTGCCCGGCGCAGACGCCAGGAAGTAACCAAAAACATCAGTGTACTGGCTTCTATTTGTAATCTTTTAGGACGTCACAGATGATGTCACAGGTCAAGTCATGTCAGGCTCATGTTTCTGTTTAGCCCCACCCCCACTGGTGGGGACATGTGACCCATGACATCATCAGTGACATCATCAGTGACATCCCAAAAGTTTATAAATAGGACCCAGTGCACTGATGTTGTTGTTGTAGTGGTTTGACAATGCCAAGACGCAGACGCAGACAGGCTTCTCGCCCCATTCGTCGGCGCAGGAGGACCCGCAGGTCCACCGTTAGTCGCCGACGTAGGAGAGTTGCCAGACGCAGGCGCTAGGCAATAAATAACCATGTAGCACAAGCACCATAATTTTACACTTCACCTTTGTTTAACACATAGAACAGGTAAGTAAGTTAAAATCATCATACTTTTTTATCTTATCTAACACATCTTCCAAACTTTTATTTATTTCAAAATATTTTTTTACAAACTCTAGATATTGGCATTTTACACACATTTCATGGCCACCGTAGTTTCTCCTTCACCGCCTACAAGGCAGCGGAGTTGTGATCAGCAACTGCACCGCTAATTGCCACTAAATCTTACACACTGGCCCTTTAAACATTGTAGGAGCTTACAAACACCTCGTGCTCATCTGTAATTGTGAAATTAATTTGATTCTCTAGAGTTGTTACCTCTGAGAAACAGAATTTATGTGATTTAATGTTACACTTGTGAGGTGAAATGAGGCTGCAATGACAGTTTACCCACATCCTCACCGGAAAAAAATTATGATTTTATGGAAATTATTAGCACAAAATGCTAATCTCACTGACAGACACATTACATTTCCTGTGACTGCTTTATGATTTAGCATGTTTGTATACAACGGTGTCGTCTGCATACATTTGCCTTTGCTGTGGAAACTCACTAACATACAGATTAAATAGCAGGGGGCCCAACACTGATCCTTGATGCACACCCATTGTGCCTTTTACTAACATGTTAAAGGTACCTCCTTTCTTTTTTATATGCATAATGATGTCAGCAGAAATCAAGCATCATCTGGTGTTGGTTAGCTCAGTTGGTAGAGCATCCGCCCCATGCACAAAGGCTCAGTTCTTGCCGCAGCGGCCCAGGGTTCGAATCCGACCTGTGGCCCTTTGCTGCATGTCATTCCTCATCTCTCTCCCCACATTCCTGTCACCTCTTCAGCTGTCTCTATCCAATAAAAAGCTTGAAAAAGGCCAAAAAAATATTTAAAAAAAGAAGAAGAAATTAAGCATCATCAATGTCATGATGACATCTCATGTGTCCCGTGACAAAGCTCAGACCGGAGCCATCCTCTCACACATGTAGCACACAATGGAGACACTCCGTGTCAGACGTGTTCTCACATGTTGACAAAACCTCACAAACCGTGTGTCAAAATGACAACTCAGGTCTGTGACGCAGTCAAAATCCAGCTGATAAGCATGATGTCACATCACGGGGCTGCAGAGAGGACAGAGAGAGCAGAGGGACAGACAGAACACAGAGAGACAGACAGAACACAGAGGGACAGAGAGAACACAGGTTAGTGTATGGCCCTAAACAAATGCATATGGACATTAGCATACATTACCTTACCTTACCTGTACCATACTTACCTGTCTGCCTATGTGCTGATGCTACATGGCTGGTTACTGCCCGGCACGGACGCCAGGCAGTAACCAAAAACATCAGTGTACTGGCTCCTATTTGTAATCTTTTAGGACGTCACAGATGATGTCACAGGTCACATGTCAAGCTCTTGTTTCTGTTTAGCCCCACCCCCTACTGGTGAGGTCATGTGACCTATGACATCATCAGTGACATCATCAGTGATATCCCAAAAGTTTATAAATAGGACCCAGTGCACTGATGTTGTTGTTGTAGCAGTTTGACAATGCCAAGACGCAGACGCAGACAGGCTTCTCGCCCCATTCGTCGGCGCAGGAGGACCCGCAGGTCCACCGTTAGTCGCCGACGTAGGAGAGTTGCCAGACGCAGGCGCTAGGCAATAAATAACCATGTAGCACAAGCACCATAATTTTACACTTCACCTTTGTTTAACACATAGAACAGGTAAGTAAGTTAAAATCATCATACTTTTTTATCTTATCTAACACATCTTCCAAACTTTTATTTATTTGAAATATTTTTTTACAAACTCTAGATATTGGCATTTTACGTACATTTCATGGCCACCGTAGTTTCTCCTTCACCGCCTACAAGGCAGCGGAGTTGTGATCAGCAACTGCACCGCTAATTGCCACTAAATCTTACACACTGGCCCTTTAAACATTGTAGGAGCCTACAAACACCTCGTGCTCATCTGTAATTGTGAAATTACTTTGATTCTCTAGAGTTGCTACCTCTGAGAAACAGAATTTATGTGATTTAATGTTACATTTGTGAGGTGAAATGAGACTGTCATTACAGCCTCAAATCATAAAGCAGTCACAGGAAATGTAATGTGTCTGTCAGTGACACATTACATTTCCTGTGACTGCTTTATGATTTAGCATGTTTGTATACAATGGTGTCGTCTGCATACATTTGCCTTCGCTGTGGAAACTCACTAACATACAGATTAAATAGCAGGGGGCCCAACACTCATCCTTGATGCACACCCATTGTGCATTTTACCAACATGTTAAAGGGACCTCTTTTCTTTTTTATATGCATAATGATGTCAGCAGAAATCAAGCATCATCTGGTGTTGGTTAGCTCAGTTGGTAGAGCATCCGCCCCATGCACAAAGGCTCAGTTCTTGCCGCAGCGGCCCAGGGTTCGAATCCGACCTGTGGCCCTTTGCTGCATGTCATTCCTCATTTCTCTCCCCACATTCCTGTCACCTCTTCAGCTGTCTCTATCCAATAAAAAGCTTGAAAAAGGCCAAAAAAATATTTTTTTTAAAAAAGAGAAGAAATGAAGCATCATCAATGTCATGATGACATCTCATGTGTCCCGTGACAAAGCTCAGACCGGAGCCATCCTCTCACACATGTAGCACACAATGGAGACCCTCTGTGTCAGACGTGTTCTCACATGTTGACAAAACCTCACAAACCGTGTGTCAAAATGACAACACAGGTCTGTGACGCAGTCAAAATCCACCTGATAAGCATGATGTCACATCACGGAGCTGCAGAGAGGACAGAGAGAGCAGAGAGACAGAGAGAACACAAGTTAGTGTATGGCCCTAAACAAATGCATATGGACATTAGCATACATTACCCTACCTTACCTGTACCATACTTACCTGTTTGCCTATGTGCTGATGCTACATGGCTGGTTACTGCCCGGCGCGGACGCCAGGCAGTAACCAAAAACATCAGTGTACTGGCTTCTATTTGTAATCTTTTAGGACGTCACAGATGATGTCACAGGTCACATGTCAAGCTCTTGTTTCTGTTTAGCCCCACCCCCACTGGTGGGGTCATGTGACCCATGACATCATCAGTGACATCATCAGTGACATCCCAAAAGTTTATAAATAGGACCCAGTGCACTGATGTTGTTGTTGTAGTGGTTTGACAATGCCAAGACGCAGACGCAGACAGGCTTCTCGCCCCATTCGTCGGCGCAGGAGGACCCGCAGGTCCACCGTTAGTCGCCGACGTAGGAGAGTTGCCAGACGCAGGCGCTAAGCAATAAATAACCATGTAGCACAAGCACCATAATTTTACACTTCACCTTTGTTTAACACATAGAACAGGTAAGTAAGTTAAAATCATCATACTTTTTTATCTTATCTAACACATCTTCCAAACTTTTATTTATTTCCAAATATTTTTTTACAAACTCTAGATATTGGCATTTTACGTACATCTCATGGCCACCGTAGTTTCTCCTTCATGCCTACAAGGCAGCGGAGTTGTGATCAACTGCACCGCTAATTGCCACTAAATCTTACACACTGGCCCTTTAAACATTGTAGGAGCCTACAAACACCTGGTGCCCATCTGTAATTGTGAAATTAATTTGGTTCTCCAGAGTTGCTACCTCTGAGAAACAGAATTTATGTGATTCAGTGTTACACTTGTGAGGTGAAATGAGGCTGCAATGACAGTTTACCCACATCCTCACTGGAAAAAAATAATTATTTTATGGAAATTATTAGCACAAAATGCTGATCTCACTGACAGACACATTACATTTCCTGTGACTGCTTTATGATTTAGCATGTTTGTATACAATGGTGTCGTCTGCATACACTTGCCTTCGCTGTGGAAACTCACTAACATACAGATTAAATAGCAGGGGGCCCAACACTGATCCTTGATGCACACCAATTGTGCAGTTTACCAACATGTTAAAGGTACTTCTTTTCTTTTTTATATGCATAATGATGTCAGCAGAAATCAAGCATCATCTGGTGTCGGTTAGCTCAGTTGGTAGAGCATCCGCCCCGTGCACAAAGGCTCAGTTCTTGCCGCAGCGACCCAGGGTTCGAATCCGACCTGTGGCCCTTTGCTGCATGTCATTCCTCATCTCTCTCCCCACATTCCTGTCACCTCTTCAGCTGTCTCTATCCAATAAAAAGCTTGAAAAAGGCCAAAAAAATACTTTAGAAAAAGAGAAGAAATGAAGCATCATCAATGTCATGATGACATCTCATGTGTCCCGTGACGAAGCTCAGACCGGAGCCATCCTCTCACACATGTAGCAATGGAGACCCTCTGTGTCAGACGTGTTCTCACATGTTGACAAAACCTCACAAACCGTGTGTCAAAATGACAACACAGGTCTGTAATGCAGTCAAAATCTACCTGATAAGTATGATGTCACATCACGGCACTGCAGAGAGGACACAGAGAGACAGACAGAACACAGAGGGACAGACAGAACATAGGTTAGTGTATGGCCCCAAGCAAATGCATATGGACATTAGCATACACTACCTTACCTTACCTGTACCATACTCACCTGTCCGCCCATGTGCTGATGCTTCATGGCTGGCCATTGCCCGGCGCAGACGCCAGGAAGTAACCAAAAACATCAGTGTACTGGCTTCTATTTGTAATCTTTTAGGACGTCACAGATGATGTCACAGGTCAAGTCATGTCAGGCTCATGTTTCTGTTTAGCCCCACCCCCACTGGTGGGGACATGTGACCCATGACATCATCAGTGACATCATCAGTGATATCCCAAAAGTTTATAAATAGGACCCAGTGCACTGATGTTGTTGTTGTAGCAGTTTGACAATGCCAAGACGCAGACGCAGACAGGCTTCTCGCCCCATTCGTCGGCGCAGGAGGACCCGCAGGTCCACCGTTAGTCGCCGACGTAGGAGAGTTGCCAGACGCAGGCGCTAGGCAATAAATAACCATGTAGCACAAGCACCATAATTTTACACTTCACCTTTGTTTAACACATAGAACAGGTAAGTAAGTTAACATCATCATACTTTTTTATCTTATCTAACACATCTTCCAAACTTTTATTTATTTCAAAATATTTTTTTACAAACTCTAGATATTGGCATTTTACGTACATCTCATGGCCACCGTAGTTTCTCCTTCACCGCCTACAAGGCAGCGGAGTTGTGATCAGCAACTGCACCGCTAATTGCCACTAAATCTTACACACTGGCCCTTTAAACATCGTAGGAGCCTACAAACACCTGGTGCCCATCTGTAATTGTGAAATTACTTTGATTCTCTAGAGTTGTTACCTCTGAGAAACAGAATTTATGTGATTTAATGTTACACTTGTGAGGTGAAATGAGGCTGCAATGACAGTTTACCCACATCCTCACCGGAAAAAAATTATGATTTAATGGAAATTATTAGCACAAAATGCTAATCTCACTGACAGACACATTACATTTCCTGTGACTACTTTATGATTTAGCATGTTTGTATACGATGGTGTCGTCTGCATACATTTGCCTTTGCTGTGGAAACTCACTAACATACAGATTAAGTAGCAGGGGGCCCAACACTGATCCTTGATGCACACCCATTGTGCCTTTTACTAACATGTATATGCATAATGATGTCAGCAGAAATCAAGCATCATCTGGTGTTGGTTAGCTCAGTTGGTAGAGCATCCGCCCCATGCACAAAGGCTCAGTTCTTGCCGCAGCGGCCCAGGGTTCGAATCCGACCTGTGGCCCTTTGCTGCATGTCATTCCTCATCTCTCTCCCCACATTCCTGTCACCTCTTCAGCTGTCTCTATCCAATAAAAAGCTTGAAAAAGGGCCAAAAAAATATTTTTTAAAAAAAGAAGAAATTAAGCATCATCAATGTCATGATGACATCTCATGTGTCCCGTGACAAAGCTCAGACCGGAGCCATCCTCTCACACATGTAGCACACAATGGAGACCCTCCGTGTCAGACGTGTTCTCACATGTTGACAAAACCTCACAAACCGTGTGTCAAAATAACAACACAGGTCTGTGACGCAGTCAAAATCCACCTGATAAGCATAATGTCACATCACGGGGCTGCAGAGAGGACACAGAGAGCAGAGAGACAGACAGAACACAGAGAGACAGACAGAACACAGGTTAATGTATGGCCCTAAGCAAATGCATATGGACATTAGCATACATTACCTTACCTTACCTGTACCATACTTACCTGTTTGCCTATGTGCTGATGCTACATGGCTGGTTACTGCCCGGCACGGACGCCAGGCAGTAACCAAAAACATCAGCGTACTGGCTCCTATTTGTACACCTTTAGGACGTCACAGATGATGTCACAGGTTACATGTCAAGCTCTTGTTTCTGTTTAGCCCCACCCCCTACTGGTGAGGTCATGTGACCTATGACATCATCAGTGACATCATCAGTGATATCCCAAAAGTTTATAAATAGGACCCAGTGCACTGATGTTGTTGTTGTAGCAGTTTGACAATGCCAAGACGCAGACGCAGACAGGCTTCTCGCCCCATTCGTCGGCGCAGGAGGACCCGCAGGTCCACCGTTAGTCGCCGACGTAGGAGAGTTGCCAGACGCAGGCGCTAGGCAATAAATAACCATGTAGCACAAGCACCATAATTTTACACTTCACCTTTGTTTAACACATAGAACAGGTAAGTAAGTTAAATCATCATATTTTTTTATCTTATCTAACACATCTTCCAAACTTTTATTTATTTCAAAATATTTTTTTACAAACTCTAGATATTGGCATTTTACGTACATTTCATGGCCACCGTAGTTTCTCCTTCACCGCCTACAAGGCAGTGGAGTTGTGATCAGCAACTGCACCGCTAATTGCCACTAAATCTTACACACTGGCCCTTTAAATATTGTAGGAGCCTACAAACACCTTGTGCCCATCTGTAATTGTGAAATTACTTTGATTATCTAGAGTTGTTACCTCTGAGAAACAGAATTTATGTGATTCAGTGTTACACTTGTGAGGTGAAATGAGACTGTAATGACAGGCTACCTACATTCCCATTGTAAAAAACTAATTATTTTATGGAAATTATTAGCACAAAATGCTAATCTCACTGACAGACACATTGCATGTCCTGTGACTGTTCTATGATTTAGCATGTATGTATACAACGGTGTCGTCTGCATACATTTGCCCTTGCTGTGGAAGCTCATTAACATAATGAATAGTTGGGGGCCTAACACTGATCCTTGATGCACACCCATTGTGCATTTTACCAACATGTTAAAGGGACCTCTTTTCCTCTTTATATGCATAATGATGTCAGTAGAAACCAAATATAATCAATGTCATGATGACATCTCATGTGTCCTGTGACAAAGTTCAGATTGGAGCCATCTTTTCACACATGTAGCACACAACGGAGATTCTCCGTGTCAGACGTGTTCTCACATGTTGATAAAACCTAACAAACTGAGTGTCAAAATGACAACTCAGGTCTGTGACGCAGTCAAAATCCATTTGATAACCATGATGTCACACCACTGCGCTGCAGAGAGGACACAGAGAGCAGAGAGACAGACAGAACACAGGTTAGTGTATGGCCCTAAGCAAATGCATATGGACATTAGCATACATTACCCTACCTTACCTGTACCATACTTACCTGTCCGCCCATGTGCTGATGCTACATGGCTGGTTATTGCCCGGCACGGACGCCAGGCAGTAACCAAAAACATCAGTGTACTGGCTCCTATTTGTACACTTTTAGGACGTCACAGATGATGTCACAGGTCACATGTCAAGCTCTTGTTTCTGTTTAGCCCCACCCCCTACTGGTGAGGTCATGTGACCTATGACATCATCAGTGACATCATCAGTGATATCCCAAAAGTTTATAAATAGGACCCAGTGCACTGATGTTGTTGTTGTAGCAGTTTGACAATGCCAAGACGCAGACGCAGACAGGCTTCTCGCCCCATTCGTCGGCGCAGGAGGACCCGCAGGTCCACCGTTAGTCGCCGACGTAGGAGAGTTGCCAGACGCAGGCGCTAGGCAATAAATAACCATGTAGCACAAGCACCATAATTTTACATTTCACTTTTGTTTAACACATAGAACAGGTAAGTAAGTTAAAATCATCATACTTTTTTATCTTATCTAACACATCTTCCAAACTTTTATTTATTTCAAAATATTTTTTTACAGACTCTAGATATTGGCATTTTACACACATTTCATGGCCACCATAGTTTCTCCTTCATCGCCTACAAGGCAGCGGAGTTGTGATCAGCAACTGCACCGCTAATTGCCACTAAATCTTACACACTGGCCCTTTAAACATTGTAGGAGCCTACAAACACCTTGTGCTCATCTGTAATTGTGAAATTAATTTGATTCTCTAGAGTTGTTACCTCTGAGAAACAGAATTTATGTGATTTAATGTTACACTTGTGAGGTGAAATGAGGCTGTAATGACAGTTTACCCACATCCTCACTGGAAAAAAATAATTATTTTATGGAAATTATTAGCACAAAATGCTGATCTCACTGACAGACACATTACATTTCCTGTGACTGCTTTATGATTTAGCATGTTTGTATACGATGGTGTCGTCTGCATACATCTGCCTTCGCTGTGGAAACTCACTAACATGCAGATTAAATAGCAGGGGGCCCAACACTGATCCTTGATGCACACCCATTGTGCATTTTACCAACATGTTAAAGGTACCTCCTTTCTTTTTTACATGCATAATGATGTCAGCAGAAATCAAGCATCATCTGGTGTTGGTTAGCTCAGTTGGTAGAGCATCGCCCCATGCACAAAGGCTCAGTCCTTGCCGCAGCGGCCCAGGGTTCGAATCCGACCTGTGGCCCTTTGCTGCATGTCATTCCTCATCTCTCTCCCCACATTCCTGTCACCTCTTCAGCTGTCTCTATCCAATAAAAAGCTTGAAAAAGGCCAAAAAGATATTTTAAAAAAAGAGAAGAAATGAAGCATCATCAATGTCATGATGACATCTCATGTGTCCCGTGACGAAGCTCAGACCGGAGCCATCCTCTCACACATGTAGCACACAATGGAGACCCTCCGTGTCAGACGTGTTCTCACATGTTGACAAAACCTCACAAACCGTGTGCCAAAATGACAACACAGGTCTGTGACGCAGTCAAAATCCACCTGATAAGCATAATGTCACATCACGGGGCTGCAGAGAGGACAGAGAGAGCAGAGAGACAGACAGAACACAGAGAGACAGACAGAACACAGGTTAATGTATGGCCCTAAGCAAATGCATATGGACATTAGCATACATTACCTTACCTTACCTGTACCATACTTACCTGTTTGCCTATGTGCTGATGCTACATGGCTGGTTACTGCCCGGCACGGACGCCAGGCAGTAACCAAAAACATCAGTGTACTGGCTCCTATTTGTACACCTTTAGGACGTCACAGATGATGTCACAGATGATGTCACAGGTCACATGTCAAGCTCTTGTTTCTGTTTAGCCCCACCCCCTACTGGTGAGGTCATGTGACCTATGACATCATCAGTGACATCATCAGTGATATCCCAAAAGTTTATAAATAGGACCCAGTGCACTGATGTTGTTGTTGTAGCAGTTTGACAATGCCAAGACGCAGACGCAGACAGGCTTCTCGCCCCATTCGTCGGCGCAGGAGGACCCGCAGGTCCACCGTTAGTCGCCGACGTAGGAGAGTTGCCAGACGCAGGCGCTAGGCAATAAATAACCATGTAGCACAAGCACCATAATTTTACACTTCACCTTTGTTTAACACATAGAACAGGTAAGTAAGTTAACATCATCATATTTTTTTATCTTATCTAACACATCTTCCAAACTTTTATTTATTTCAAAATATTTTTTTACAAACTCTAGATATTGGCATTTTACGTACATCTCATGGCCACCGTAGTTTCTCCTTCACCGCCTACAAGGCAGCGGAGTTGTGATCAGCAACTGCACCGCTAATTGCCACTAAATCTTACACACTGGCCCTTTAAACATCGTAGGAGCCTACAAACACCTGGTGCCCATCTGTAATTGTGAAATTACTTTGATTCTCTAGAGTTGTTACCTCTGAGAAACAGAATTTATGTGATTTAATGTTACACTTGTGAGGTGAAATGAGGCTGCAATGACAGTTTACCCACATCCTCACCGGAAAAAAATTATGATTTAATGGAAATTATTAGCACAAAATGCTAATCTCACTGACAGACACATTACATTTCCTGTGACTACTTTATGATTTAGCATGTTTGTATACGATGGTGTCGTCTGCATACATTTGCCTTTGCTGTGGAAACTCACTAACATACAGATTAAGTAGCAGGGGGCCCAACACTGATCCTTGATGCACACCCATTGTGCCTTTTACTAACATGTATATGCATAATGATGTCAGCAGAAATCAAGCATCATCTGGTGTTGGTTAGCTCAGTTGGTAGAGCATCCGCCCCATGCACAAAGGCTCAGTTCTTGCCGCAGCGGCCCAGGGTTCGAATCCGACCTGTGGCCCTTTGCTGCATGTCATTCCTCATCTCTCTCCCCACATTCCTGTCACCTCTTCAGCTGTCTCTATCCAATAAAAAGCTTGAAAAAGGGCCAAAAAAATATTTTTTAAAAAAAGAAGAAATTAAGCATCATCAATGTCATGATGACATCTCATGTGTCCCGTGACAAAGCTCAGACCGGAGCCATCCTCTCACACATGTAGCACACAATGGAGACCCTCCGTGTCAGACGTGTTCTCACATGTTGACAAAACCTCACAAACCGTGTGTCAAAATAACAACACAGGTCTGTGACGCAGTCAAAATCCACCTGATAAGCATAATGTCACATCACGGGGCTGCAGAGAGGACACAGAGAGCAGAGAGACAGACAGAACACAGAGAGACAGACAGAACACAGGTTAGTGTATGGCCCTAAGCAAATGCATATGGACATTAGCATACATTACCTTACCTTACCTGTACCATACTTACCTGTTTGCCTATGTGCTGATGCTACATGGCTGGTTACTGCCCGGCACGGACGCCAGGCAGTAACCAAAAACATCAGCGTACTGGCTCCTATTTGTACACCTTTAGGACGTCACAGATGATGTCACAGGTTACATGTCAAGCTCTTGTTTCTGTTTAGCCCCACCCCCTACTGGTGAGGTCATGTGACCTATGACATCATCAGTGACATCATCAGTGATATCCCAAAAGTTTATAAATAGGACCCAGTGCACTGATGTTGTTGTTGTAGCAGTTTGACAATGCCAAGACGCAGACGCAGACAGGCTTCTCGCCCCATTCGTCGGCGCAGGAGGACCCGCAGGTCCACCGTTAGTCGCCGACGTAGGAGAGTTGCCAGACGCAGGCGCTAGGCAATAAATAACCATGTAGCACAAGCAGCATAATTTTACACTTCACCTTTGTTTAACACATAGAACAGGTAAGTAAGTTAAAATCATCATACTTTTTTATCTTATCTAACATATCTTCCAAACTTTTATTTATTTCAAAATATTTTTTTACAAACTCTAGATATTGGCATTTTACGTACATTTCATGGCCACCGTAGTTTCTCCTTCACCGCCTACAAGGCAGCGGAGTTGTGATCAGCAACTGCACCGCTAATTGCCACTAAATCTTACACACTGGCCCTTTAAACATTGTAGGAGCCTACAAACACCTTGTGCTCATCTGTAATTGTGAAATTACTTTGATTATCTAGAGTTGTTACCTCTGAGAAACAGAATTTATGTGATTCAGTGTTACACTTGTGAGGTGAAATGAGACTAATGACAGGCTACCTACATTCCCATTGTAAAAAACTAATTATTTTATGGAAATTATTAGCACAAAATGCTAATCTCACTGACAGACACATTGCATGTCCTGTGACTGTTCTATGATTTAGCATGTATGTATACAACGGTGTCGTCGACATACATTTGCCCTTGCTGTGGAAGCTCATTAACATAACGAATAGTTGGGGGCCTAACACTGATCCTTGATGCACACCCACTGTGCATTTTACCAACATGTTAAAGGGACCTCTTTTCCTCTTTATATGCATAATGATGTCAGTAGAAACCAAATATAATCAATGTCATGATGACATCTCATGTGTCCTGTGACAAAGTTCAGATTGGAGCCATCTTTTCACACATGTAGCACACAACGGAGATTCTCCGTGTCAGACGTGTTCTCACATGTTGATAAAACCTAACAAACTGAGTGTCAAAATGACAACTCAGGTCTGTGATGCAGTCAAAATCCATTTGATAACCATGATGTCACACCACTGCGCTGCAGAGAGAACACAGAGAGCAGAGAGACAGACAGAACACAGGTTAGTGTATGGCCCTAAACAAATGCATATGGACATTAGCATACATTAACTTACCTCACCTAATGTCCATATGTATTTGCTTAGGGCCATACACTAACCTGTGTTCTGTCTGTCTCTCTGCTCTCTGTGTCCTCTCTGCAGCGCCATGATGGGATGTGACATCATCAGTCATCAATTACACCAGGGTTCCTCAGTGCCTGCAGTGCCTCTGCGGACCCCCTAGGGGTCACGGACCCCTGGTTGAAGACCCCTGATATAGACTTAAAAAAAAAAAAAAAATGCTGCCAGTAAACATGAGAGGCATTCACATGTTAACATAAATGTCACGCTGTAATTCATGTTAATGTGCAAAGACAAAAACAGACACCAAATATTTGAAAAATCTATTTAATCAGAATTAATTCATTCACACATGAACTCAAAGATGTAGTTAATTACAGCATGTGTCCATAAGAGAACAGACTGAGACAAACGATGACATTTAATGTAGAAGGCACAGGTACCTTTATCCTTCTGTCCTGAATAGTTTCACAGTGACGTCTATGCAGTGTTGCCAACTCTAAAGAGCGACTAGCGACAAATTTAATTACTTTTTCAATCAGGATGTAAACAGTTAATTTGATCCTCCCTTTGTAGTGTTTTTAATTTGTAGATTAATTTCTTTTTTATTTCAGATACACATGTATCGATCATCATCTGACAACCTTTAGAGCTCGTGCTGAAAGAGTTGGCAACACTGCCACAAAGTTTGCAACACTGTTCAACTAAATTACTTGTATTTGTAGAAACCTTCTCCACTCTTCTTGCCCAATTTGCCCTCTGCAACCAACTTGTTCAGCAACTCACTCGGGGCAAAGAGTGGGTTGGTGGGATCTGCTGCACTCCAGCCTGCAATAACAAAAAAACATTTAACATCAGCTCTCTTTATAATATCTCAAGATGTCCTACCACATCCACGCTACATTTTCCACACTCACCATCCACGATGAACTTCATGGTGTCTAGTCCGACATAGTCTGCCAGCTCAAAGGGTCCCATGGGATAACCTGCGCCAAGCTTCATGGCAATATCAGTGTCCTCCTTGGATCCGTGACCTGAGGAAGAAGACAGAAACACAACGGTGACCATGCAAAGCTGCTCACCTCCTTTTAGATCCACCCAAAATAAAATGATATACTTTCACAGTCTTGTGTTCCCACTTAAAACCCTAGAGAAACACAAACTATGGCAATTTCACTACTGACATAACTTGCAGTTATACGTACCTCTCTCGTGCAACCGGATGGCCTCCAACATGTAAGGAACAAGCAGGCGGTTTACGATGAATCCTGGCGTATCCTGAATAAAGACATGTTCTGCTGAGTGAGTTGTTAAATACGTTTTTAAGAGCTATACTGACATCAGACGGCAGATCTGACCTTGCAGGACACTGGTGTTTTTCCAAGCTTTTTGCTGAAGTTCAGGAGGGAATCGAACGTCTCTTGGCTTGTTGCCGAGGTTCCAATGACCTGTGAAAGATGAACACTTCACTAACTTTGATAAAGTGTTATACAGACTGAGGTTAGCACTAACATCAGGAAGAATCTCACTGTGACTGTCTACATCACACCACGCTGCGACACTTTATTACATTATGTCAGGGCATATTTCAATTCTCGGTATTTCCCTCCCTCATGAAGCTGAAGGAGAGAAAACAGAAACAATAGCCCAGAATATTAAATCACACAAATTGAATCAGATCTATGAATCCTTTCTGTACACTGCTGGATAATGTAACCAATGTAATAGGTTAAAAGCACGGAGGTGGTGAGCTCTGTATCTGAGAGCCATCTTTTGTAATTCATTTATTGGTGGTTGGGGAGATCTCTCTGGAAAATCTTTGGGCATTTGGCTTATTTGCTCTTTTTTACTGGATGTGAGATAAGATTTATACTCTTGTAATGTCATGTCTCATTTATAAATGTGAAGGCACTACAGGAAGCCAGTTAGCTTAGCACAAAGACTGGACACAGGGAACAGTGAACCGCTAGCCTGTCTCTGTCCGATGGCAGCAAAATCTCCATACCACCAACTATAAAGCTCACTATTAAACATGTTATATACAGTTTGTTTAATCCATACACATAAAAACACAAACAAGACACACCCTGTTCTAACTTCTCCCCTCTGGGAGGTGCTACAGATCACTGTACGCCAAAACAAACACACACACACACACACACGAACTGTTTCTTCCCACAGGCCATCACTCTGAAGAACAGTTAACACCAGACACACAGCGTCAGGAACACTCCCTGTGAAGTAACCCTCTGTGCCAAACATCCACTGGATCTGTGAATTATTTATCCTCACTGTTTAAATGAACTTTTGTTCTTTAAACATGTAAATATCATGAGTCAGAGGATGGCCTGTGGGAAGAAACTGTTCTTGTGTCTATTTGTTTTGACGTACAGAGTTCTGTAGCTCCTCAGAGGGAAGATGTTGTAGCAGGTTGTGTTCAGGGTGTGATGGATCTGCAGCGATGCCTCCTGACTCTGGACATGCAGAAGCCTGAACTTCGGGGAGGTTAGCACCGATCATTTTCTCTTTAGTCCTGACTGTTGTAGTCTGTTCCTATTCCTTATGTCATGAGTTTAATTCTCCACCTTATTTTAGTGTTTACTCAGTATCTGTACCTGTTAACTAATAATATAATAATACTAATATATTAATATTAATAGATGTCCATGTTAAAAACACAAACAAATAACTGATAATGATTTTTTTCCTTTTACCTCTACAAGCTTCATCACAGGGACTGGGTTAAAGAAGTGAAGGCCACCGAATCTGTCCAGCCTGCTGGTGGAGCTGGCGATGTCAGAGATGGGCAGGGAGGATGTGTTGCTGGCAAAGATGGTGTGTCTAAAACACAAAGTGCAGAAAAAAAACAGAACAGCTGTTAATAATAAAAGCAGAAGTTGAAGTAGAAACAAGAACCCAGAGAAAATTGGTAATTAACTGTTGTTGCTAATGAATTCAACAGAAATGGGACGGTGCTTACGCTGGTGCCACCTTGTCGAGCTGACCAAAGAGATCCTGTTTGATTTTTAGATTTTCCACAATGGCCTCCAACACAAGGTCCGAGCTCTGGGCTGCAGACGCAGCGTCCGTGGAGGTTGACACATTCTGCAGGACCTTCTGGATGAACTCTTCACCCGCCTGAAACACACCAAACGTAATGTCTCACGGTAATGACACACACTTCACTCTCTTGCTGTTTGAATTTGCTTTGATGATCTACCGTGTCTCACCTCTGGCTTATCAGCAAACTTCTTCTTGGCAACTCTTTTAAGGCTTCCTTCAATACCTTTGACAGCCTTCTGAAGGATGTCGTCATTCGTATCCACCAGCGTCACAGAGTGGCCAGTCGATGCAGCAACCTTTCAGGAAGAAATAAAATGTTGGATTAAATGTCAGTGATGTTGAGGCGAGAGCGAATAAGGTGATACCCTAGACCTACAAGAGCAAACAGAAACCAGAGCAGTGTCCCAGTTAGAGATACTCAAGAGTCAGTATGCATACTAAAACACAATTGGTTGTCGATAGACTGTTGATGGACATATAATCCTAGAATGCAATTCATAAAAGGCAGAGTGGCACAATTCCAATCTGGCCTCTACATCCTCCCCCTATCCACTCTATCTGTTTTTGTGTTCGTGTGGAGGGTCCGCCACATTAAGTATCATTCCAAACCAAGAACATGAAGTGGAAATGGGTTATAAAGTCCTCCAGCGCTGAGTCTGCATCGATCCAGCATTACCAACCACACTCCTCTCAACTGTAGCATCTCGTCTGTCTTGTGTGAGTTCCATGTGTTTATATACCTCAAACCGACTTTTGATTGACTATCTTTGTGCACACATGGCGGAACTAGAGGTTGTATTTTGGAATGAACATGCCGTTGTGTACCTGAGACAGTTAAACAAAGTTAATATTATTACCATTATTTCACAAGCTTACTGTACCATGAATATAATGTGCGTCGTACTTGTTCTATGAGCCACACAGTGCTGAACATCTGGGTAATTTTATATCTGGAAATTGAACTTTTATTAGCTTAACGCAGCGCTGAACAGCTGATTAACTCTGTTATTTCTATTTCTGTGTTCTTTTTTGTTTGTTTTGTTTTACTCAATGATTTATTTCTTATATTATTTTACTTTTTCTACTTATTTTGATTCTCATTTATCTAAATAAATAAATGAATGATCTTACACATTTAATGCTCTTATACATCCATGGTCTCAAGCTTGGTAGTGTATTTATACCCTTCCTCTAAAGAGACCTTCCATAACCACGAGTGTGACACTCGGTCCTGGAGTGGGACATTCACAGCTGTTACTCTGTTAACACAGGTGCCTCATATGAACGTGTACATCGCTAATTAAACAAGCTTCTGTAGATCTGCAGTTTTCAATGCATTAGTTCAGTGTTGGGGAAGCACAGCAAGAAGATTCCTGGCTTTCTGTGTGTAGTTTGCATATTTTTTTCCATGTCTGAAACACCGTAAAATTGTTATATGTACAGTATAGATGCAAAAACAGTGAATGCATTTTGTGACATCATTAAATAATTTTCTCTCGGCGTCTCCATCTCTGACTGACATCAAACATGCCTGTTAGTATGTGCATGATCTTAGAGACAGCTGATATCTGCAGCAGCAAACATGGAGAGCGACATCTTGTGGCAACACTTTGTAACTTCAACACTCCCTGCAGTGGGTTTGAATTCATTCCTCAATACTTCTTGTGTTGTTATGTGACTCCACAAGGAAACATCTGTGTTTAAAGAGAGACAACTGGCATATTTCTTCACATGACTTCCTTGTGTTGTCAATGGTTTATTGTTCTGTGAGACAAGAAAACCACCATTAGGAAAAAGGTGAGGTTTTAACGACAACTACGTGCTTTTATTTTGAAGGTTTGGTGTATCTACGCGTTACACTAAATAAAACGTTGTTTTACAGAAACGTACATTAAACAGCGACTTTTTCTGTGTTTCTTATGTGCAAACAGCAGGAATAATAAAGACTTTTACACTTAGCCTCTCTTGGTTTGGCTAAACACGTCAGTTAGCTAGCCACAGTGAAGCTAACATGGCTAAACAGGTGACTAAAGGCATTTCCCGGCTTACCTGCGCGATTCCTGCACCCATCTGTCCTCCTCCGATGATCGTAACATTCTTAATGACAACATTTCTGACAGCCGAAGAAGAGAAACTTCTGCAGATCTGGTGAGAGACGAAAGCCATGACGTGCGTGGACTCTGCAGGACTGACACAGACCCGGGTACACACAGAAAGTGGGAGGAAGGTCGGCGGTCACGTGACCACATGGGACACTTGCACGACCTTTAACACAGATACACTCAGGTGTTGCATTACGCCTGACATAATATATCTAATAGTGTGTATACACTTTAATATTAAAGACTGGAATATTCAGAATTACTGTAACACTTCGTTTAAAATATTACTCAAGTATAAAAAGTACAAAAATATTGTCAGCAGACTTTAGATATCAGAAGTATTCATGCATATTGAACAGCTCTTGCAAGAGTTACATATAATGAAATATATATTTAATAAAATGTATTTAAAATATTGTTACAGTTGGTCAAGGTCAAGCTCATTTTGGTAGTTTGATCTTTAACAATCTGTGGTGAAAAGTAACTAATTTACTTTTTAACTTTCAGTAAGTGTTTATACACTACACTATTTCATTTAATGAGTACTTTGTTTTAGTGAGCTATTAGCAGTGGTGGAATGTAACTAAGCACATTTCAATTACTATGTTTCATTATAATTTGAGGTACTTGTATTTTACTTTATTATGTATATATGTTTTTGCTATATTACACTTGTACTCCAGTACTTTTCAGAGGGAAATGTTGTACCTTTTGCTCCATTACCTTAATTTGACAGCTATAGTTAGTTTAACCCTGATTTCACTTCTTCACTACACAGTACGTGTTTATTTTAAAGACCTAAGTTCATATTTAAAAAACACCTTAAAAAGAATGTCCATGCTGGTGTTTACACAGCTTTGGGCTGTGTATTTTATTATAAATTCATTTGTCAAGAAAGTGTTTTCTTTCACAACATAAGAAAAAGGGGTGAGTGGAGTGGTTGCAATCTGCAGCTACACCACTGGATGCCAGTAAATCCAAGACACTGGCCCTTGAAGTGATATTTAAAGATGCACGTCAGTTGATCTCAGACAGCAGTTCAATTTCACACTGGCTTTGTACTTAAAATATATTTGTCAGTGTGAACTGCTGAGAGATACAGTACAACAATATACTATAGCAAGTCCTTCTACTGTCCTGATAAAAGGATAGTTGTTCTCATAAAATTCTTCAAAGAGCTAAAATGATTCCCACAATCTAAAACAAAAACATTGAAAAAAACATGGAACCATAAATAAATATTCCTGATAAATGGAGATATTTAGTATTAGGATATTCTGTTTTTATTGGCAAGTTGCCAATAATCCTTTGATCAAGTCTGTATGGAAATATATTTTTAAACTCTTGTGCAGAAAATTAAAATCTTTCTTTCTCCAGTACCTCAATGATGGACCTTATATAGACACATACAGTATGTGTGCTAATTTCTGTAAATCAGTAGTATACATCATTACAGTAAAATAGATATTCAGCAGGTATTTTCATTATGTCTCTCCAAGAGACATTTACAAACATCTTTGGTCTTTTGTGGGCTCTTTGGTATCAGAGCGCCCAGTTTATAGAAAAGCTGTTCAGTTCACTTCATCCACGAGGGCTCACACACACAGAGTATGAGCAGGGTGCCAGTGTCAGGCCGAATCGTCCGTGCAGGTTGGGAGGAGGTGTTCCCTCTGGGAGTCTGAATCTGAAGGCCTGCAGTAAGCTGGTAACCATCAGGAACAGCTCCATTTTCGCCAGTTGTTCACCCATGCACACCCTGCGACCTGAGGTATACAAATTATTAGAGCATGGTCAAGCACAGACATTAAAAATTAATTAATAAATCAATGTTATTCAGCCCTTATGAGTAAGGAATGGCATACCGATCCCGAATGGTATGAAGCACTCTTTCCTGAGCAACTTTCCCTCATCGTCCAAGAAGCGTGCTGGGTTGAAAGTGTCTGGGTCGTCCCACACAGTGGGATCTCTATGGACAGACCACAGATTGGGCAAAACAACTGTTCCTTTGGGAATAGTGTAGCCTCTGAACTCTGAATAAGGAAGATAAAAAACACATTACAACACCCAGTGAATCAGATTCTCATGAAATTATGAGGGATCATCCAAATATAACTCTGCAGATCTTTATTATCTCTGAGATACAACAGACTAGTTGAGCATTAACTGAGGATATAGTGAAACGCGACGGGGTCATAGGTGTTGTTTAAGTTCACCTGTTGTCTTGGAGGCCATGTGAGGAATAGCCAAAGGCACCACTACAGTCAGTCTCTGCACCTCCATGATGGTGGCTTCAGTAAAAGGCAAACTTCCCTTATCGGTCAAAGACAGGACACGATGTCTGCCTACCACTTCATCAATCTCTGCCTGGACCTTGTCTAAAATCAACAGAGTAGAAGCAAAGAAACATTGAGTGCATGATTTTTGAATGATGAAGTCCTCATCCAAAAACAAATCAGCAGAAATGAAGCGTGGCTTTGGAAAACACCATAAGCTAGACAAAATCATAAAAGTAAAAGTACTAGAAAGTGATGAAATGTAAATGCATGTTTTGATTTGCTAATCAATGTGGTGGTGAAACAGTTAAAGAAGTGGTCAAATACATATTCCAGCTAGACATTTTGTTGTCCTAAAACCAGGAAGTATTCGAGCTGTGGGTTCCTGCAGCAGATTTCCAATTCCCCTTTCCCACCCAAAGTTTTCTATTTATGTAATAAACAAGATATGTAGTTCATACAAGCATAAAAACAGCAATCTCTTAACACAAACTTCCTCTGTCAGTATCTCAACTATAAAAGGAAGCTGTGTTAAATGTGTTAAAAAGAGACATTTGCTTTACAACTTTATGACTATAACATTAAATGTGGACAGAAATCTGATTGGAAACATCTCAGATGTCACGGGTGATGGTCACACCACTCCAGTGTGTTTGTGGAGAAAGCAAACAGATACATTAGACTATCTGAAATATTATGGGCTGAATGGACTGTTGCTATTTTTACCTTGGATATCAGGGTGTTGGACCATGTAGAGCAGAATCCATAAAACTGAATTAGTAGTGGTGTCAGTGCCGGCGATGAAGAGATCTCCTATTATATAAAAGAGATAATCTTCCGTGAAGCTGCTCTCCTCCTCTCCAGCAGCTTGCTGTGCCAACATCTCTATTAAGTACATGTCTGTAAGATCCCTCGGGTTGACAGGATCTAATGTTTCCCGGTGATTTGCAATAATCCTCTTCAGAAACGCTGTGATGTCTCCCTCCACTTGTCGTAACTCCTTGAAGACCCCGAAAGGTAAATAGTAAAGCAGTGGAAAGATGTTGATGAGGACTGCAGGGCTGTTGATGCAGATCTCCAGCCCACGAACCATCAGGTCCAGCATGGTGCGAAACTCGTGGTCTTCATGATGGAAGCGCTGACCCAGGATCAGCGAGCAGATGACGTTCGACACGGCGGTGCTGATCAGTGGAGCCAGGTCCACACCGGCACCACCAGACTCCTCGTTCAGTCTCTGCAGCTCTGTTTTGATGGTGGACAGACCCTGCAGGATGCAAGGCTCCAAGCTCAACCTCCCCAGGCCAAAGTTTCGGAGTGTGGCGTGGCAGAACTTGCGTTGCTTTCTCCAGACTGGACCATAAGGTGCAAAGACTATTCCTAAACCAGAAAGAGTATGGAATATGGCTCAGGTGAACAAAGACAGCACATAGGCCATTATTTTTACTCTTGGTCAGCCTGTTTACTGCATTCAAGGTGGTAAATAGAGCCTGTCTAGACAAAACGTACAGGAGTGATGTATTATCATATAATGAGAAAATGTGAATGTATTTATCCACCTGATTTACTCGTAGGGTTATTGGACTGCAGAAGTTTGAACTCTGTGTACCTACTGAAGTGTGTTTACGTGTCTGTCTAATACATGCTTCATGTTTACTTAACATAAGGTTGTAAATCAATAAAATGGCTAAAATATTCCAAACAGCAAGATCTTTCCCAATGAGAAAGATAAGGGAAAAAAAGGTCAACAGGTCTGGATAGAAAGAAGGGGGACACTCATTTTCTCCATAATGTGGACAGAGTTTATTATGCCAATAAGAAGGACAATGGTAGGTTCCTCTGTAGCATTTTGTAAGTGTTTTTTACTTGCAGCCAAAAAGAAAAGGTATAAGTGGAGGCCTTTAGGAATATTTCCAAGGTACAAAAAGGTAAATGAGAAATCAGATTTCAGGTCCATAATCTCCGAGACCAAATGGCCTACTTCTTTCCAGAAAGGTTTAACATACGGGCACGAGCAACAGGAACACAGAGGCCCACTAAATTTGGATTGATTTTTGGTTGAAGGTAATAAAGAAACGTGTCACATTTTCCCACTAGGGATCCCTCCAAAACAGGAAGACAGTAGAAGTTGACTGGGTTTCCGATGTTTGAAGCCACGTTTCCTCTGGAAATTCTGTTTACTACATTCAAAGTGGTAAATCGAGCCTGTCTATTTACAGCTTTATCGACAAAATGTATGTGTGTTCTATGAAGATACACCTGAGAAAATGTGAACCTATCCTTTAATGTGGGTGCAGCTTACCTATTTACTATATCAGTCTGGGTAGACTAATATTAGAAACACTTGCAATAGCACCGCAAACTGCAGCCTCTATAAGAAAAGTTAAATTAACATCTTTTAAAAGTTGGAATAAAAACTGAATACATTGCAGGGTTATTGGACAGCAGTAGTTTGAGCTACATGTACCTGATAAAGAAGAAAGGGAGTTTATATGCGCATGTCTGTTTAATACATGCTTAACATTTAATATAAAGTTGTAAAACAATAAAATCTCCCTTTAACGCACCTTACCTTTACGTTTTAGTCATGAGAGTAAAGTTCAATTAAGCCAAGAAGAGTATGGAACAAAGAGAGCATATAGGTCAGGTGATCAGCCTGTTTACTACGTTCAGGGTGATAAATAGAGCCTGTGTAGTTACAGCTAAAAATGTATAGGAGTGTTGTGTTAAGATACACCAGAGAAAATGTGAACCTATCCTTTAATCTGGCTAATATCAACCAATGCAACAGACCTTTTTCACAGCAACCATTTTGACATGAAATAGGGTAAACACAGGCCTTACTAATAATACTAATTAAGGTCCCATTCCATTTAGATCAAACAGAGTCAGGGTGCTGATGTGGTGCCCGCTGACTCACTGGAAAGTCTCTGCTGCAATAAATGGAACTGAACCTTAATTAGTATAATTGGAAACACCTGTTGACCCTACTATTTCATGTCAAAATTGCTACTGTGCAGAAAGGTCTATAGCACCACACATACAGCCTCTAATAAAGTTAAATTTACTCTTTTTAAAGTTGGAATAAAAACTGAATTCACTGCAGGGTTATTGGTCTGCAGTGGTTTGAGCTAAATGTACATAATAAAGTGGAAGGTGAGTGTGTTTATTCAGCATGAGGTTAGTTCAGGTCAATGCAGTTTACCTTTGCGTTTAGTCATGATGGTGACAGAAGGGATAGTTGGCCTGTCGGAGAACACCTCGGGATGGTTTGAGAGAGCATCCTTAACCACTTCATAACCATTAAGCACAACGATCAGCTGACTGCCCACAAACAGGCTGTAAACCTTTCCATACACGTCTGCTTGTTTCGTTAAAAACACCACAGCGTTTTTGTCCTTGCCGTCCGTCTGCTGTCCAAACCTCCTCTGGACGAAGGAGGGGATGAGAAAGCCGCCGAAGTTGCCGACTATCGGCCACGGTGTCGGTCCTGGAGGAATACTTGCTAGGTATCGTCGTTTCTGATAAAAAGTAACTAAATAAAACACAATGAGGAACACTAACAGAGCTACAATGTTGACATGTGACAGTACAGAGCTGCTCTCCAGCCATGGCAGCGACACCATGGTGTTAAAGTTAAAATAAACTGAAGTCAGTGAGCTGAAATATCCCACTTTTACGAATATCCATAAGATAATGTGTCAACGACACAACACTGGTATTTAACGGACTGGTTACTGCTCACGCTCTTCCTGTGTTGTTGTCGTCAAAGCCCACGAGTCAACGTAGCACCGTTACTGGCTTCCTATTGGCTGACAGTGCTGTGCTCTGCTGTGATTGGTGCACTAAAATAAAATAAATTAAATTAAATTAAATTAAATTAATTAGATTTAAAGGTAGGATGCATAAAGTGACATTTGAGAGAATTATAGGATATATTAAAATTATAATTTATGTTACATTAACGTACAGTCTTTATTTATTTGGGACCACTTCATCCTGTTATATATCTGCACATTTACAGCATTCTGTGAATATAGTGTGAACTCTCACTCTATTACATGTCATATACTTGCACATCAGCTTGACCTACAGCTCCTTCGTTGTAGAGGATATTTAGAAGAAGAAGAAGAAGAAGAGATACTTTATTAATCCCTCAAGGGGGAAATTCTTTTTTTCACTAATTTTTTTTTTTACATGCATTTTAACCCCGAAACACAACCACACACATAAAAAGGGCTCATAGACATGCAATGTGGAGAGAGATGGTGGAGTGATGGGCAGCCCCAAGAGGAGCGATTGGGGGGTTCAGTGCCTTGCTCAAGAGCACCTCGGCAATGCCCAGGAGGTGAACTGGCACCCCTATAGCTACCAGTCCACCTTCCATACTATGGTCCATGCTGGACTTGAACCGGCTATCTTCTGGTTCCCAAGCCAAGTCTCTACAGACTGAGCTACTGCCTATTGTGTGATTGTGTGTGTGATTGTGTGTGTGTGTGTGTGTATATATATATATATATATATATATATATATATATATATATATATATATATATATATATATATATATATATATATATATATATAAATACTTGTTTTTTATCTTCCTATATTTTTTATATTTTTTACTTAGTGTTTATTCTGTGCCAACTACACCAAGTCAAATTCCTTGTAAGTGCAAACCTACTTGGCAATAAACTTGATTCTGATTCTGATATTAAAATATAAATTCTCAATTATTTATTGCCACTGTTCGCATTTACATTTATGTTTTTTTAAATGTAAAAAGCATCACTCACGCACACATCTACTCATACTGTGCATACTGTCTACTACCTCATAATACAACCTGCTGAATAAACTATTGCACTATCCCCAGATCTTTATTTAGTCTACAAATGTTATTGTTGTTCATATGTGTACATATAGATAAGACATACGTATAGATACATATTTATTATGATATAGTATATAATATTTATATTTATACTTTTCATATGTACATCGATTTTATATTTATGTTTACCTGTCAATCTTCTTCTTGTTTTTAGAGGTTTACACAACCCTGTGGACTTTATTTTGTATCATTTATCATAGGATTGTGGCTTCTTCAAAGTTGAAGAGAAGAATTAAATATGAAAGTGTCTAAAACATACTGTTGCAGTATATAGCATAATGATTAAATAATAATAAAAAAAACACACTGAAGCTTTTGTATGGTTAAATTTTAATACAATAGTATGTTGAGACTACAACTAGGATATACACACTGAAGGCTACTAAAATTAATACAACTTTAATAATAATAATAATAATAATAATAATAATAATAAAAATCATAGGAAAAAAAATACAGCAAGACTCGTAATGGCAGTTTTGGAACACCAATGACATTTAACACACTAAGGCACCTTGTGACTTGAGCACATTAATATCATATTGAGGTAAACCCCATCAACACATACAGTATGAAAGACTTATGGTAGCAGATCTAAAATAATCTAAAACAAATACTGCAACAAACTGTCCATTCATGAATGAAATTCACTGGGAGCTGACACAAGTATCAGTTACAAACACAACAATGGCTTTGCAGGACTTTAACTCATAAATAAATTACATAAAAAAACACACAGAGACAACATGACTATCCTTCTAGACACTTTTTGCAGAAACATTTCTTTAATAAGCTATGTATTTGGTATCATTATGTTCCTGTCCAGTAGACTAGACTGAATGAAAGAATACCGCTTTCAATTGATTATCAGGCAACACCGCTGGGGTATCGGGGTTATGTCACTCCTCTCGTGTGCTCTGTACCATGGAGTACTTCTTGCAGGGGTTCTTAAGGCAGGCTGGAGGCCAAGTGATGGGCCAACTGTAAGAACATGGCACCGAGGTTTGGACGTTCCTCTCCAGGAAGTTGAACAGTGGGTTCCACCAGGTGTTGGTGAGGTAGTTGTTGGGCGAGCATTTCAGAGTCTGTCGAGAAAGTAAAAATGATCATTTTGGTATCATCAAAGTTTTTGCTTATATATATATCCACGCAACCTTATCACTTCTTTTTGTCATAATGTGTTTATGTAATTTATATTTTTGGTGTGATCGCATGTTAGATATTTCTGGTAGCCATATCACAAAATAGGAAGCATGTGGGCCCTTTGTTCTTGTTGTTGTCTTAGTGGCCTGGGAGAGTGAAAGTTGCATCAGAAAACTTTGGACTTTGTATTCTTACACTGAACAGGTCTCTTTACAGGCAATATGAACTGAAGGAATTATTGCAGTAAGCAAAAACTGTTTCACTGTACATATGGGTACCTGACAACTGTTTCAAGACAGTAGAAAGTTTTGAGAAATGGTGAACCAGTCCTTTAACACACTCCCCAAACAGTACTTGTAAACAGGTAAGTTAATTTGAATAGACTGAATAGAATTTACACGTCTGTCCTCTTTATTTAACTAAAATAATTTGAATAGAGGGTTTGAAAATATTTGCAAGTTTTATTATTATTTTGTGTTAAACAATTTAATAAATACTTAATACATAAAAATTAATTTTGCTTAGGACCGCCCACAACAACTGTCTATTTTTTGGCCACTAGAGGGGGTAATTCGCCATGTTGAGAAGCCACATGCTGTCTGTTGAAAAGAATGCTGTCCAGATACAGACAGTCTAAAAATAGACTTTGTACTTACTGTAAATATATAATTAGATGTAATATATTGACCAGTTCTTCTAAACATAAGCTGTTATAAATTCTTGTGTTGGCACGTAACTTTTAGCTGGTAGACTTGAGGTGAACTCAATGAACAAAATACAGCCATGTGTCACCAGACAGACAGTACAGTCCTGCATGCATAATGATTAATGTGTAACAAGGTTCGATGAGAGGGGAGTCTTCAGCTCCAAAAGCTCTGGTTTTATTGTCTTGCGGTTCGACACACACACACACACACACACACACACAAAAGCCACCCAGTGTTCAGCACTGTGTTCAGACCTGCAAGTTGGCCATGGTGTGGTACCACCAGAACAGGCGGGAGGTGATAAAATAGGCCACGACCACGTCCACACTGTAGTGCTCATGTGCCACCAAGATGCACACCACGCCTACAGCGCTTAGCAGCCAGCACATCAGATGGTACCACCAGAACGACCGCGGCGAGTCTTGAGACAGAGAGAGAAAGGGAAGGAGAGACAAGAGTGACGGCAATATTTATGACAGCATCAATTTGTGGTCTATTCTTCCATGTTTCCACTGTCAAAAAAAAAGGCTGTCTGTGGCATTTTAGTGCAATGTGACAAAAACAGAGGGTTTTTTCTGCAACACACAGACAAACAGGGTTACAGTAAAAAATGATAATGGGAGACTTAACTTAATCCATGCTCGCAATATCTCATCCTCACAGCACATTTTTCCATTTTAGATGTATTCTGTAGTCTCTACTCAAGCTGTATACGCTCAACTGCTGATGTATTAAGTACACTTAGCTAAAAATAATAAAGTCTAATACCTACCTCTATGAGAATTATAACTTCAAATTGTGTTGAACCTGTTTTACAGACGTGTTGATTAAACTCAGTGGTCACTTAGGAGGATGTAGTTTCTGGTGCTGTTTAATTGTATTGCATTATACAGAGAGGTGCTTTTAATATCATGTCTACCTTTATTGATATTATGGACAACATATTGAAGACACCTCTCATTATTACACAACATAATTCAACAACACCAGAAACTACAGCCTTAAATATGACCATAAAGTTGAATTAACGCCTCTTTACAACCTTCATGAAAGCACAATTTACTGCAGGGCTGTTGTATAAGATTGCATTAGCTTACAGTAGGTATAACTTATAAAGCAGCAACACACAGCTTTACAAGATATACAACATACTGCATCTGGAAACAAATGATTTGACGTTCAAAGAAAAATAGTGGCAACACACGTCACTTATCCGTATCCTGTTAGTCCATTGAAGGACTATGTTGTCATATATTATTCATGGAAATTCACATAAATTATTCCATACAACTAAACAAACAAGCGCTGCTTTGAGTACTCACACTCCTTGATGAACAGATAGGTGAGCGTGAGCATCACAGTGTGTCCACTGTAGAGGAAGTCTCCACACAAGAGATGGGAGTTTGTAATGGACAGACCACCACCCGAGACCAGCCGCAGAATTCGCTGGAATTTTGCCTGGGAGTCTCCGTGAAGCTGAGAGAGAACAGGAAGAGGACATAAAGAAGGAGAAATAGAACACTGGATCAGCAGCTAACAATTATTTTCATTATCAGTTCATTTGTTTAATATTGGTAAGAATTAGTCAACCATTAAGTCTACAAAAGCTCAACATAACATCTTCGAATTGCCTGTTTTGTCTGACCAACAGTTCAAAAGTCAAATAAATAAAATTTACAGTGATGAAGAAAAGCAGCAAATGAGAATATCTGACATTTTTTCTTGATAAACGGTTAGGTCTAATTGATTATAAATACTGTTACAGGCATGGTTTGACATGTTAGAGTCTCTGGCAACCTCACGATGATGACAAGACTGCAAGAACAAGAAGTAGTCTGGCAGATAATCCCTGCAACAAGTTGTTTTTACACTTTCATTTAATATTATTTGTGTTGAATAAAGAATATATATTAATATAACATCAGCTTTGAGGTGCTGGTACATGGATTTTTGTAATCGTTGGACAGAGCAAGGATAGCTCTTTCCCCATTTCCAGTCTTTGTGCTAAGATAGACTAACCAGCTGTAGCTTCATATTTACAACACATGAGAGTGGTATCAATCTTCTCATCTAACTCTCGGTAAAAAAAAAAGCAAATAAACGTGTTACCAAATATGTAAATTTTCTATTGATGTTTTCCAACTCTAGGAAACATAATATGAACTGGTAACTGGAAATATGTGGTCAAAATGAAGAGGAATTGAAGGAATTACAACAGAAAAATTAACAGAATCATCATCTCCACACAATCAAATCTTGTTCTTGTTGCTCAAATTACCGAGCATAACTCACTTCTTATAAGTAGTTAAAGGCTTTCATACACCGCCCAAAACATTTCAAAATCTTGGGAACAAAACAACTCCTAAATTGTCCGACTCCTCATCCTATTGCACCACACGACGCAGCAAACAACTGCCAGGAGCACATGTTTTTGATCAAACACTGATGCACCTCAATATTGTTGGTGTCCTCAGGCAGTAAAGAGTCAAAATGGATTTTTTTTATAGCTGCCTCTCTTGCATGGTTGTGCAAAATGAGTGCCAGAGGGTGCGCGAAAGTACACGGCTGAACAACGACAGCTGATGCCCGCTCTGATGTTTGCATGCTACTCACCTTAGGAGCGCAAGTCATATGCATGCCGGGTACAGGAAGGGTGGTGATGTACATAGTGACACAGCGGTACAAGTACAGGGTGCCAATGAGGAAGAAGAACCGCCTGCTTGCTATTGACCTGAAAATGGACATTATGGGAGACAAAATTGAGTGATATCAGCAGTAATCTGGCATCTTTTTAAATCTACAAAATGCTGGAGACTATTTAGCATGGTTCTGTCAACGTGTTTTCAGATCTGAGGTCTCCTATTCAGCTGGTCAAATTGAGTTTAACTGTCATACAAGGAAAACACCACTGTAGAAAAGGAAATACAATTTACTCACTGATGGTAGTTTCAACACATTATAATATGATGCAGTTCTTGTGTAACAATAAGGAGACATGCTGACCATAGACAAGTTGCAGTTACAATACACAGAACATACAGAATATCTCTTTTTCTTGAAACTAAAAAAAGTACCAAAGGTTCTCACTTGTATCTGAAGAAGAACAACTGGATCAACCAAATGGCCAGCAGCACCATGCCATTGATCTCTGTCACTGTAAATGCCCAGTTGACCCTGTCAATATAGTCAAAGAACTTGTCAGGAAGAGGTGGGCTGCTTTCCTTGGGTGGGACCCTCTCGTGGACAATGGTGATGACGACTGTGGTCAGGACCAAGTTAAAACCAGCATAAAAGAAGGCGATTACTGTCTTCCACCATTCCATTGGCAGACGATTGGCCTTGGACTCCGGCACAGAGATCTTCACGTAGTCATTATGTCTTCCAATTCCTTTCCGAAAGCCTCTCTTTGTGTCCTCTCCGCCTGGCGTGTGGACAGGACATGTTTTACCGTTGCTGGGCACAGCACCACCCTCCATTCCCGGGTTCAGATTATCAGTGGGAGAGTCTCTCGCATCCACAAGCTCCTGTGATGCCATGGATGCCTGCACTGTCCATCCACAGACACCGCTCGTCTGGGCTGAGGCCTTTTAGCTGTCGTGAGAGAAAACAACAGGTTGGAAAATGACAAAGTCTTCGGTTTGGAAAGCACTAGCATGCCATTATAACTTTCACAAGAGAAAGCACAGAAGTAAACAGGTTGGTTGCATTGAGAGTGCTAAATCACTGTGATGAGAAACAGGGAGTAGATGAAGTATCATTTACTTTTGTTTCCGCTCTCCTTTATCCTATGTATTAGCAAAGAAAGAGATAGAGCTTTTAGTGCTACAAAATTCTTGATTCCACTGGCTGAAATGTCCATTTTAGGCTGAATAGCTTTTTTCTGAGTTTATAGCAGACAGCTATTCTAGATGTGGTTGTCTGAGTTAACACTGTGTGTTATATTTTCCTTTCCCTGGACATTCACCAGAACCACTGTGACAGTTTTCTGTTTGGATGTTCAGTCACACTCTTATTTCAGGCCTTCCAAAGTCTTTCCGCCACATTGCTATGGTTTTCTGACTTTGTCCCCAACAAGCAGCTGCTGTGATCACAGCAGTTTTAATGGTGAAACATTATCTGTTGCAGCACAGGAAGTTGTCTTCAAGTTGTATGAATGCAAAAGAAACTCAGCTAAATTTATCTAAACTTACTGGGATTGAAAGTTGATTCTTGACCTTGGAAACTGCATACAAAATTTTCTTGCCCCCAACATTTGGAGCTTTCTGTCGTATCACGCCTTATTTTTCTGCAGGTGCAATTAGCTCAGGTGTCATGGAATTTGCAGAAAACATATTTCTACTTGTTGATGTTGGCTTAAAAGTCCATGAGAACTGGGCAAACTCCATCTGCTGAAGAAGATCATGTGATACAAGTGAAAGCTCGAGCTACTAAATGGACCGTGGTGAGCTTGTTTCGTCAACAAAAAAGAAGACAAAATAATACTAAACCAAACTCAAATCAAATAAAATAAAGGATGTATTGTTGTGAGCCAGAGGTGAGTGATTAGTAGTGACACCCAGAAGACAAACAACGTTGATGATACGCTAGTATAATGTTTGTTGTTTTGTTCTTTTCAGTTAATGACTTGAGAGAGCACTACAGCAATGACCATTGTCATTCTTTCATGTCTAAAAAGCTTCTATTCCCTTTAACAGCTCCATTAATGGATTTGAGGATACTGCTATCAGCCCTGAAATGCATCACAATAAATGTCATCTGGGATACATACAGATAGGCCACGTTCACTTGGAGACAAACCTGGCACTAGGACAGAAGATGGGATAGAAATAGAGTATAAGAGCTGCTGAAAGTATCAGTTTCCTCAGGATCAATTTTTGGGAAAATATTATTACAGTAGAGAAAAGCTTATAGTAGAATGCCCTCTGACTCACCCATAGCAGATTCAGCTTCTGTTATGCAACTGATAGATGGCCACACAAAGTCTGACAGACTATGAGGAAGTTAAAGGGGTCATAAGGTTTATTAATACTGACCAAGATGGCAAATAAGATCAACAAGAGAAGACAAACAATATAAGTCAATTACAATGCTATATCCCTCATGTTATTAGTGAGATTATGTTGCAGCTCTGTGGTTAGTTTTACTGCAAGTTGTGATCCTATATGTCAAGGGCTGTTATGCAGCCGGCGAAGTGAAGTGTCTGCATTATTAGTGTGAAACAGAGTGTCCTCTCTGTTTTTTGTTTTAATTCAACATTTTACATCTCTTAATATTGAACAGCTCAGTGTGTCTGTACTTAAAATAAACTAGAAAAACAGACTGTGGTGACAAATCTTGCTGTCGTGCAATCAAACACAGCTTGTTTGAATGTTAAAATTACTGACCTAATTGACGAACAAGTCCTCTAAACTGAAGGATAAAATAGGTTGTTGGTTATTGACTTCAAAAATACCCATGACCAATGTGAACGTCATTGTTATATATGAATCAAATGAGTCAGAATCTGATCGACCACCTCTATACTTAAAGTTAAACTTAACATAAGATGGAAATTTTGTTTTTTCCTGACCTTAAATGGTTTAACTTTCACTTTCAACAAGAGTTAGCAGAGGATCACTGATTTTAAGCCTGGTATTACATTCCTAATACTTGGTTAATTTCAAGCAACTAAAACTTCTTGGTTAAGATTATAAAAAGATTGCCATCAGTGTTTAACACTTTCTGGCTTTCATGTGTATCACACAGTCTGGGGAGGCAGCATTGACATTCATCTTTACAGCTTCATGCAGGTACAGCAGCTATTTTAATTTCAACCACAGCAGACTGGCTAGTAAGTGGACCATGAGTTGGGATGGTTTTGTCAAACTATCATTTTAAATAGCCAAAAAAAAAGATGAGATGTTAAGCAGTCTCTGGTGTCAGAATCAGATACAAACTTAACAGTTATTATTCACAACATGAAACCACTTGTTAGGAAAATGTAATCATATTTAATATATTTAATTCATGTTAGACTGAAGCACTATTTCAACACCAGTCAATCTTAAAATTAAATATGGAGCTTAATCCCACATGAATGTACAATGAAGAGGTCTGAATCGTCTGTGATGTCATGTTAAATGTATATTTGCTTCCTGTGTCTTTTCTGGTATGTGGCAAAAGGAGCTGCTGTGATACAAGAAACATTTCTGACTTGATCTGACAATATTGTATCATCATCATCATCATTATTATCATATTTTAGGTAGTTCTAAATATTTGAATGAATGATCAGTAGGCTGCTGTCAGTTTTCTGGTGAGGACAGTATTTTTAAGTTTTGATGCTCTGATTTTCAGCTTATGGAGGATTTATTGTCGTAAATGTTGACCAAAAAAACACAATACTTTCTGTGTTGGGGTGGATTTTTCCTTTAAAAATACTACAAGTCCTGTATTTTCTTGTATCTGTGTGTACTCTGTAACAGTGTGACATTCAATAAAAAAGCACATGGGAGATATTTATTTTATAATGTTCACTGTGAGACTGCACATGTGTACGGTACATGGGAGGTCAGCTGAGTGTCTCCATTTGACTAGTTTTCCACTGGTCCCATCCTCCCTTGTGTACAGCACACAGTGTTTTCCCACCAGCCGGAGCACCGAGCACTCTAAAGGGATGGGTGGTGGTGATGGAAAACTGGCAGAAAAAACCTATTCCACATGGTCACAGGGCTGTAATGGATAACTTGGCTGCCTCCACTCACTCAAGCTATTTCAAGAGAAGCCACCCAGTTGCCTTGAAGGCTGTACTTTACTCCAGGGTTACCAGGGCTGTGACTCCATTTTGGGGCCTTCATAATAACATACTACTATTGCTGTCCACTCATTTTCTTCTTCACATCATGTGGATTGTCTTTATCAAAGTGAGGGTTAAAAATAAGTCACACCAGAGGTGGCCCAGCCCTCTTGGAAGGGGTGAAACTACAGAGAGGAGTTGACTACATATATCATAAAATGTACATGTAGTAAATCCAGCCTTGAAACTGCATGTTCAGATGAACATCATTTTTAGGTTTTGGTTTTGTTTTCTTACATATTTTCTTTCATTTCAATGTTTAAAATGTTAGCTGTATAGTTCAAAAGTCTCATGGAAGAGGGTGTGATTAAAGTTTGTACAAACTCTTTACAAATTTCTATAAACCTAACCCTTCAAATTTTTATGAAGGCCTCGATGAACATTACTGTTTGAGGCTCTGTGATAAAAATAATGTCTTTGTGATAAAAAAATGTTTCTTTACGCCTGGAGATGTGATGTGATGGGTGTGCTTTTTCAATGTTTAGGATTAGTTGTAGCACTGTTGTAAGAAGTTCAGATCCTTTACATAAGTTAAAGCTGCAGAGCATTAATAATACAATCAAGTATTAATTTAAAGTAACAAGTATTTGTGTGCAAATTTGTGAGCTAAAGTAACACAGTAAGTAGTAGTACTGATGCATTAATATCCAAGTATTTGACTGTTGTAGCTGGTTCAGGTGGAACTTTTAACAACTTTATAGATAGACAGATAGACAGATAGATAGATAGATAGATAGATAGATAGATTCTTGTGTGACAGACACAGTTACAAGTGTTACAAATATTAAACATCATATCATGTCTACCTAAACTCGTAATCTCTTATAGCTAACTCAATGCACTGGAGTAAAAAGTATAATGGTCGGCTCTGTGGTAGAGTAACAGTATGTCAAAGTAGAATGCTTGGGTAAATGTACTTTCTGCCACTGTAGTAGTAGCAGTTGGTGTTAAAAGTAGAAGTAGTTTTAGAAGAAGAAATAATGACATCATAGCAGCAGTAACTTCAGTATTTTTGCATATTCATTTACCAGGAAACATGATAATAGGCTAATGTGAATCATAGGGAGCAAATGTTTAACTTTCTGTTTACATTATAACTTTGTGCACTGGATCCAATGACTGCTGTATAACTCACAGTGAAAAGCTGTTCACCAAAAAAGATAAACACATTGTCTATTTTTTTTTTTTTTTTTTGTGTGTGTGTTATTGTTGTATTTTTCCAAAAACACGTCCAATTTTACAGCATACAAGCCAAAATGGTCACACTCTGCATGGAGCCATCCCTACTTTTGTGGGTGCCATAACCACATGTGGGGTGGACACTGCCAGTAATGTCAGGTTCAGGACTGGGTGTCTCCCATTGCCTCCAATATATTACAGGGCGGTAGTCTGTCACATGCGATGTGATGTGTGCGGCACAGCCGGTTTTTGAAGTTTACTTTTGGGGTGTAGCACAGTGCCCCCCCCACACACACACACAATGTTAAACACCATGTTCCATATGAGGCTACTGGGTGGGGCAACAGGTCATTGAATGTCCTGTAATTAAGCCCTCTCGTTTTCAGGCAAAGCTGTTGCAGTTGGAAATTGACAACTGAATTATTAAAATGGAATTAAAGCAGAGCACAGCTGTATCACAGGCAACCACCAGGCTGTGTGCTGGATATTTATAATTCAGACTTGGATTTGAATTTAGGGCTTCATTTGTGACAACTATTTATCTCTGTGTGCCACGTGATGCTACTGAAATGCTGTATAACTGACATCATGCTATCATAAACACGAACCAAAACCAGCTCATATCTAATGATCCACCCAATAAAACTTTTTTTTGCGTGATTTCATGCGAATACAGGAGCCTTATTCTACAAACAAGATGTATTCTGTCCGCTAGATTTCATATATTATCTATATTTGTGAGCAACACTGATAAAAAAAAAAAGTTGAATGTCATCAGGAGTATAAAATCCAGTCCGGCTACAGCATCACATTAATGCCACAACAATACATCATTTAAACAACATGAAAGCCAACACATAACGACGAGAAGATGAAGATCTGCATTTAGATTCACATGTTGCACAGTTTATAGCATCCTACCTGCCTTCCTCGGGCCTCCTAGTGCCTCTTCCTGTACTTGCAGGTCCTTGAATCCCTGATGCTGCGCCCTGTTTGATCGCTGCTCTGCTCCTAGCTCCGGCTGGACTGCTACGAACACGACAGTGCCGCTCGCTTTTTGAGAGAGCGCTCCTCCTCCCCGCAGCCCCGCATATTCTCAGATCCATTCAGCCTCTGTGCAAAGTCTGCTGCCTCGCATCTCCCATCCATCCCCTTTAATTCTGACAAACTGTCCTGTAATCAGCACCAGCATCACCCTGTAACTGCTCGTTTTAAATTAGATGTTCCTAAATATCCACATTTTAAACCACTCAGGAGGAGCAGCAGGATGATTTATTATTAGTGGGCAAGTGTGTATTTATTGTGGAGATATTTTATTTAGCATTTTTTTAACATAATAAGATAAAATATAATAAAATATTTTTTTAAC